>VZQC01011140.1:241691-350746 GCA_009823505.1 Rhizomys pruinosus | reverse complement strand
TATATTCGATTGGTGCATATTTAATTGACGTGAGTTCAACAAGTATCCAGTTTTGCCCAGACTCTGTCTACAGGATACATGGTGTTTTAGGACTTAGTAAAAGTAAATATGTGCAAATTAAACAACATTGGTTTAAAGGCTGATAAAAATGGTAATGCATCTGAGTTAATTGGTGATATAAATTGCTGTTGTCCACATTACCTTTAATTAAAAACTGTATAACAATTACTTTGGGATTGGTATAAACAAATGTTCTCTATAATTTTGCTGTCATATAGTATCACCAGGTAGCAATCTCTTTCACCTATAGGATGACTTAATTTAAAAATAAAGTTGTTTCCCAAGTTAATCACATAAAAAAAATGTATTCAGGAAGCCAGTCACAAAGGATACACCATTCAACACAGAAACTAAATAAATACTGTTAATATGAACAACTTAAGCAGAAACCCTACATGTTGATTTCAATGGAATTGTAGAAGGACATTAGACATTGGAAAGATTTCTAGACATTAGAAATATTTCAATAGCTGTAAACTCTACAGAAACAAAATAGGGTCTTTAACATTTAACATATATAAAATTGGTACTTTTCACACAGATATATTCATATACATTCATAGTTTAAAAAAGAAAGTACCCTTTATATGCTTTTTAACCTAAAACATACTTTTCCTTTTGTGTAAAATTGCAGAGTCCCACAAACAAGTAGTAATCACTTACTCAACTGTACAACTTTGTGAATGTAATATACTGTACAGGCAAAACTGTTATTGCTACTAAAGTTCTACCTCTTAAATAGTAGTAGTTCAATTTATGGCTTTTTCTTTTTTGCAATAGGAAATATCCTTTCGTATATACTGTGCTATTTTATATGCATTACCTTTTCAAGTTTTATTTTCTTTTCTTAAATTTAAATGCTTTTCAGAAAAGTTTGTCCCTCCCCTTATTTTGAGACAGGGGTCTCATGTAGCCCAGGCTGACCTCCAATTCACTATGTAGCAGAGGATGGCCTTAAAATACTCATTGTCCTGCCTCCACTTCCCAAATGCTGCGACTATAGGCGTATGCCACCATGCCAGGCAGGATTCTAGGATTATAGGCCTAAACCGCCATGCCAGGCAGGATTCTAGGATTATAGGCATAGGCCACAATGCCAGGCAGGTTTCTAAGATTATAGGCCTAGGCCGCCATTCCAGGCAGGATTCTAGGATAAAAGGACTATGCCAGAATGCCAGGCAGGATTCTAGGATTATAGGCCTAGGCCGCCATGCCAGGCAGGATTCTAGGATTATAGGCCAATGCCGCCATGCCAGGCATGACTCTAGGATTATAGACCGATGCCGCCATGCCAGGCAGGGTTCTAAGATTATAGGCCTATGCCACCATGCCAGGCAGGGTTCTAGGATTATAAGCTTATGCCGCCATGCCAGGCAGGGTTCTAGGATTACAGGCCTAGGCTGCCAGGCCAGGCAGGATTCTAGGATTATAGGCCAATGCCGCCATGCCAGGCAGGATTCTAGGATTATATGCCTAGGCTGCCATGCCAGGCAGGATTCTAGGATTAGAGGCGTAGGCCGTCATGCCAGGCAGGACTCAACAATTATAGGCCTAGGCCGCCATGCCAGGCAGGATTCTAGGGTTATAGGCCTAGGACGCCATGTCAGGCAGGAATCTACGATTATAGGCCTAGGCCACCATGCCAGGCAGGAAATTAGGATTATAGGCATAGGCCACCATGCCAGGCAGGATTCTAGGATTATAGGCCTAGGACGCCATGCCAGGCAGGATTCTAGGATTATAGGCATAGGCCGCCATGCCAGGCAGGATTCTAGGATTATAGGCCGATGCCGCCTTGCCAGGCAGGATACTAGGATTATAGGCCTATACCGCCATGCCAGGTAGGATTCTAGGACTATAGGCCTATGCCGCCATGCCAGGCAGGATTCTAGGATTATAGGCCTATGCCGCCATGCCAGGCAGGATTCTAGGATTATAGGCCTATGCCGACATGCCAGGCAGGATTCTAGGATTATAGGCTTATGCCGCCATACCAGGCAGGGTTCTAAGATTATAGGCCTATGCCACCATGCCAGGCAGGGTTCTAGGATTATAGGAATATGCCTCAATGCCAGGCAGGGTTCTAGGATTACAGGCCTAGGCTGCCAGGCCAGGCAGGATTCTAGGATTATAGGCCTATGCTGCCATGCCAGGCAGGATTCTAGGATTAGAGGCCTACGCCGCCATGCCAGGCAGGATTCTGGGATTATAGGCCTAGGCCGTCATGCCAGGTAGGATTATAGGATTATAGGCCAATGTTGCCATGCCAGGCAGGATTCTAGGATTATAGGCCTAGGCCGCCATGCCAGGCAGGATTCTAGGATTATGGGCCGACGCCGCCATGCCAGGCAGGATTCTAGGATTATAGGCCTAGGCCACCATGCCAGCCACGATTCTAGGAATATAGGCCTAGACGGCCATGACAGGCAGGATTCTAGGATTAAAGGCCTATGCCACCATGTCAGGCAGGATTCTAGGATTATAGGCCTAGGACGTCCTGCTAGGCAGGTGTCTAGGATTATAGGCCTAGGACACCTTGCCAGGCAGGATTCTAAGATTATAGGCCTAGGCCGCCATGAAAGGCAGTATTCTAGGATTATAGGCCTAGGCCACCATGCCAGGCAGGATTCTAGGATTATAGGCCTAGGCCGACAAGCCAGGCAGGATTCTAGGATTATAGGCCTAGGCCGCCATGCCAGGCAGGATTCTAGGACTATAGGCCTAGGACGACATGCCAGGCAGGATTCTACGATTATAGGCCTATGTTACCATGTCAGGCAGGATTCTAGGAATATAGGCATAGGCCGCCCTACTATGCAGGAGTCTAGGATTATAGGCCTAGGCCGCCTTGCCAGGCAGGATTCTAGGATTATAGGCCTAGTCCGCCATGCCAGGCAGGATTCTAGGATTATAGGCCTAGGCCGCCATGCCAGGCAGGATTCAATGATTATGGGCAGATGCCGCCATGCCAGGTAGGATTCTAGGATTATAGGCCTAGGCCGCCATACCAGGCAGGATCCTAGGATTATAGGCCAATGCCACCTTGCCAGGCAGGATTCTAGGATTGTAGTCCCATACCGCCATGCCAGGCAGGATTCTACGATTATAGGCCTATGCCGACATGCCAGGCAGGATTCTAGGATTATAGGCATATTCCGCTATGCCAGGCAGGATTCAAGGTTTATAGGCCTATGCCACCATGCCAGGCATGGTTCTAAGATTATAGGCCTATGCCACCATGCCAGGCAGGTTTTTAGGATAATAGGCCTAGGCCGCCATGCCAGGCATGATTCTAGGATTATATGCCTAGACCGCCATGCCAGGCAGGATTCTAGGATTATAGGCCAATGCTGCCATGCCAGGCAGGATTCTAGGATTAGAGGCCTAGGCCGCCATGTCAGGCAGGATTCTAGGATTATGGGCCGATGTCGCCCTGCCAGGCAGTATTCTAGGATTATAGGCCTAGGCCACCATGCCAGACACGATTCTAGGAATATAGGCCTAGGCTGCCATGCCAGGCATGATTCTAGGATTATAGGCCTAGTCCACCATTCCAGGCAGGATTCTAGGATTATAAGCCTAGGCCGTCAAGCCAGGCATGATTCTAGGATTATAGGCCTAGGGCGCCATGCCAGGCAGGATTCTAGGATTATAGGCCTAGGCCGCCATGCCAGGAAGGATTCTGGGATTATAGGCCCAGGACGACATGCCAGGCAGGATTCTACGATTATAGGCCTAGGCCGCCATACCAGGCAGGATTCTAGGTTTAAAAGAATGATACTGCCCTGCCAGGCAGGATTCTAGGATTATAGGCCTAGTCCGCCATGCCAGGCAGGATTCTAGGATAATAGCGCTAAGCTGACATGACAGGCAGGATTCAAGGATTATAGACCTAGGCCGCCATGCCAGGCAGGATTCTAGGATTATAGGCATAGGCCACGATGCCAGGCAGGATTCTAAGATTATAGGCCTAGGCCGCCATGCCAGGCAGGATTCTAGGATAATAGGACTATGCCAGAATGCCAGGCAGGATTCTAGGATTATAGGCCTAGGCCGCCATGCCAGGCAGGATTCTAGGATTATAGGCCAAGGCCGCCATGCCAGGCAGGACTCTAGGTTTATAGACCAATGCCGCCATGCCAGGCAGGGTTCTAAGATTATAGGGCTATGCCACCATGCCAGGCAGGGTTCCAGGATTATAGGCCTATGCCGCCAGGCCAGGCAGGAATCTAGGATAATAGGCCTAGACCGCCATGCCAGGCAGGATTCCAGGATTATAGGCCTAGGCCGACAAGCCAGGCACGATTCTAGGAATATAGGCCTAGTCCGCCATGCCAGGCAGGGTTCTAGGATTATAGGCCTAGGCCGCCATGCCAGGCACGATTCTAAGAATATAGGCCTAGGCTGCAATGCCAGGCAGGATTCTAGGATTATAAGCCTAGTTGGCCATGCCAGGCACGATTCTAGGAATATAGGCCTAGGCCGCCATGCCAGGCATGATTCTAGGATTATAGGCCTAGGCCGCCATGCCAGGCAGGATTCTAGGGATATAGGCTGATGCCGCCATGGCAGGCAGTATTCTAGGATCATAGGCCTAGGCCGCCATGCCAGGCAGGATTCTAGGATTATAGGCCTATGCCGCCAGGCCAGGCAGGATTCTAGGATTATAGGCCTAGACTGCCATGACAGGCAGGATTCTAGGATTATCGGCCTAGACCGCCATGCCAGGCACGATTCTAGGAATATAGGCCTAGGCTGCCATGCCAGGCAGGATTCTAGGATTATAGGCCTAGGCCACCATGCCAGGCAGGATTCTAGGATTATAGGCTGATGCTTCCCTGCCAGGCAGGATTCTAGGAATATAGGCCAATGCCACCATGCCAGGCAGGATTCTAGGATTATAGGCCTAGGATGACATGCCAGGCAGGATTCTAGGATTATAGTCCTAGGCCGCAATGCCAGGCAGGATTCTCGGATTATAGGCCTAGGCCGCCAGGCCAAGCAGGATTCTAGATTGTAGGCCTAGGCCGCCAGGCCAGGCAGGATTCTAGGATTATAGGCCTAGGACGCCATGCCAGACAGGATTCTACAATTATAGGCTGATGCTTCCCTGCCAGGCAGGATTCTAGGAATATAGGCAGATGCCACCATGCCAGGCAGGATTCTAGGATTATAGGCCTAGGCTGCCATGCCAGGCAGGAGTCTAGGATTATAGGCGTAGGCCGCCATGCCAGGCAGGATTCTAGGAATGTAGGCTGAAGCCGCCTTACCAGGCAGGATTCTTGGATTATAGGTGTATACCGCCATGACAGGCAGGATTTTAGGATTATGGGCTGATGCCGACATGCCAGGCAGTATTCTAGGATTATAGGCCTAGCCCGCCATGCCAGGCAGGATTCTAGGATTATAGGCCTATGCCGCCATGCCAGGCAGGATTATAGGATTATAGGCCTATGCCGCCATGCCAGGCAGGATTCTAGGATTATAGGCATAGGCCTCCATGCCAGGCAGGATTCTAGGATTATAGGCCTAGGCCGCCATGCCAGGCAGGATTCCAGGATTATAGGCCTAGGCCGCCATGCCAGGCAGGATTCTCGGATTATAGGCCAATGCCGCATTGCCAGGCAGGATTCTAGGGTTTTAGGCCGAGGCCGCCATGCCAGGCAGGATTCTACGATTATAGGCCTATGCTGCCATGCCAGGCAGGATTCTAGGTTTATAGGCCTAGGGTGCCCTGCCAGGCAGGATTCTAGGATTATAGGCCTAGGAAGCCATGCCAGGCAGGATTCTAGGATTATGGGCTGATGCTTCCCTGCCAGGCAGGATTCTAGGAATATAAGCCGATGCTGCCATGCCAGGCAGGATTCTATGATTATAGGCCTAGGCCGCCATGCCAGGCAGGATTCTACGATTATAGGCCTAGGCTGCAAAGCCAAGCAGGAATCTAGGATTACAGGCATAGGCCGCCATGCCAGGCAGGATTCTAGGAATATAGGCTGATGCCGCCTTACCAGGCAGGATTATAGGATTATAGGTGAATACCACCATGACAGGCAGGATATTAGGATTATGGGCTGATGCTGCCATGCCAGCCAGTTTTCTAGGAATATAGGCATAGCCCAACATGCCAGGCAGGATTGTAGGACTATAGGCCTATGCCTCCATGCCAGGCATGATTCTAGGATTATAGGCATAGGCCGCCATGCCAGGCAGGATTCTAGGATTATAGGCCTACGACGCCATGCCAGGCAGGATTCTAGGATAATAGGACTATGCCAGAATGCCAGGCAGGATTCTAGGTTTATAGGCCTAGGCAGCCATGGCAGGCTGGTTTCAAGGATTATAGGCTGATGCTGCCATGCCATGCAGGATTCTAAGATTATAGGCCTAGGCCGCCATGCCACGCAGGATTCTAGGATTATAGGCATATGCCGCCTTGCCACCAGAATTCTAGAATTGTAGTCCCATACCGCCATGCCAGGCAGGACTCTTGGATTATAGGCCTATGCCGCCATGCCAGGCAGGATTCTAGGATTATAGGTATATGCCGCCATGCCAGGCAGGATACAAGGTTTATAGGCCTATGACGACATGCCAGGTAGGGTTCTAAGATTATAGGCCTATGCCACCATGCCAGGCAGGTTTCTAGGATTATAGGCCTATGCCACCATGCCAGGCAGGGTTCTAGGATTACAGGCCTAGACTGCCAGGCCAGGAAGGATTCTAGGATTATAGGCCTATGCCGCCATGCCGGGTAGGATTCTAGGATTATAGGCTGATGCTGCCCTGTCAGGCAGGATTATAGGATTATAGGCCGAGGCCGCCATGCCTGGCAGGATTCTCTGATAATAGGCCTATGCCGCCATGCCAGGCAGGATTCTAGGTTTATAGGCCTAGGGTGCCTTGCCAGGCAGAATTCTAGGATTATAGGCCTAGGAAGCCATGCCAGACAGGATTCTAGGATTATAGGCTTATGCTTCCCTACCAGGCAGGATTCTAGCAATATCGGCCGATACCGCCATGCCAGGGAGGATTCTAGGATTATAGGCCTATGCCGCCTTGCCTGGCAGGATTTTAGGATTATAGGTCGATGCCGCCATGCCAGGCCGGATTCTAGGATTGTAGGCCTAGGCCGCCATGCCAGGCAGGATTCTAGGATTATAGGCCTAGTCCGCCATGCCAGGCAGGATTCTAGGTTGATAGGCCTAGGCCACCATGCCAAGCAAGATTCTACGATTATAGGCCTAGGCCGCCATGCCAGGCAGGATTCTACGATTATAGGCCTAGGCTGCAATGCCACGCAGGACTCTAGGATTATAGGCCTAGGACGCCATGCCAGCCCGGATTCTAGGATTATATGTCTATGCGGCCATGCCAGTAAGGATTCTAGGATTATAGGCCTAGGCCACCATGCCAGGCAGGATTCTAGGATTATATGCCTAGGCCACCATGCCAGGCAGGATTCTAGGATTATAGGCCTATGCTGCCATGCCAGGCAGGATTCAAGGATTATAGGCCCAGGCCGCCATGCCAGGCAGGATTCTAGGATTATAGGCCGATGCCGCCTTGCCAGGCAGGATTCTAGGATTATAGGCCTAGGTCGCCATGTCAGGCAGGATTGTAGCATTATAGGCATAGGCCACCTTGCCAGGCAGGATTCTACGATTATAGGCCGAAGCCTCCATGCCAGGCAGGATTCTAGGATTATTGGCATAGGCTGCCATGCCAGGCAGGATTCTAGGGTTATAGGCATAGGCTGCCATGCCAGGCAGGATTCTAGGAATATAGGCCTATGCCGCCATGCCAGAAGGTATACTAGGATTATAGGCCGATGCCTCCATGCCAGGCAGTATTCTAGGTTTATTGGCCGATGCCGCCATGCCAGGCAGGATTCTAGGATTATAGGCCCATGACGCCTTGCCAGGCAGGATTTTAGGATTGTAGTCCCATACCGCCATGCCAGGCAGGATTCTAGGATTATAGGCCTATGCCGCCATGCCAGGCAGGATACTAGAATTATAGGCCATTGCCGCCATGAAAGGCAGGATTCTAGGATTATAGGCTTAGGGCTCCATGCCAGGCAGGATTCTAGGATTATAGGCCTAGGCCGCCATGCTAGGCAGGATTCAAGTATTATAGGACAAGACCGCCATGCCAGGCAGGATTCTAGGATTATAGGCCGATGCCGCCTTGTCAGGCAGGATACTAGTATTATAGGCCTAGGCCACCATGCCAGGCAGGATTCTAGGATTATAGGCCGATGCCGCCATGCCAGGCAGGACTATAGGATTATAAGCCTAGGTGGCCATGCCAATCACGATTCTAGGAATATAGGCCTAGGCCGCCCGCCATGCCAGGCAGGATTCTAGGATTATAGGCCTTGGACGCCATGCCGGGCAGGATTCTAGGATTATAGGCCTAGGCCGACAAGCCAGGCAGGATTCTAGGTTTATAGGCCTAGGACGACATACCAGGCAGGATTCTACGTTTGTACGCCTAGGCCGCCATGCCAGGCAGGATTCTAGCATTATAGCCGAGTCCGCCATGCCAGGCAGGATTCTACGATTACAGGCCTATGCCGCCATGCCAGGCAGGATTCTAGGTTTATAGGGCTAGGGTGCCCTGCCAGGCAGGATTCTAGGAATATAGGCCTAGGAAGCCATGCCAGGCAGGATTCTAGGATTATGGGCTGATGCTTCCCTGCCAGGCAGGATTCTAGAAATATAGGCAGATGTCGCCGTGCCAGGCAGGATTCTAGGATTATATGCTGATGCTGCCTTGCCAGGCAGGATTTTAGGATTATAGGTCGATGCCGCCATGCCACGCAGGATTCTAGGATTATAGGCCGATGCCTCCTTGCCAGGCAGGATTTTAGGATTATAGGTCGATGCCTCCATGCCAGGCAGGATTCTAGGACTATAGACCCAGGCCGCCATGCCAGGCAGGATTCTAGGTGTATAGGAACTAGGTCGCCATGCCAGGCTGGATTCTAGGATTATAGGCCTAGGCCGCCATGCCAGGCAGGATTCTAGGATTATAGGCCTAGGCCGCCATGCCAGGCAGGATTCAAGGATTATAGGCCGATGCCGCCATGCCAGGCAGGATTCTAGGATTATAGTCCTAGGCAGCCATGCCAGGCCGGATTCTAGGACTATAGGCTAATGCTGCCATGCCAGGCAGGATTCTAGGTTTATAGGCCTAGGCTGCCATGCCAGGCAGGATTCTAGGATTATGGGTCAATGTCGCCATGCCAGGCAGTATTCTAGGATTATAGGCCTACCCCGCAATGCCAGGCAGGATTCTAGGTTTATAGGCCTATGCCGCCATGCCAGGCAGGATTCTAGGATTATAGGCATATGCCACCATGCCTTGCAGGATTCTAGGATTATAGGCATAGGACACCATGCCAGGCAGGATTCTAGGATTATAGGCCTAGGCCGCCATGTCAGGCAGGATTCTAGGATTGTAGGCCTAGGCAGCCCTGCCAGGCAGGATTCAAGGATTATAGTCCGATGCCGCCATGCCAGGCAGGATTCTGGGATTATAGGCCTAGGCCGCCATGCCAGGCAGGATTCTAGGATTATAGGCCAATGCAGCCTTGCAAGGCAGGATTCTAGGTTTGTAGTCCCATACCGACATGCCAGACAGGATTCTAGGTTTATAGGCCTATGCCGCCATGCCAGGCAGGATTCTAGTATTATAGGCATATTCCGCCATGCCAGGCAGGATTCTAGGATGATAGGCCTAGGCTGCCATGCCAGGCAGGGTTCTAGGATTATAGGCAAATGCTGCCATGCCAGGCAAGATTCTAGGATTATACGCCTAGGCCGCCATGCCAAGGAGGATTCTAGGATTATGGTCCGATGCCGCCATGCCAGGCAGTATTCTAGGATTATAGGCCTACCCCGAAATGCCAGGCAAGATTCTAGGTTTATAGGCCTATGCCACCATGCCAGGCAGGATTCTAGGATTATAGGCCTATGCCGCCATGCCAGGCAGGATTCTAGATTTATAGGCCTAGTGTGCCCTGCCAGGCAGGATTCTAGGAGTATAGGCCTAGGAAGCCATGCCATGCAGGATTCTAGGATTATAGGCTGATGCTTCCCTGCCAGGCAGGATTTTAGGATTATAGGTTGATGCCACCATGTCAGGCAGGATTCTAGGATTATAGGCCTAGGCCGCCATGCCAGGCAGGATTCTAGGTTGATAGGCCTAGGGCGCCATGCCAGGCAAGATTCAACTGTTATAGGCCTAGGATGCAATGCCTAGCAGGACTCTAGGATTATAGGCATAGGCCGCCATGCCAGGCAGGATTCTAGGAATATAGGCCGATGCCGCCTTACCAGGCAAGATTCTAGGATTATAGGTGTATACCGCCATGCCAGGCAGGATTCTAGGATTATAGGCCTAGGCTGCCATGCCAGGCAGGATTCTAGGATTATAGACCTAGGCAGCCATGCCAGGCATGATTCTAGGAATATAGGCCTAGGCTGCCATGCCAGGCAGGATTCTAGGATTATAGGCCTAGGCCGCCATGCCAGGCAGGATTCTAGGATAATAGGCCTAGCCGCCATGCCAGGCAGGATTCTAGGATTATAGGCCTAGGCTGCCATGCCAGGCAGGATTCAAGGACTATAGGCCTAGGCTGCCATGCCAGGCAGGATTCTAGAATTATAGGCCTAGGCCGCCATGCCAGGCAGGATTCTAGGATAATAGGCCTAGCCGCCATCACAGGCAGGATTCTAAGATTATAGGCCGATGCCGACTTGCCAGGCAGGATTCTAGGATTATAGGCCTATGCTGCCATGCTGGGCAGGACTCTAGGATTATAAGCCTAGGTGGCCATGCCAATCACGATTCTAGGAATATAGGCCAATGCCACCATACCAGGCAGGTTTCTAGGGTTATAGGCCTAGGCCGCCATCCCAGGCAGGTTTCTAGAATTATAGGCCAATTCTGCCATGCCAGGCAGGATTCTAGGATTATAGGCCTAGGCCGCCATGCCAGGCAGGATTCAAAGATTATAGGCCTAGGCCACCATGCCAGGCAGGATTCTAGGATTATAGGCCTAGGTTGCCATGTCAGGCAGGATTGTAGCATTATAGGCATAGGCCACCATGCCAGGCAGGATTCTACGATTATAGGCCGATGCCTCCATGCCAGGCAGGATTCTAGGATTATTGGCATAGGCTGCCATGCCAGGCAGGATTCTAGGGTTATAGGCATAGGCCACCATGCCAGGCAGGATTCTAGGAATATAGGCCTATGCCCCCATGCCAGGCAGGATACTAGGATTATAGGCCGATGCCTCCATGCCAGGCAGGATTATAGGTTTATAGGCCGATGCTGCCATGCCAGGAAGGATTCTAGGATTATAGGCCGATGATGCCTTGCCAGGCAGGATTCTAGGATTGTAGTCCCATACCGCCATGCCAGGCAGGATTCTAGGATTATAGGCCTATGCCGCCATGCCAGGCAGGATACTTGAATTATAGGCCATTGCCGCCATGAAAGGCAGGATTCTAGGATTATAGGCTTAGTCCGCCATGCCAGGCAGGATTCTAGGATTATAGGCCCAGGCCGCCATGCCAGGCAGGACTCTAGGATTATAGGACTATACCGCCATACCAGGCAGGATTCTAGGATTATATGCCTATGCCGCCATGTCAGGCAGGATTCTAGGTTTATAGGCATAGGTTGACATGCAAGGCAGGATTCTAGGATTATAGGTTTAGGGCTCCATGCCAGGCAGGATTCTAGGATTATAGGCCTAGGCCGACAAGCCAGGCAGGATTCTAGGATTATAGGCCTAGGATACCATGCCAGGCGGGATTCTACGATTATACGCCTAGGCCGCCATGCCAGGCAGGATTGTAGGATTATAGGCTGATGCTGCCCTGCCAGGCAGGATTCTAGGATTATAGGCCAAGGCCGCCATGCCAGGCAGGATTCTACGATTATAGGCCTATGCCGCCATGCCATGCAGGATTCTAGGTTTATAGGCCTAGGCCGCCATGCCATGCAGGATTCTAGGATTATAGGCCTAGGCCGCCATGCCAGGCAGGATTCAAGGATTATAGGCCGATGCCGCCATGCCAGGCAGGATTCTAGGATTATAGGCCTAGGCCGCCATGCCAGGCAGGATTCTAGGATTATAGGCCTATGCCGCCATGCCAGGCAGGATTCTAGGATTATAGGCCTAGGCCGACATGCCAGGCCGGATTCTAGGATTATAGGCCAATGCTGCCATGCCAGGCAGGATTCTAGGTTTATAGGCCTAGGACGCCAAGCCAGGCAGGATTCTGGGATTATGGGTCGATGTCGGCATGCCAGGCAGTATTCTAGAATTATAGGCCTAGTCCGCCATGCCAGGCAAGATTCTAGAATTATAGGCCTATGCCGCCATGCTAGGCAGGATTCTAGGATTATAGGCCTATGCTGCCATGCCTGGCAGGATTCTAGGTTGATAGGCCTAGGCCGCCATGCCAGGCAGGATTCTACGATTATAGGCGTAGGCTGCCATGCCAGGCAGGACTCTAGGATTATAGGCATAAGCCGCCATGCCAGGCAGGATTCTAGGAATATAGGCCGATGCTGCCTTACAAGGCAGGATTCTACGATTATAGGTGTATACCGCCATGACAGGCTGGATTTTATGATTATGGGCTGATGCTGCCATGCCAGGCAGTATTCTAGGATTATAGGCCTACCCCGCAATGCCAGGCAGGATTCTAGGTTTATAGGCCTATGCCGCCATGCCAGGCAGGATTCGAGGATTATAGGCCTATGCCGCCATGCCTTGCAGGATTCTAGGATTATAGGCATAGGCCGCCATGCCAGGAAGGATTCTAGGATTATAGGCCTAGGCCGCCATGCCAGGCAGGATTCTAGGATAATAGGACTATACCAGAATGCCAGGCAGGATTCTAGGATTGTAGGCCTAGGCCTCCATGCCAGGCAGGATTCAAGGATTATAGGCCTAGGCTGCCATGCCAGGCAGGATTCTAGTATTATAGGCCAATGCAGCCTTGCCAGGGAGGATTTTAGGATTGTAGTCCCATACCGACATGCCAGGCAGGATTCTAGTATTATAGGCTTATGCCGCCATGCCAGGCAGGATTCTAGGATTATAGGCCTAGGCCGCCATGCCAGGCAGGAGTCTAGGATTATAGGCCTAGGTAGCCATGCCAGGCAGGATTCTAGGATTATAGGCAAATGCTGCCATGCCAGGCAGGATTCTAGTATTATAAACCTAGGCCGCCATGCCAGGGAGGATTCTAGGATTATGGGCCGATGCTGCCATGCCAGGCAGTATTCTAGGATTATAGGCCTACCCCGCAATGCCAGGCAGGATTCTAGGTTTATAGGCCTATGCCACCATGCCAGGCAGGATTCTAGGTTTATAGGCCTATGCCACCATGCCAGGCAGGATTCTAGTTTTAAAGGCCTAGGGTGCCCTGCCAGGCAGGATTCTAGGAGTATAGGCCTAGGAAGCCATGCCATGCGGGATTCTAGGATTAGAGGCTGATGCTTCCCTGCCAGGCAGGATTCTAGGATTATAGGCCAATGCCACCTTGCTAGGCAGGATTTTAGGATTATAGGTTGAGGCCGCCATGCCAGGCAGGATTCTAGTTTGATAGGCCTAGGCTGCCATGCCAGGCAGGATTCTAGGATTATAGGCCTAGGCCGCAATGCCAGGAAGGATTCTAGTTTGATAGGCCTAGGGCGCCATGCTGGGCAATATTCAACGATTATAAGCCTAGGCCGCCATGCCAGGCAGGATTCTACGATTATAGGCCTAGGATGCCATGCCAGGCAGGACTCTAGGATTATAGGCTTAGGCCGCCATGCCAGGCAGGATTCTAGGAATATAGGCCGATGCCGCCCTACCAGGCAAGATTCTAGGATTATAGGTGTATACCGCCATGACAGGAAGGATTTTAGGATTATGGGCTGATGCTGCCATGGCATGGAGTATTCTATGATTATAGGCCTAGCCCATCATGCCAGGCTGGATTCTACGTTTATAGGCCTAGGCCGCCAAGCCAGGGAGGATTCTAGGATTATAGGCCTATGAAGCCATGCAAGGCAGGATTCTAGGATTATAGGCATAGGCCGACATGCCAGGCAGGATTCTAGGATTAAAGGCCTAGCCGCCATGCCAGACAGGATTCTAGGATTATACGCCTAGGATGCCATGCCAGGCAGGATTCTACGATTATAGGCCTAGCCCACCATACCAGCCAGGATTCTAAGATTATATGTTGATGCTTCCCTGACAGGCAGGATTCTAGAAATATAGCCCGATGCTGCCATGCCAGGCAGGTTCTAGGTTTATAGGCCTTGGCCGCCATGCTAGGCAGGATTCTAGGATTATAGGCCAATGCCAACATGACACGCAGGATTCTAGGAATATACCCCGATGCCGCCATGCCAGGCAGGATTCTAGGATTATAGGCCTAGGCCGCCATGCCAGGCAGGATTCTAGGATTATAGGCCTAGGCCGCCATGCCAGGCAGGATTCTAGGATTATAGGCCTAGGCCGCCATGCCAGGCAGGATTCTAGGATTATAGGCCTAGGCCACCATGCCAGGCAGGATTCTAGGATTATAGGCCTAGGCCACCATGCCAGGCAGGATTCTAGGATTATAGGCCTATGCTGCCATGCCAGGCAGGATTCAAGGATTATAGGCCCAGGCCGCCATGCCAGGCAGGATTCTAGGATTATAGGCCGATGCCGCCTTGCCAGGCAGGATTCTAGGATTATAGGCCTAGGTCGCCATGTCAGGCAGGATTGTAGCATTATAGGCATATGCCACCATGCCAGGCAGGATTCTACGATTATAGGCTGATGCCTCCATGCCAGGCAGGATTCTAGGATTATTGGCATAGACTGCCATGCCAGGCAGGATTCTAGGGTTATAGGCATAGGCCGCCATGCCAGGCAGGATTCTAGGAATATAGGCCTATGCCGCCATGCCAGGCAGGATACTAGGATTATAGGCCGATGCCTCCATGCCAGGCAGGATTCTAGGTTTATAGGCCGATGCCGCCATGCCAGGCAGGATTCTAGGATTGTAGTCCCATACCGCCATGCCGGGCAGGATTCTAGGATTATAGGCCTATGCCGCCATGCCAGGCAGGATACTTGAATTATAGGCCATTGCCACCATGAAAGGCAGGATTCTAGGATTATAGGGCTAGGCCGCCATGCCGAGCAGGATTCTAGGATTATAGGCCTATTCCGCCATGCCAGGCAGGATTCCAGGATTATAGGCCTATGCCGCCATGCCAGGCAGGACTCTAGGATTATAGGACTATACTGCCATACCAGGCTGGATTCTAGGATTATATGCCTATGCCGCCATGTCAGGCAGGATTCTAGGTTTATAGGCCTAGGTTGACATGCAAGGCAGGATTCTAGGATTATAGGCTTAGGGCTCCATGCCAGGCGGGATTCTAGGATTATAGGCCTAGGCCGCCATGCCAGGCAGGATTCTTGTATTCTAGGCCTAGGCCGACAAGCCAAGCAGGATTCTAGGATTATAGGCCTAGGACACCATGCCAGGCAGGATTCTACGATTATACGCCTAGGCCGCCATGCCAGGCAGGATTCTACGATTATAGGCTGATGCTGCCCTGCCAGGCAGGATTCTAGGATTATAGGCCAAGGCTGCCATGCCAGGCAGGATTCTACGATTATAGGCCTATGCCGCCATGCCAGGCAGGATTCTAGGCTTATAGGCCTAGGGTGCCCTGCCAGGCAGGATTCTAGGAATATAGGCCTAGGAAGCCATGCCAGGCAGGATTCTAGGATTATCGGCTGATGCTTCCCTGCCAGGCAGGATTCTAGATATATAGGCTGATGTCGCCATGCCAGGAAGGATTCTAGGATTATAGGCCGATGCCGACTTGCCAGGCAGGATTTTAGGATTATAGGTCGATGCCGCCATGCCGGGCAGGATTCTAGGATTATAGGCCGATGCCGCCTTGCCAGGCTGGATTTTAGGATTATAGGTCAATGCCTCCATGCCAGGCAGGATTCTAGGATTCTAGGCCCAGGCCGCCATGGCAGGCAGGATTCTATGTCTATAGGAACTAGGCCGCCATGTCAGGCAGTATTCTCGAATTATAGGCCTAGGCCGCCATGCCATGCAGGATTCTAGGATTATAGGCCTAGGCCGCCATGCCAGGCAGGATTCAAGGATTATAGGCCGATGCCGCCATGCCAGGCAGGATTCTAGGATTATAGGCCTAGGCCAACGTGCCAGGCCAGATTCTAGGATTATAGGCCAATGCTGCCATGCCAGGCAGGATTCTAGGTTTATAGGCCTAGGCCGCCATGCCAGGCAGGATTCTAGTATTATACGCCTCGGCCGCCATGCCAGGGAGGATTCTAGGATTATGGGCTGATGCCGCCATGCCAGGCAGTATTCTAGGATTATAGGCCTACCCCGCAATGCCAGGCAGGATTCTAGGTTTATAGGCCTATGCCACCATGCTAGGCAGGATTCTAGGATTATAGGCCTATGCCACCATGCCAGGCAGGATTCTAGGAGAATAGGCCGAGGAAGCCATGCCATGCGGGATTCTAGGATTATAGGCTGATGCTTCCCTGCCAGGCAGGATTCTAGGATTATAGGCCGATGCCGCCTTGCCAGGCAGGATTTTAGGATTATAGGTTGATGCCACCACGCCAGGCAGGATTCTAGGATTATAGGCCTAGGCCGCCATGCCAGGCAGGATTCTAGGATTATAGGCTTAGGCCGCCATGCCAGGCAGGATTCTAGGTTGATAGGCCTAGGGCGCCATGCCAGGCAAGATTCAACGATTATATGCCTAGGCCACCATGCCAGGCAGGATTCTACGATTATAGGCCTAGGATGCGTTGCCAGGCAGGATTCTAGGATTATAGGCTTAGGCCGCCATGCCAGGCAGGATTCTAGGAATATAGGCCGATGCCGCCTTACCAGGCAAGATTCTAGGATTATAGGTGTATACCACCATGACAGGCAGGATTTTAGGATTATGGGCTGATGCCGCCATGCCAGGTAGGATTCTAATATTATAAGCATATGCCGACATGCCATGCAGGATTCTAGTATTATAGGCCTATGCTGCCATGCCAGGCAAGATTCTAGGATTATAGGCCTAGGCAGCCATGCCAGGCAGGATTCGAGGATTATAGGCCTATGCCACCATGCCAGTCAGGATTCTAGGATTATAGGCTTAGGCCGTCATGCCAGGCAGGATTCTACGATTATAGGCCTATGCCACCATGCCAGGCAGTATTCTAGGATTATAGGCCTAGGCCACCCTGCCAGTCAGGTCTCTAGGATTATAGGCCTATGCAACCATGTCAGGCAGGATTCTAGGATTATAGGCCTTGGCCGCCCTGCTAGGCAGGAGTCTAGGATTATAGGACTAGGCCTTCTTGCCAGGCAGGATTCTATGAATATAGGCCTAGGCCGCCATGCCAGGCAGGATTCTACGATTATAGGCCTAGGCCGTCATGCCAAGCATGATTCTGGGAATATAGGCCTAGGCTGCCATGCCAGGCAGGACTCTAGGATTATAGGCCAAGGCCGCCATGCAAGGCAGGTTTCTAGGATTATAGGTCTAGGCCGCCATGCCAGGCAGGATTCTAGGTTTATACGCCTAGGACGCCTTGCCAGGCAGGATTCTACGATTATAGGCCTAGCCCACCATGTCAGCCAGGATTCTAGGATTATAGGCTGATGCTTCCCTGCCAGGCAGGATTCTAGGAATATAGGCTGATGCCGCCATGCCAGGCAGGTTCTAGGATTATAGGCCTATGCCGCCATGCCAGGCAGGATTCTAGGATTATAGGCCAATGCCACCATGACACGCAGGATTCTAGGAATATACCCCGATGCCGCCATGCCAGGCAGGATTCTAGGATTATAGGCCTAGGCCGCCATGCCAGGCAGGATTCTACGATTATAGGCCTATGCCGCCATGCCAGGCAGTATTGTAGGATTATAGGCCTAGGCCACCCTGCCAGTCAAGACTCTATGATTATAGGCCTATGCCACCATGTCAGGCAGGATTCTAGGATTATAGGGCTAGGCCTCCCTGCTAGACAGGAGTCTAGGATTATAGGCCTAGGCCGCCTTGCCAGGCAGGATTCTAGGATTATAGGCCTAGGCCACCCTGCTAGGCAGGATTCAAGTATTATAGGACTAGGCTGCCATGCCAGGTAGGATTCGAAGACTATAGGCCTAGGCTGCCAAGCCAGGCAGGATTCTAGAATTATAGGCATAGGCCGCCATGCCAGGCTGGATTCTAGGATTATAGGCCTAGGCCACCATGCCAGGCAGGATTCTAGGATTATAGGCCGATATCACCTTGCCAGGTAGGATTCTAGGATAATAGGCGTATGCCGCCATGCCAGGCAGGATTCTAGGATTATAGGCCTAGGCCACCATGCCAGGCAGCACTCTAGGAATATAAGCCTAGGTGGACAAGCCAATCATAATTCTAGGAATATAGGCCTAGGCCGCCATGCCAGGCAAGATTCTAGGATTATAGGCCTAGGACGCCATGCCAGGCAGGATTCTACGATTATAGGCCTAGGCCGCCATGCCAGGCAGGATTCTAGGATTATAGGCTAATGCTGCCCTGAGAGGCAGAATTCTAGGATTATGGGCCGATTCCACCATGCCAGGTAGGATTCTAGTATTATAGCCATATGCCGACATGCCATACAGGATTCTAGTAATATAGGCCTATGCCGCCATGCCAGGCAGGAGTCTAGGATTATAGGCCTAGGCCGCCATGCCAGGCAGGAGTCTAGGATTATAGGCCTAGGCCGCCATGCCAGGCAGGATTCTAGGATTATAGGCCTAGGCCGCCATGCCAGGCAGGATTCTAGGATTATAGGCCTAGGCAGCCATACCAGGCAGATTTCGAGGACTATAGGCCTAGGCTTCCATGCCAGGCAGGATTCTAGGATTATAGGCCTAGGCCGCCATGCCAGGCAGGATTCTAGGATTATAGGCCTAGGCTGCCATGCCAGGCAGGATTCGAGGACTATAGGCCTAGGCTGCCATGCCAGGCAGGATTCGAAGATTATAGGCCTCGGCCGCCTTGCCAGGCAGGATTCTAGGATTATAGGCCTATGCCGCCATGCCAGGAGGACTCTAGGATTATAAGCCTAGGTGGACATGCAAATCCCGATTCTAGGAATATAGGCCTAGGCCGCCATGCCAGGCAGTATTCTAGGATTATAGGCCTAGGACGCCATGCTGGGCAGGATTCTACGATTATAGGCCTAGGCCGCCATGCCAGGCAGGATTCTAGGATTATAGGCTGATGCTGCCCTGCCAGGCAGGATTCTAGGATTATAGGCCGATTCCGCCATGCCAGGTAGGATTCTAATATTATAGGCATATGCCGACATGCCATGCAGGATTCTAGTATTATAGGCCTATGCCGCCATGCCAGGCAAGATTCTAGGATTATAGGCCTAGGCAGCCATGCCAGGCAGGATTCGAGGATTATAGGCCTATGCCACCATGCCAGGCAGGATTCTAGGATTATAGGCCTATGCCGTCATACCAGGCAGGATTCTACGATTATAGGCCTATGCCACCATGCCAGGCAGTATTCTAGGTTTATAGGCCTAGGCAACCCTACCAGTCAGGTCTCTAGGATTATAGGCCAATGCCACCATGTCAGGCAGGATTCTAGGATTATAGGCCTAGGCTGCCCTGGTAGGCAGGAGTCTAGGATTATAGGCCTAGGCCTCCTTGCCAGGCAGCATTCTAGGATTACAGGCCTAGGCCTCCATGCCAGGCAGAATTCTATGATTATAGGCCTAGGCCGCCATTCTAGGCAGGATTCTAGGATTATAGGCCTAGGCCGTCATGCCAGGCACGATTCTAGGAATATAGGCCTAGGCTGCCATGTCAGGCAGGACTCTAGGATTATAGGCCAAGGCCTCCATGGAAGGCAGGATTCTAGGATTATAGGCCTAGGCCGCCATGCCAGGCAGGATTCTAGGTTTATACGCCTAGGACTCCATGCCAGGCAGGATTCTACGATTATAGGCCTAGCCCACCATGCCAGCCAGGATTCTAGGCTTATAGTCTGATGCTTCCCTGCCAGGCAGGATTCTAGGAATATAGGCTGATGCCGCCATGCCAGTCAGGTTCTAGGATTATAGGCCTATGCCGCCATGCCAGGCAGGATTCTAGGATTATAGGCCAATGCCACCATGACATGCAGGATTCTAGGAATATAGCCCGATGCCGCCATGCCAGGCAGGATTCTAGGATTATAGGCCTAGGCCGCCATGCCAGGCAGGATTCTACGATTATAGGCCTATGCCGCCATGCCAGGCACTATTGTAGGATTATAGGCCTAGGCCACCCTGCCAGTCAAGACTCTAGGATTATAGGCCTATGCCACCATGTCAGGCAGGATTCTAGGATTATAGGCCTAGGCCTCCCTGCTAGGCAGGAGTCTAGGATTATAGGCCTAGGCTGCCTTGCCAGGCAGGATTCTAGGATTATAGGCCTAGGCCGCCATGCCAGGCAGGATTCTAGGATTACAGGCCTAGGCCGCCATGCCAAGCAGGATTCTAGGATTATAGGCCTAGGCCACCCTGCTAGGCAGGATTCAAGTATTATAGGACTAGGCTGCCATGCCAGGTAGGATTCGAAGACTATAGGCCTAGGCTGCCAAGCCAGGCAGGATTCTAGGATTATAGGCATAGGCCACCATGCCAGACTGGATTCTAGGATTACAAGCATAGGCCACCATGCCAGGCAGGATTCTAGTTTTATAGGCCGATATCACCTTGCCAGGTAGGATTCTAGGATAATATGCGTATGCCGCCATGCCCGGCAGGATTCTAGGATTATAGGCCTAGGCCACCATGCCAGGCAGGACTCTAGGATTATAAGCCTAGGTGGACAAGCCAATCATAATTCTAGGAATATAGGCCTAGGCCGCCATGCCAGGCAAGATTCTAGGATTATAGGCCTAGGACGCCATGCCAGGCAGGATTCTAGTATTATAGGCTAATGCTGCCCTGAGAGGCAGAATTCTAGGATTATGGGCCGATTCCGCCATGCCAGGTAGGATTCTAGTATTATAGCCATATGCTGACATGCCATACAGGATTCTAGTAATATAGGCCTATGCCACCATGCCAGGCAGGAGTCTAGGATTATAGGCCTAGGCCGCCATGCCAGGCAGGAGTCTAGGATTATAGGACTAGGCCACCATGCCAGGCAGGATTCTAGGATTATAGGCCTTGGCTGCCATGCCAGGCAGATTTCGAGGACTATAGGCCTAGGCTGCCATACCAGGCAGGATTCTAGGATTATAGGCCTAGGCAGCCATGCCAGGCATGATTCTAGGAATATAGGCCTAGGCTACCATGCCAGGCAGGATTCTAGGAGTATAGGCCTAGGCCACCATGCCAGGCAGGATTCTAGGATAATAGGCCTAGGCTGCCATGCCAGGCAGGATTCTAGGATTATAGGCCTAGGCAGCCATGCCAGGCATGATTCTAGGATTATAGGCCTAGGCCGCCATGCCAGGCAGGATTCTACGATTATAGGCCTAGGCCGTCATGCCAAGCATGATTCTGGGAATATAGGCCTAGGCTGCCATGCCAGGCAGGACTCTAGGATTATAGGCCAAGGCCGCCATGCAAGGCAGGTTTCTAGGATTATAGGTCTAGGCCGCCATGCCAGGCAGGATTCTAGGATTATACGCCTAGGACGCCATGCCAGGCAGGATTCTACGATTATAGGCCTAGCCCACCATGCCAGCCAGGATTCTAGGATTATAGGCTGATGCTTCCCTGCCAGGCAGGATTCTAGGAATATAGGCTGATGCCGCCATGCCAGGCAGGTTCTAGGATTATAGGCCTATGCCGCCATGCCAGGCAGGATTCTAGGATTATAGGCCAATGCCACCATGACACGCAGGATTCTAGGAATATACCCCGATGCCGCCATGCCAGGCAG
Source organism: Rhizomys pruinosus (assembly GCA_009823505.1). NCBI lineage: Eukaryota > Metazoa > Chordata > Mammalia > Rodentia > Spalacidae > Rhizomys > Rhizomys pruinosus. Next base: position 328,682 of record VZQC01011140.1, on the reverse strand, counting down.
GATTCTAGGATTATAGGCCTAGGTCGCCATGCCAGGCAGGATTCTACGATTATAGGCCTATGCCGCCATGCCAGGCAGTATTGTAGGATTATAGGCCTAGGCCACCCTGCCAGTCAAGACTCTAGGATTATAGGCCTATGCCACCATGTCAGGCAGGATTCTAGGATTAATAGGCCAAGGACACCATGCCAGGTAGGATTCTAGGATTATAGGCCTAGGCCGCCATGCCAGGGAGGATTCTAGGATTATAGGCCTAGGCCGCCATGCCAGGCAGGATTCTAGGATTAATAGGCCAAGGGCACCATGCCAGGTAGGATTGTAGGATTATAGGCCTAGGCCGCCATGCCAAGCAGGATTCAAGGATTATAGGCCTAGGCCACCCTGCTAGGCAGGATTCAAGTATTATAGGACTAGGATGCCATACCAGGTAGGATTCGAAGACTATAGGCCTAGGCTGCCAAGCCAGGCAGGATTCTAGGATTATAGGCATAGGCCACCATGCCAGGCTGGATTCAAGGATTATAGGCCTAGGCCACCATGCCAGGCAGGATTCTAGGATTATAGGCCGATGTCACCTTGCCAGGAAGGATTCTAGGTTAATAGGCATATGCCGCCATGCCAGGCAGGATTCTAGGATTATAGGCCTAGGCCACTATGCCAGGCAGGACTCTAGGATTATAAGCCTAGGTGTACAAGCCAATCATGATTCTAGGAATATAGGCCTAGGCCGCCATGCCAGGCAAGATTCTAGGATTATAGGCCTGGGACGCCATGCCGGGCAGAATTCTACGATTATAGGCCTAGGCCGCCATGCCAGGCAGGATTCTAGGATTATAGGCTAATGCTGTCCTGAGAGGCAGAATTCTAGGATTATGGGCCGATTCCGCCATGCCAGGTAGGATTCTAGTATTATAGCCATATGCCGACATGCCTTACAGGATTCTAGTATTATAGGCCTATGCCGCCATGCCAGGCAGGAGTCTAGGATTATAGGCCTAGGCCGCCATGCCAGGCAGGAGTCTGGGATTATAGGCCTAAGCCACCATGCCAGGCAGGATTCTAGGATTATAGGCCTAGGACGCCATGCCAGGCAGGATACTAGAATTATAGGCCAATGCCGCCATGAAAGGCAGGATTCTAGGATTATAGGCCTAGGCCACCATGCCAGGCAGGTTTCTAGGATTATAGGCCTAGGCCGCCATGCCATACAGGATTCTAGGTTTATAGGCCTAGTCCGCCATGCCAGGGAGGATTGTAGGATTATAGGCCTAGGCCGCCATGCCTATCAAGATTCTAGGATTATAGGCCTAGACCGACATGCCAGGCAGGATTCTAGTTTTGTAGGCCTAGTCCGCCATGCCAGGCAGAATTGTAGGATTATAGGCCTAGGCCACCTTGCCAGGCTGGATTCTAGGATTTTAGGCCTAGACCGACATGCCAGGCAGGATTCTACGATTATAGGCATTGGATGACATGCCAGGCAGGATTCTACGATTATAAGCCTAGGCTGCAATGCCAGGCAGGATTCTACGATTATAGGCCTATGCCACCATGTCAGGCAGGATTCTAGGATTATAGAACTAGGCCGCGCTACTAGGCTGGAGTCTAGGATTATAGGCCTAGTCTGCCTTGCCAGGCAGGATTCTAGGATTATAGGCCTAGGCCGCCATGCCAGGCATGATTCTACGATTATAGGCTTATGCCACCATGTCAGGCAGGATTCTAGGATTATAGGACTAGGCCGCGCTACTAGGCAGGAGTCTAGGATTATAGGCCTAGTCTGCCTTGCCAGGCAGGATTCTAGGGTTATAGGCCTAGGCCGCCATGCCAGGCAGGATTCTAGGTTTATAGGCCTAGTCCGCCATGCCAGGCAGGATTGTAGGATTATAGGTCTAGGCTGCCATGCCAGGCAGGATTCCAGGATTATAGGACTAGGCCGCCATGCCAGGCAGGATTCTAGGTTTATAAGCCTAGTCCGCCATGCCAGGCAGAATTGTAGGATTATAGGCCTTGGCCGCCTTGCCAGGCAGGATTCTAGGATTATAGGCCTAGACCGACCTACCAGGCAGGATTCTAGGATTATAGGCCCAGGCCACCTTGCCAGGCAGGATTCTAGGATTATAGGACTAGGCTGTGCTACTAGGCAGGAGTCTAGGATTATAGGCCTGGGCCGCCATGCCAGGCAGGATTCTAGGATTATAGGCCTAGGCCGCAATACCAGGCAGGACTCTAGGTTTATAAGCCTAGTTGGCCTTGCCAATCACAATTCTAGGAATATAGGCCTATTCCGCCATGCCAGGCAGGATTCTAGGATTATAGGCCTAGGACGCCATGCCAGGCAGGATTCTACGATTATAGGCCTATGCCACCATGTCAGGCAGGATTATAGGATTATAGGACTAGGCCGCGCTACTAGGCAGGAGTCTAGGATTATAGGCCTAGTCCGCCTTGCCAGGCAGGATTCTAGGATTATAGGCCTAGGCCACCATGCCAGGCAGGATTCTAGGTTTATATGCCTAGTCCGCCATGCCATGCAGGATTGTAGGATTATAGGCCTAGGCCGCCATGCCAGGCAGGATTCCAGGATTATAGGCCTAGGCCGCCATGCCAGGCAGGATTCTAGGTTTATAGGCCTAGTCCGCCATGCCAGGGAGAATTGTAGGATTATAGGCCTAGGCCGCCTTGCCAGGCAGGATTCTAGGATTATAGGCCTAGACCGACATGCCAGGCAAGATTCTAGGATTATAGGCCCAGGCCGCCTTGCCAGGCAGGATTCTAGGATTATAATACTAGGCCATGCTACTAGGCAGAGTCTAGGATTATAGGCCTGGGCCGCCATGCCAGGCAGGATTCTAGGATTATAGGCCTAGGCCGCCATGCCAGGCAGGACTCTAGGATTATAAGCCTAGGTGGCCTTGCCAATCACAATTCTAGGAATATAGGCCTATTCCGCCATGCCAGGCAGGATTCTAGGATTATAGGCCTAGGACGCCATGCCGGGCAGGATTGTACGATTATAGGCCTAGGCCGCCATGCCAGGCAGGATTCTAGGATTATAGGCTGATGCTGCCCTGCCAGACAGGATTCTAGGATTATAGGCCGATTCCAACATGCCAGGTAGGATTCTAGTGTTATAGGCATATGCCGACATGCCATGCAGGATTCTAGTATTTTAGGCCTATGCCGCCATGCCAGGCAGAATTCTAGGTTTATAGGCCAATGCCACCATGCCAGGCAGGATTCTAGGATTATAGGCCTATGCCAGCATGCCAGGCAGGATTCTACGATTATAAGCCTATCACGCCATGCCAGGCAGGATTCTAGGTTTATAGGCCTAGGGTGCCCTGCCAGGCAGGATTCTAGGATTATAGGCCTAGGAATCTGTGCCAGACAGGATTCTAGGATTATCGGCTGATGCTTCCCTGCCAGGCAGGATTCTAGGTATATAGGCCGATGCTGCCATGCCAGGCAGGATTCTAGGATTATAGACCGATGCTGCGTTGCCAGGCAGGATTTTAGGATTATAGGTTGATGCCGCCATACCAGGCAGGATTCTAGGATTATAGGCCGAAGCCGCCTTGCCCAGCAGGATTATAGGATTATAGGTCGATGCCTCCATGCCAGGCAGGATTCTAGGATTATAGGCCTAGGCCGCCATGCCAGGCAGGATTCTACCTTTATAGGCCTAGGCTGCCACGCCAGGCAGGATTCTAGGTTGATAGGCCTAGGCAGCAATGCCAGGCAAGATTCTACGATTATAGGCCTAGGCCGCCACGCCAGGCAGGATTATACGATTATAGGCCTAGGCTGCCATGCCAGGCAGGACTCTAGGATTATAGGCATAGGCTGCGATGCCAGGTAGGATTCTAGGAATATAGGGTGATGCCGCCATGCCAGGCAGTATTCTAGGATGATAGGACGAGCCCGACATGCCAGGCAGGATTCAAGGTTTATAGGTCTATGCCGCCATGCCAGGCAGGATTCTAGGATTATAGGCCTAGGAGGCCATGCCAGGCAGGATTCTACGATTATAGGCCTAGGCCGCCATGCCAGGCAGGATTCTAGGATTATAGGCTGATGCTGCCCTGCCAGGCAGGATTCTAGGATTATAGGCCGAGGCCGCCATGCCAGGAAGGATTCTACGATTATAGGCCTATGCCTCCATGCCAGGCAGGATTCTAGGTTTATAGGCCTAGGGTGCCCTGCCAGGCAGGATTCTAGGATTAAAGGCTGATGCCGCCATGCCAGGCAGGATTCTAAGATTATAGTCCGATGCCGCCTTGCCAGGCAGGATTTTAGGATTATAGGTCGATGCCTCCATGGCAGGCAGGATTCTAGGATCATAGGCCTAGGCCGCCATGCCAGGCAGGATTCTAGGATTATAGGCCTAGGCCGCCATGGCAGGCAGGATTCTAGGATTATAGGCCTGGGCCACCATGCCAGGCAGGATTCTAGGATTATAGGCCTAGGTCGCCATGCCAGGCAGGATTCTAGGATTATAGGCCTAGGTGACCGTGCCAATCACAATTCTAGGAATATAGGCCTAGGACGCCATGCCAGGCAGGATTCTAGGATTATAGGCATAGGCCGATATGCCAGGCAGGTTTCTAGGATTATAGGCCTATGCGGCCATGCCAGGCAGGATTCTAGGATTATAGGCCTGGGCCGCCATGCCAGGCAGGATTCTAGGATTCTAGGCCTAGGCCGCCATGCCAGGCAGGACTCTAGGTTTATAAGCCTAGGTGGCCTTCCCAATCACAATTCTAGGAATATAGGCCTATTCAGCCATGCCAGGCAGGCTTCTAGGATTATAGGCCTAGCCCACCATGCCAGGCAGGATTCTAGGATTATAGGCTGATGCTTCCCTGCCAGGCAGGATTCTAGGAATATAGGCCAATGCCTCCATGCCAGGCAGGATTCTAGGATAATAGGCCTAGCCGCCATGCCAGGCAGGATTTTAGGATTATATGCCTTGGCTGCCATGTCAGGCAGGATTCGAGGACTATAGGCCTAGGCTGCCATGCCAGGCAGGATTCTCGGATTATAGGCCTAGGCTGCCATGCAAGGCAGGTTTCTAGGATAATGGGCCTAGCCGCCATGCCAGGCAGGATTCTATAATTATAGGCATAGGCTACCATGCCAGGCAGGTTTCGAGGATTATAGGCCTAGGCTGCCATGCCAGGCAGGATTCGAAGATTATAGGCCTCGGCCGCCTTGCCAGGCAGTATTCTAGGATTATAGGCTGATGCTGCCCTGCCAGGCAGGATTCTAGGATTATAGGCTGATTCCGCCATGCCAGGGAGGATTCTAATATTCTAGGCATATGCCGACATGCCATGCAGGATTCTAGTTTATAGGCCTATGCCGACATGCCAGGCAAGATTCTAGGATTATAGGCCTAGGCAGCCATGCCAGGCAAGATTCGAGGATTATAGGCCTATGCCACCATGCCAGGCAGGATTCTAGGATTATAGGCCTAGGCCACCCTGCCAGTCAGGTCTCTAGGTTTATAGGTCTATGCCACCATGCCAGGGAAGGATTCTAGTTATATACGCCTAGGACGCCATGCCAGGCAGGATTCTAGGATTATAGCCTGATGCTGCCCTGCCAGGCAGGATTCTAGGATTATAGGCCTATGCCGCCATGCCAGGCAGGATTCTAGGATTATAGGCCTAGGCAGCCATGCCAGGCAAGATTTGAGGATTATAGGCCTATTCCACCATGCCAGGCAGGATTCTAGGATTATAGGCCTAGGTCGTCATGCCAGGCAGGATTCTACAATTATAGGCCTATGCCACCATGCCGGCAGTATTCTAGGATTATAGGCCTAGGCCACCCTGCCAGTCAGGTCTCTAGGATTATAGGCCTATGCCACCATGTCAGGCAGGATTCTAGGATTATAGGCCTAGGCTGCCCTGCTAGGCAGGAGTCTAGGATTATAGGCCTAGGCCTCCTTGCCAGGCAGGATTCTAGGATTACAGGCCTAGGCAGCCATTCCAGGCAGGATTATATGATTATAGGTCTAGGCCGTCATGCCAGGCACGATTCTAGGAATATAGGCCTAGGCTGCCATGCCAAGCAGGATTCTAGGATTATAGGCCAAGGCCGCCATGCCAGGCAGGATTCTAGGATTATAGGCCTAGGCCGCCATGCCAGGCAGGATTCTAGGATTATACGCCTAGGCCACCATGCCAGGCAGGATTGTACGATTATAGGCCTAGCCCACCATGCCAGCCAGGGTTCTAGGATTATAGGCTGATGCTTCCCTGCCAGGCAGGATACTAGGAATATAGGCTGATGCCGCCATGCCAGGCAGGTTCTAGGATTACAGGCCTATGCCGCCATGCCAGGCAGGATTCTAGGATTATAGGCCTAGGCCGCCATGCCATGCAGGATTCTACGATTATAGGCCTATGACGCCATGCCAGGCAGTATTGTAGGATTATAGGCCTAGGCCACCCTGCCAGTCAAGACTCTAGGATTATAGGCCTATGCCACCATGTCAGGCAGGATTCTAGGATTATAGGCCTAGGCCTCCCTGCTAGGCAGGAGTCTAGGATTATAGGCCTAGGCCGCCTTGCCAGGCAGGATTCTAGGATTATAGGCCTAGGCCGCCATGCCAAGCAGGATTCTAGGATTATAGGCCTAGGCTACCCTGCTAGGCAGGATTCAAGTATTATGGGACTAGGATGCCATGCCAGGTAGGATTCGAAGACTATAGGCCTAGGCTGCCAAGCCAGGTAGGATTCTAGGATTATAGGCATAGGCCACCATGCCAGGCTGGATTCAAGGATTATAGGCCTAGGCCACCATGCCAGGCAGGATTCTAGGATTATAGGCCGATGTCACCTTGCCAGGAAGGATTCTAGGTTAATAGGCATATGCCGCCATGCCAGGCAGGATTATAGGATTATAGGCCTAGGCCACCATGCCAGGCAGGAGTCTAGAATTATAGGCCTAGGCCATCATGCCAGGCAGGCTTCTAGGATTATAGGCCTAGGACGCCATGCCAGAAAGGATTCTAGGTTTATAGGCTGATGCTGCCCTGCCAGGCAGGATTCTAGGATTATAGGCATAGGCCACAATGCCAGGCATGATTCTACGACTATAGGCCTATGCTACCATGCCAGGCAGGATTCTAGGATTATAGGCCTAGGTCACCCTGCCAGGCAGGATTCTAAGTTTATAGGCCCATTCCACCTTGCCAGGAAGGATTCTAGGATTATAGGCCTAGGCCGCCATGCCAGGCAAGATTCTAGGATTATAGGCATAGGCCTCCATGCCCGGCAGGATTCTAGGATTATAGGCCTGGGCCGCCATGCCATTCAAGATTATAGAATTGTAGCCCAAGGCTGACATGCCAGGCAGGATTCGAGTATTATAGGCCTAGGCTCCCATGCCAGGCAGGATCCTATGATTATCGGCCGAGGCCGCCATGCCCGGCAAGATTCTAGGATTATAAGCCTTGGACGTCATGCCAGGCAGGATTCTAGGATTATAGGCCTAGGACGCCATGCCAGGCAGGATTCTAGGATTATACGCCGAATCCGTCTTGCCAGGCAGGATTCTAGGATTATAGGCCTATGATGCCATGCCAGACAGGATTCTAGGATTATTGATCTAGGCCGCCATGCCAGGCAGGCTTTTAGGAATATAGGCCGATGCTGCCTTGCCAGGCAGGATTCAAGGATTATAGGCCTAGGCCGCCATGCCAGGCAGGATTCTCAGATTATAGGCCTAGGCCCCCATGCCAGGCAGGATTCTAGGATTTTAGGCCGAAGCTGCCATGCCAGGCAGGATACTAGGATTATAGGCCTAGGCCACCATGCCATGCAGGATTCTAGGATTATAGGCCTAGGCCGCCATGCCAGGCAGGATTCTAGGATTATAGGCCTAAAGCGCCATGCCAGGCAGGATTCTAGGATTCTAGGCCTAGGACCCCATGCCAGGCAGGATTCTACGATTATAGGACTAGGTCGCCATGCCAGGCAGGATTCTACGATTATAGGACTAGGTTGCCATGCCAGGCAGGATTCTAGGTTTATAGGCTGATGCTGCCCTGCCAGGCAGGATTCTAGGATTATAGGTTTCGGCCGCAATGCCAGGCATGATTCTATGACTATAGGCCTATGCTACCATGCCAGGCAGGATTCTAGGATTATAGGCCTAGGCCACCCTGCCAGGCAGGATGCTAGGTTTATAGGCCCATGCCACCTTGCCAGGAAGGATTCTAGGATTATAGCCCTAGGTCGCCATGCCAGGCAAGATTCTAGGATTATAGGCATAGGACTCCATGCCCGGCAGGATTCTAGGATTATAGGCCTGGGCCGCCATGTCAGTCAAGATTGTAGAATTGTAGCCCTAGGCTGACATGCCAGGCAGGATTCGAGTATTATAGGCCTAGGCTGCCATGCCAGGCATGATTCTTCAATTATCGGCCTAGGCCGCCATGCCCGGCAAGATTCTAGGACTATTGGCCGAGGACGTCAAGCCAGGCAGGATTCTAGGATTATACGCCAAATCCGCCTTGCCAGGCAGGATTCTAGGATTATAGGCCTAAAGCGCCATGCCAGGCAGGATTTTAGGATTACAGGCCAATGCCGCCATGCCAGGCAGGATTCCTGGATTATAGGCCTAGGCCGACATGCCAGGCAGGATTCTAGGATTATAGGCCCAGGCCGCCATGCCAGGCAGGAATCTAGGATTATAGGCCTAGGCCACCATACCAGGCAGGATTCCAGGATGATAATCCTAGGGTGCCATTCCAGGCAGGATTCTAGGATTATAGGCCTTGGCTGCTATGCCAGGCAGGATTTTAGGATTATTGGCCTAGGCCGTCATGCCAGGCAGGATTCTTGGATTATAAGCCTAGGCTGCCATGCCAGGCAGGAATCTCGGATTATAGGCCTAGGCCACAATGCCAGGAAGGATTCTAGGATTATAGGCCTAGGCTGCCATGCCAGGCAGGATTCTAGGATTATAGGCATAGGCTGCCATGCAAGGCAGGATTCTAGGATTATAAGCATAGGCCACCATGCCAGGCAGGATTATAGGATTATAGGCCTAGGCCACCATGCCAGGCAGGAGTCTAGAATTATAGGACTAGGCCGTCATGCCAGGCAGGATTCTAGGATTATAGGCCTAGGACGCCATGCCAGGCAGGATTCTAGGATTATAGGCCTAGGCTGCCATGCCAGGCAGGATTCTAGGATTATAGGCATAGGCCACCATGCCAGGGAGGATTATAGGATTATAGGCCTAGGCTGCCATGCCAGGCAGGATTCTATGATTATAGGCCTATGCCGCCATGCCAGGCAGGATTCTAGGTTTATAGGCCTAGGGTGCCCTGCCAGGCAGGATTCTAGGATTGTAGGCCTAGGAAGCCCTGCCAGGCAGGATTATAGGATTATATGCTGATGCTTCCCTGCCAGGCAGGATTCTAGGAATACAGGCCGATGCCGCCATGCCAGGCAGGATTCTAGGATTATAGGTTTAGGGCGCCATGCCAGGCAGGATTGTAGGATTATAGTCCTAGGCCGCCATGCCAGGCAGGATTCTAGGATTATAGTCCTAGGACGCCATGCCAGGCAGGATTCTACGATTATAAGCCTAGGCCGCCATGCCAGGCAGGATTCTAGGATTACAGGCTGATGCAGCCCCGCAAGGCAGGATTCTAGCATTATAGGCCTAGGCCGCCATGCCAGGCAGGATTCTAGGTTTATAGGCCTAGGGTGCCCTGCCAGGCAGGATTCTAGGATTGTAGGCCTAGGAAGCCCTGCCAGGCAGGATTCTAGGATTATAGGCTGATGCTTCCCTGCCAGGCAGGATTCTAGGAATATAGGCTGATGCCGCCATGCCAGGCAGGATTTTAGGATTATAGGTCGATGCCGCCATGCCAGGCAGGATTCTAGGATTATAGGCCTAGGCCGCCATGCCAGGCAGGATTCTACGATTATAGATCGAGGCTACCATGCTAGGCAGGATTCTAGGTTTATAGGCCTAGGCCGCCATGCCAGGCAAGATTCTATGATTATAGGCCTAGGCCGCCATTCCAGGCAGGATGCTACGATTATAGGTCTAGGCTGCCATGACAAGCAGGATTCTAGGATTTTGGGCCGATGCCGCCATGCCAGGCAGGTTTCTAGGAGTATAGGCCTAGGCTACCATGCCAGGTAGGATTATAGGATTATAGGCTTAGGCTGCCATGCCAGGCAGGATGTTAGGATTATAGGCATAGGTCGCCATGCCTGCCAGGATTCTCGGATTATAGGCCTAGGCCACCATGTCAGTCTGGATTCTAAGATTATAGGCTTACACCACCGTGCCAGGAAGGATTCTAGGATTATAGGTTGATGCCGCCTTGCCAGGCAGGATTCTAGTATTATAGGCCTATACCGCCATGCCAGGCAGGATTCTAGGATTATAGGCCTATGCCACCATGCCAGGCAGGATTCTAGGATTATAGGCCTAGGCTGCCATGCCAGGCAGGATTCTAGGATTATAGGCATAGGCCGCCATGCCAGGCAGGATTCTAGGATTATAGGCCTATGCCGCCATGACAGGCAGGATTCTAGGATTATAGGCCTATGCCGCCATGCCAGGCAGGATTCTGGGATTATAGGCATAGGCCGCCATGCCAGGCAGGATTATAGGATTATAGGCCTAGGCCGTCATGCCAGGCAGGAATCTAGGATTATAGGCCTAGGACGCCATGCCAGGCAGGATTCTACGATTATAGGCCTAGGTGGCCATGTGAGGCAGGATTCTAGGTTTACAGGCTGATGTTGCCCTGCCAGGCAGGATTCTAGGATTATAGGCTTAGGCCACAATGCCAGGCATGATTCTACGATTATAGGCCTATGCTACCATGCCAGGCAGGATTCTAGGTTTATAGGCCTACGCCGCCCTGCCAGGCAGGATTCTATGTTTATAGGCCCATGCCGGCTTGCCAGGAGGGTTACTAGGATTATAGGCCTAGGTCGCCATGCCAGGCAGGATTTTAGGTTTATAGGAATAGACCGCCATGCTAGGCAGGATTCTAGGATTATAGGCCTGGGCCGCCAGGCCAGGCAGGATTGTAGAATTGTAGGCCTAGGCTGCCATGCCAGGCAGGATTCGAGTATTATAGGCCTATACCGCCATACCAGGCAGGATTCTAGGATTATAGGTCTATGCCGCCATGCCAGGCAGGATTCTAGAATTATTGACCTAGGCTGCCATGCCAGGCAGGATTTTAGGATTATAGGCCGATGCTGCCTTGCCAGGCAGAATTCTAGGATTATTGACCTAGGCCGCCATGCCAGACAGGATTTTAGGATTATAGGCCGAATCTGCCTTGCCAGGCAGGATTCTAGGGTTATAGGCTTATGCCACCATGCCAGGCAGGATTCTAGGATTCTAGGCCTATGCCGCCATGCCAGGCAGGATTCTAGGATTATAGGCCTATGCCGCCATGCCAGGCAGGATTCTGGGATTATAGGCATAGGCTGCCATGCCAGGCAGGATTATAGGATTATAGGCCTAGGCCGTCATGCCAGGCAGGATTATAGGATTATAGGCCTAGGACGTCATGCCAGGCAGGATTCTAGGATTATAGGCCTAGGACGCCATGCCAGGCAGGATTCTAGGATTATAGGCCTAGGCCGCCATGCCAGGCAGGATTCTAGGATTATAGGCCTAGGCCGCCATGCCAGGCAGGATTCTAGGATTATAGGCCTAGGCCGCCATGCCAGGCAGGATTCTAGGATTATAGGCCTAGGCCGCCATGCCAGGCAGGATTCTAGGATTATAGGCCTAGGCCGCCATGCCAGGCAGGATTCTAGGATTATAGGCCTAGGCCGCCATGCCAGGCAGGATTCTAGGATTATAGGCCTAGGCCGCCATGCCAGGCAGGATTCTAGGATTATAGGCCTAGGCCGCCATGCCAGGCAGGATTCTAGGATTATAGGCCTAGGCCGCCATGCCAGGCAGGATTCTAGGATTATAGGCCTAGGCCGCCATGCCAGGCAGGATTCTAGGATTATAGGCCTAGGCCGCCATGCCAGGCAGGATTCTAGGATTATAGGCATAGGCCACCATGCCAGGCAGGATTCTAGGATTATAGGCCTATGCCGCCATGCCAGGCAGGATTCTAGGATTATAGGCCTATGCCGCCATGCCAGGCAGGATTCTAGGATTATAGGCCTAGGCCGCCATGCCAGGCAGGATTCTAGGATTATAGGCCTAGGCCGCCATGCCAGGCAGGATTCTAGGATTATAGGCCTAGGCCGCCATGCCAGGCAGGATTCTAGGATTATAGGCCTAGGCCGCCATGCCAGGCAGGATTCTAGGATTATAGGCCGAATCCGCCTTGCCAGGCAGGATTCTAGGATTATAGGCCTATGCTGCCATGCCAGGCAGGATTCTAGGTTTATTGACCTAGTTCACCATGCCAGGCACGCTTTTAGGATTATAGGCCGATGCTGCCTTGCCAGGCAGGATTCTAGGATTATAGGCCTAGACCCCCATGCCAGGCAGGATTCTAGAATTATAGGCCTAGGCCACCATGCCATGCAGGATTCTAGGATTATAGGCCTAGGCTGCCATGCCAGGCAGGATTCTAGGATTATAGGCCTAGGCCACCATGCCAGGCAGGATTTTACGACTATAGGTCTAGGCCACCATGCCAGGCAGGATTCTAGGATTATAGGCCTAGGCCGTCATGCCAGGCAGGATTCTAGGATTATAGGCCTAGGCCACCATGCCAGGCAGGATTCTAGAATTATAGGCCTAGGCCGTCATGCCAGGCAGGATTCTAGGATTTTAGGCCTAGGACGCCATGCCAGGCAGGATTCTACGATTATAGGCCTAGGTCGCCATGTGAGGCAGGTTTCTAGGTTTACAGGCTAATGCTGCCCTGCCAGGCAGGATTCTAGGATTATAGGCTTAGGCCGCAATGCCAGGCATGATTCTACGATTATAGGCCTATGCTACCATGGCAGGCAGGATTCTAGGATTATAGGCCTACGCCGCCCTGCCAGGCAGGATTCTAGTTTTATAGGCCCATGCCGCCTTGCCAGGAAGGATTCTAGGTTTATAGGCCTAGGCCGCCATGCCAGGCAGGATTTTAGGATTATAGGCATAGGCCTCCATGCTAGGCAGGATTCTAGGATTATAGGCCTGGGCCGCCATGCCAGGCAGGATTGTAGAATTGTAGGCCTAAGCTGCCATGCCAGGCAGGATTCGAGTATTATAGGCATAGGCTGCTATGCCAGGCAGGATTCTTCGATTATCGGCCTAGGCCGCCATGCCAGGCATGTTTCTAGGATTACAGGCCTAGGCTTCCATGCCAGGCCAGATTCTAGGATTATAGGCCGAATCCGCCTTGCCAGGCAGGATTCTAGGATTATAGGCCTATGCCGCCATGCCAGGCAGCATTCTAGGATTATTGACCTAGGTCGCCATGCCAGGCATGTTTCTAGGATTATAGGCCTAGGCTTCCATGCCAGGCAGTATTCTAGAATTATAGGCCTAGGACGCCATGCCAGGCAGGATTCTACGATTATAGGCCTAGGTCGCCATGTGAGGCAGGATTCTAGGTTTATAGGCTGATGCTGCCCTGCCAGGCAGGATTCTAGGATTATAGGCTTAGGCCGCAATGCCAGGCATGATTCTAAGATTATAGGCCTATGCTACCTTGCCAGGCAGGATTCTAGGATTATAGGCCTACGCCGCCCTGCCAGGCAGGATTCTAGGTTTATAGGCCCATGCCACCTTGCCAGGAATGATTCTAGGATTATAGGCCTAGGCCGCCATGCCAGGCAGGATTCTAGGATTATAGACATAGGCCTCCATGCTAGGCAGGAATCTAGGATTATAGGCCTGGGTCTCCATGCCAGGCAGGATTGTAGAATTGTAGGCCTAGGCTGCCATGCCAGGCAGGATTCGAGTATTATAGGCCTAGGCTGCCATGCCAGGCATGATTCTTCGATTATCGGCCTAGGCCGCCATGCCAGGCAGGATTCTAGGATTATAGGCCTAGGCTTCCATGCCAGGCAGGATTCTAGGATTATAGGCCGAATCCGCCTTGCCAGGCAGGATTCTAGGATTATAGGCCTATGCCGCCATGCCAGGCAGGATTCTAGGATTATTGACCTAGGTAGACATGCCAGGCAGGCTTTTAGGATTATAGGCCGATGCTGCCTTACCAGGCAGGATTCTAGGATTATAGGCCTAGGCCGCCATGCCAGGCAGGGTTCTCAGATGATAGGCCTAGACCCCCATGCCAGGCAGGATTCTAGGATTTTAGGCCTAGGCCACCATGCCAGGCAGGATTCTATGATAATAGGCCTAGGCCGCCATGCCAGGCAGGATTCTAGGATTATAGGTCTAGGCTGCCATGCCATTCAGGATTCTAGGATCATAGGCCGATGCCGCCTTGCCAGGGCACATTCGAGGATTATAGGACTATACCTCCTTGCCAGGCAGGATTCTAGGATTATAGGCCTATGCCGCCATGCCAGGCAGTATTCTAGGATTATAGGCCTATGCCGCCATGCCAGGCAAGATTCTAGGATTATAGTCCTATGCCGCCATGCCAGGGAGGGTTCTAAGAATATATAGGCCTATGCCACCATGCCATGCAGGGTTCTATGATTACAGGCTGATGCTGCCAGGCCAGGCAGGATTTTAGGATTATAGGCCTAGGCCACCATGCCAGGCAGGATTCTAGGATTATCGGCCAATTCCACCATACCAGGCAGGATTCTAAGATTATAGGGCTAGGCCACCATGCCAGGCAGCATTCTAGGCCAATGCTGCCATGCCATGCAGGATTCTATGATTATAGGCCTAGGCCGCCACGCAGGGCAGGATTCTAATATTATGGACCAATGCAGCCATGCCGGGCAGGATTCTACGATTATAGTCCTAGGCCTCCATGTCAGGTAGGATTCTAGGATTATAGGCCGATGCCGCCATGCCAGGCAGGATTCCAGGATTATAGGCCTAGGCTGCTATGCCAGGCAGGATTCTAGGATTATAGGCCTAGGCCGCCATGCCAGGCAGGAATCTAGGTTTATAGGCCTAGGCCGCCATGCCAGGCAGGATTCTAGGTTTATAGGCCTAGCCCACCATGCCAGGCTGGATTCTCAGATTATAGGCCTAGACCCCCATGCCAGGCAGGATTCTAGGATTTTTGGCCGAAGCCGCCATGCCAGGCAGGATTCTAGGATTATAGGCCTAGGCCGCCATGCCAGGCAGGATTCTACGATTATAGGCCTAGGCCGCCATTATAGGACTAGGTCGCCATGCCATTCAGGATTCTAGGATTATAGGCTGATGCTGCCTTTCCAGGGAATATTCGAGGATTATAGGTCTATACCTCCTTGCCAGGCAGGATTCTAGGATTATAGGCCTATGCCGCCATGCCTGGAAGGATTCTAGGTTTATAGGCCTATGCCGCCATGCCAGGAGGATTCTAGGATTATAGGCCTATGCCGCCATGCCAGGCAGGATTCTAGGATTATAGGCCTAGGCCGCCATGCCAGGGAGGGTTCTAAGAATATAGGCCTATGCCACCATGCCAGGCAGGGTTCTATGATTACAGGCCTAGGCTGCCAGGCCAGGTAGGATTCTATGATTTTAGGCCTCGGCCACCATGCCAGGCAGGATTCTAGGATTAGAGCCATAGGCCGCCATGCCATGCAGGATTCTAGGATTATAGGCATAGGCCGCCATTCCAGGCAGGATTATAGGATTATAGGCTACGGCCGCCATGCCAGGCAGGATTCTACGATTATCGGCCTAGACCGCCATGCCAGGCATAATTCTAGGATTATAGGACTAGGCCGCCACGCCATTCAGGATTCTAGGATTATAGGCTGATGCTGCCTTTCCAGGGAATATTCGAGGATTATAGGCCTATACCTCCTTGCCAGGCAGGATTCTAGGATTATAGGCCTATGCCGCCATGCCTGGAAGGATTCTAGGTTTATAGGCCTATGCCGCCATGCCAGGAGGATTCTAGGATTATAGGCCTATGCCGCCATGCCAGGCAGGATTCTAGGATTATAGGCCTATGCCGCCATGACAGGGAGGGTTCTAAGAATATAGGCCTATGCCACCATGCCAGGCAGGGTTCTATGATTACAGGCCTAGGCTGCCAGGCCAGGCAGGATTCTATGATTTTAGGCCTCGGCCACCATGCCAGGCAGGATTCTAGGATTAGAGGCATAGGCCGCCATGCCATGCAGGATTCTAGGATTATAGGCATAGGCCGCCATTCCAGGCAGGATTATAGGATTATAGGCTAAGGCCGCCATGCCAGGCAGGATTCTACGATTATCGGCCTAGGCCGCCATGCCAGGCATAATTCTAGGATTACAGGACTAGGCCGCCATGCCATTCAGGATTCTAGGATTATAGGCTGATGCTGCCTTTCCAGGGAATATTCGAGGATTAGACAAAGAGGGCCATTACATCTTTATCAAAGGAACAATTGACCATGAAGATTTCACAATCATGAATATATATGCACCAAACTCTGGTGCACCAAACTTTATAAAGACAATTCTCTAGGACCTCAAGGCACAGACTAACCTCAGCACACTCATAGTAGGGCATTTCAATACCCCCAGTAAGTCCTCTGGACAGATCAATCAATCAAAGAATAAACAGAGAGACATCTGAACTGAATGATAGGATACAACAAATGGACCTCATGGACATCTACCGAATAGTCCACTTAAATACCAGAGAATACACTTTCTACTCAGCACACCATGGAACATTCTCCAAAATTGACCATATACTGGGACACGGAAAAAAAACCTCAACAAATACAAAAGAATTGAAATAATTTCATGCATTCTATCAGATTACAGTACAAGAAAGCTCAATATCAACACCAGGATAAGCTCTACTATCTACAAGAACACATGGAGACTAAACAACACTCTCCTGAATAATGAATGAGTCAAGGAAGAAATAAAGAAAAGCATTCCTGGAATTGAATGACAATGATAATACAGCACAACAAAACCTGTAGGATTTAAAAGTGCTCCTAACAGGAAAATTTATAGCCCTGAGTGCCTACATAAGAAAAACAGAAAAAGCACAAGTAAACGACCTAACAATGCTGCTAAAAACACTTGAGAGACAACAACAAAGAACCCTAAATGCAACAGACAGGAAGAAATAACAAAAATAAGAGCAGAAATCAATGAAATAGAAACAAAGAAAACAATACAAAAAAATCAATGAATCCAGAAGTTGGTTCTTTGAGAGAAAAAACAAGATAGACAGACCTCTATCCCAGTTAACCAAAAGAAAGAAAGAACAACTCCAATCATTAGAATTTGTGATGAAAAGGGAACCATCACAACAGACAATGAAAAGATCCAGACAATCATATTGGAATACTTCAAAAACCTATACTCTAGTATATTTGAAAACCTCGATGAAATGGACGAATATCTGAAATCCTGGGAATCACCAAAGCTTAACCAAGAAGAGATCAACAGCTTAAACAGACCCATAATATATGAAGAAACTGAAGATGTATTAAGAAAACTCCCAACTAAAAAAAGCCCAGGCCCAGATGGTTTCATAGTAGAATTCTATAAAACATTTCAAAAAGACTTACAACCATTATTACTCAAATTGTTCAGAAGGATTTAAGCAGAGGGAAATCTCCCAAATTCCTTCTATGAAGCCAGTATCACTCTAACACCAAAACCTGGCAAAGATACAACCAAAAAGAAGAACTATAGACCCATCTCATTAATGAACACAGATGCAAAAATTCTCAACAAAATACTTGAAAACCATATCTAGACTCACCTCAAAAAGATCATCCATCATGACCAAGTTGGATTTATACCAGAGATGCAGGGATGGTTCAACATATGAAAATCAATAAATATCATAAAACACATAAATGGACTGAAAGACAAAAAGCACATGATCATCTCAATTGATGCAGAAAAAGCCTTTGACAAAATCCAGCATCCCTTCATGCTTAAAGTCCTAGAGGGAACTGGTTTGGAGGGATCATTCCTCAATGTAATCAAAGCCATATACCATATACCCACAGCCAAAATCATCCTAAATGGAGAAGAGATAGAAGCATTCCACTTAAAGGTAGGATTTCAGCAAGGCTGCCCCCTGTCACCACTCCTCTTCAATATAGTGCTTGAAACACTTCCTAGGGCAATAAGGCAAGAAAAGAAAATTAAAGGAGTACTAATTGGAAAAGAGGAAGTCAAGCTATCCCTTTTTGCTGATGATATGATTGTTTACATAAGGGATGCTAAAAACTCCGCCAAAAAGCTCCTAGAAACGATTAAGAGTTTCAGTAAAGTGGCAGGATACAAAATTAACCTAGAAAAATCAGTAGCCTTTCTTTACACCAACAACAAGTAACTGAAGAAGGACTACAAGGAGACCTTCCCACTCACAGTAGCCTCAAAAATAATAAGATACCTAGGAACAAACCTAAGCAAAGACATCAAAGATCTCTACAAAAAAAAACCACTTTAAACCCCTGAAGAAGGAAATTGAAGAAGACATCAGAAGATGGAAAAAAACCTCTCATGCTCATGGATTGGGAAAAGTAATATAGTAAAAATATCCATTCTACCCAAACTAATATAGAGATTCAATGCAATCCCAATTGAAATCCCCAAGAGTTTCTTCACAAGCTTGTACAAAAAGTCCTTAATTTCATTTGGAAAAACAAAAGACCCCGAGTAGCCAAAGCAACCCTGAGCAAAAAGAGCAATACAGGGGGGATCTCTATACCAGACTTCAAACTATACTACAGGGCTATAGTCATAAAAACAGCTTGGTACTGGCACAAAAACAGACCTGTTGACCAATGGAACAAAACTGAAGATCCAATACAATTTCAGCCACCTCATATTTGACAAGGGGGCCAAGAAGACACAATGGAACAAAGACAGCATCTTCAACAAGTGTTGATGGCAAAACTGGATCACCACTTGTAGAAGAATAAAGTTAAACCCCTACCTCTCGCCCTGTACAAAAGTCAACTACAGATTGATCAAAGATGTCAATGTGAAACCCAAAACTCTGAAGGTGATAGAATAGTTGGCAGCAGACTACAAGACATAGTGTAGGAAAAGACTTCCTAAATCAAACAGCTGCTGCACAAGAAGATTGACAATTGAGAAATGGGACCTCATTAAACTCAAAAGCTTCTGTACATCAAAAGAAACAATCAAGAAAGTGAAGAGAAAACCCACAGAGTGGGAAGAAACCTTCACCTCAGATACATCTGACAAAGCTTTGATTTCCAGAGTATATAAACTACTCAAAATCAAAGAAGAAAGAAAATAAATGAATCACTCAAAAGATGGTGCAAAGAGTTGAACAGAGATTTCATAAGTGAGGAATTAGAAATGGATGAGAAACATCTTTAAAAGTGTTCAACATTGCTAATAATTAAGGAAATGCAAATTAAAACCACTTTAAGATATCATCTTACTCCAATAAGACTGGCTAGGATCAAGAAAACAAACGATACTAAGTGCTGGAGAGGTTGTGGGGAAAGGGGAACATTCATCCTCCACTGCTGGTGGGAATATAAACTCATACAGCCACTATGGAAAGCAGTGTGGCGAACCCTTGGAAGACTCACAGTGAGCTTGCCACCTGACCCAGTCATACCATTCCTGGGTATATACCCATAAGATTCATCTTACCGCAGAGATAAATGGACAGCCATGTTTATTGCAGCTCTCTACACAATAGTGAAGAGCTCCTGGAACCAACCCAAGTGCCCCTCAACTGACAGTGGATAGAGAAAATGTGATACATCTACACAGTGGAGTTCTATGCAGCAGTAAAGAAAGATGACATCATGAATTTTGCAGGTAAATGGGTGGAACTAGATGATATTATGTTAAGTGAAGTAACACAGTCCCAGAAAAACAAATGATGAATGGTATCCCTTGTCTGTGGATGCTAGTGCCAATTACCTAGTTACAATTCCATTCCTATAGTTAAAGATGACATATGGTAAAAATACTACAGCAGATGCAACAGGACCAGGCACCTTAACCTCCTGAAGCCATGCCTCTCCACCACAATGGACTGTACCCCGCAACTGTGTGTCAAAATAAACTTTCCTTATGTTGGTTTTGTCAAGTTTTATGTTGTATCAATGAGTAAATTAACTAATAGATCCATGCTTTGTGAGTAGGGGCTCAGTCTTATTCTACCCTTTACAGAAAAGGTATGCAATACCTTTGTGTTGATTTGATCTCTTCAAATGATCTTACAAGGTAAGAAATCTAAGAGGCATCTTCCCAAGGAAGATGCTGGTGAGCAAATTTGCCCAAAGTGGTAGTCAACATCAGCTCTAAGGAAAGTATCAGGGAGACAGGTATTTTTGTCTATCTTTTACATGGACCTTAGGTATCTTGTCTTTGTGCCTGACAAGAACCATCATTTGGTTCAGAACATGCCCGGTGAATTCCAGTCTATTCTCCCAAGCCTTCAATGATTGAAGAGGGACCTTTGAGATTACTTTGATGTGGTCCAGTTCATTCACATATTGGTGGCTTGAGATGAGAACCAGGCTGTTTCATTAAATTATTAAATATTTTACAGATATAACTGTCAATAGCTTCCATGTACTACGTGTACTCAGTGTTCTGCTGTTAAATAGGTGAATAGAACAGCTCCTTAATTCTTATCTTAGCACTATGAAGTGAACATTATCTCCATTTCAAAGATTAGAGACCTAGGCTCCATAAAGGTATGCAATTTGAAGTCAAGAATCTGAACCTAGATCTCTCAAATTTTATAGTTCTGGTTAGAGTGGGCATGTGTGTGAATATGATCAAAATACATTATATGTATGTATGAAATTCTCAAATAAAATGGATTAAAAATAAAAAAGAAAGATGGCATCATGAATGTTGCAGGTAAATTCATGGAACTAGAAGATATCATGTTAAGTGAAGTAACACAGTCCCAGAAAAACAATGAATGATATCCCTCATCTGTGGATGCTAGTACCAATTACCTAGTTGTAAGGCAAACTGAGCAACACTAATGTTATATTCCTCTTGATCTGAAAACAACTGTACTCTTATATTGTGAATCCCGTAACAGGTTCTAGAACTAAGCTACCATTTATTTTCAGAGTTAGGAATTTTTGGTTGGATGGAGGATGGAGGATATGTATGCATATTTTAGAGTAATATAAGATCAAAAGAATACGGAAAAAATTAGTTTGTCATGATATTATGTCTAACGACAGCATTCAATTTATGGGAGTGCTTCTTAGTATTTCTTATACAAGACTGCTTGAGCTTTTGTCCAAGCCTTTTCTAAAATATTACAGTTAATAGTATCAGGCTCTGGTGTAACTTAGCCTTTCTGGATGCTTAATGACCATACTTAATGCCCATACCAAATTGGCTGAGGGTATTAAGAGATAACTTTGTTCCTTGCCCTCAGAAGTCAAATAAGTCCCAGGGGTCTATGCATGGGGGCATCTCTTGAAATATCCTGCAAATGTGAGTCACCAGTCTTCCTGTGCAGGGAGGTCTCAGACATCTACTAATGGGACCTCAGTCCCTGTCCAGTCTATAAAGAGGAAAGTGTGCTTATGCTTCAAAAAGGGAATCCTGGTCTAGCAAAAGCTGACTTTGTCCTCCAGTGGATGGAACTGGTGATTGAAAAGCCAAAAGGAGCCAGGCGCCCCCCCCCCGGAAAACAAAAACAAAAACAAACAAACAAAAAAAAAACAAAACCTGAGTGACCCTTGAGGACCAGATCCTCAACTGACATTGAGAAAACAAAAACCTTGGTTAATCTGGGGTAACTGTGTGGACTTAATCATCTAAAAGGAAAGTATAACCAGAAATATATAAATAGTAATTCCTGAGAAATTGTACTTCAGGTATAAAACTTGAGATCTTAGTAAAACGACAAAAAGTAAAAAAAAAAAAAAAAGTTGACGTACTAGTATTTACTACAAAGTGTAGGTCATATACTCTTCTGAAAATTTGGTAAAGTATATGTTTCCTCACAGAAAAAAAGTATATAAAAGAGTCCCTGGGCACATGCTGTGATTCAAATAGCAAACATACCAAGAATGTTGGGGTCTTTTGTGTTCCAGTCACTTTGTCCATGGGGGAACTTTTTGCTGAATTGCCTACTAGAGATACACTAAAAGCCAACATTAAACATGAGGCAGAAAATGTACATGATACACAGAAATCAGAGAAAGGAGAAGCACATGAGGGTTGATGAGAAAGACACACACCTGTAACTGCCTGGCTGGAAAGACGTGTGGGGAGCTGCACTAGGTGCAAACATATTTCACCTCAGGTAACTCACACTCAAGAGGAAAGATTACAGTGATCCTCTGGGATCCATGGAGCTCTGCTCACAGTCTTCCATTCAGCCAATATAGTTTGAGTCCTTGGTGGACACCAGGTTGCAGGCATCGTGCTGGCTCATAGGGGAACAGTATGTTTCGGGCTAGTGCCCAGCCTTACACTACTCACTAGCATGTAGACACAGTATCTGATGACTGCACATTGGACCTAAACCCAAAGGGAACTTTCAGAGCCAAGGCCAGAGACTAAATATCAGTGCAAAATGTAAGTGAGCACATGGTCCCCCAAGCCTCTTTGGCAGAGGTGGGTTTCGTGAGGTAGCCACCCCTACGACCAGTGGTATTAACTTCTCTAGAGTGGTGACAATACAGGGGACCTTCTTTAAATTCCATTTTACCTTAAGGGGAAACTGACCCTTCCAATTGCTAAGTGGCATGGTAAATTGTCTCAGGTGTTATTGCAGGGAATGATCTAGGTAATCAGAGTCAATTTATGAATCAGGTAGTACAGAAGGTACAATAAACTGGAAAACACCCTTCGGTGAAGTCAATAGTCCTGAGGAATAAACTCCTTACAACTATGTCTAGTAGGAATAAACTAGACAACTCTGAACACCATCAAAAAAAGCCCCAGCAACCTGCAACTCTGGATAAAACAACAGCAAAAAAACAAAATACTTTTGAGAAGACAAGGAGATTTGAGACACTGCAGGCTTCAAAAGCACTGCAGTTAAAATGAAATACAACTTGGGCACTAAGCTGAGGTTTTCTGTTCTTTCAAGTGCTTTGTCCCCTAAGAGTTTCTAGGATACACTGTATTGATTTTATCACAGAGCTTGCAGGACACAGTGTAATCAACACATGTATTACAAGGCTTAATCTCATCTTCTCCCTTGTGACTCCAGATTATGAGAGAAAAAAGTAAAATTCAACAAATCAGCCCTTAGAAAGCTATTCTTAAAAATGACCTTCGCGGGGCTGGAGAGATGGCTCAGTGGTTAAGCGTGCCAACTGCTCTTGCAGAGGACCTGGGTTTGATTCCCAGCACCCACATGGTGGCTAAGAACTATCTTTAAGCCAGGTCTGGTGGAACATACCTTTAATCCTAGCACTCTGGAGGCAGAGGCAGGTGGATCTCTGTGAGTTCAAGGCCAGCCTAGTCTACAGTTTGTTCCCTGTCAGCTGGGGCTATAGGGAGACCCTGTCTAAAAAAAAATGACCTTCGCATTTCTTTATAAACAACAGCTACCATTGCCATATTCCTATAATGGGTGAATAGTAGTTGTTCTGTGAAATTCTGAAAAGAATGCATTTGAAACCTTTCTTGCCTTTTTGTATTTAAAGTTCGGACAGTTTATGTGTCCACTGCTTAGAAATCTTCATGAGGGCAGGTCAAGTCACTACAGTGAATATTAACTCATTCTGCTTGTTGCCAGCAGCAACCCTGGCCCTTGCCATCCCTTTGATCTCTTCATTCTCTTCTTGCATTCCTTTCACTGTTTTATTGAGCTATTTTTCTTCTCATAGAGACCATGTCTTATAAGTCTGCTTAAGTTAAGTTTTCTTCTCACAATCCAAGGGATCACAAAGCATGCCAAAGGCAGTTGTTTTGCCACCACCAAGAGGGATACTGAATCCAAAGACGAAGATGACATTTAGTGTGGTCTTGTATATACTGGCCAGCTTTTCATGAATCTCTCTGTCTCCAGTACTGTTCCTGTACCATGGTGAAGGGCATCAATGACCATTGGTTTCTTCTAAAATAAACAGTTGGTCATGACCTTCCTGTCTGGACAGTTACTGTGGAAGTCACGATGGTGGTGATCCTTAAGCAGCCAAGGAGTAAAAGAACTCCTTCTGATTTGTTTGTTTGTTTGTTGAGACAGGGTCTTACTATGTAGCCTAGTCTGGCCTGGAACTCACTATGTAGACCATCCCAGGCTTGCCTAGATCTCACAGCAATCCACCTGCCTCTGCCTCTGCCTCTGCCTCCTGAGTGCTGCCCTTCTCTTTGTTTTAAAGTGGTAGCTTAGATCTCCCAATCCTCTCCAGACTCTAGCCCAATCTGCTAGCCTGTGATTCCTGTATTACTTAAGGCATCATTCAGATATCTCCAAAGAGCTTTCAATATTTCCTACTATCATTAAGCCCTCAGGAAGTTTTGGGGACTTCTTGGTATTTATTTGCTTTTTGTGGTGGTTGATATTGCCCATCTGAATGTCTGTGTCTCAACATTGTCTTTTCTATTATGATTGTTATCAGTGTCCAGAAAAGCAACTGTTATTGCAAATATCACTGTTGTATAATTCACTTTAGAGAAAATTATTTTATGCTTTCCTGAGGTTTATCCAAGAACAGATCATCCCCAAATCACAGCAGATTAATGTTTTAACTAGTATGGTAGATTTTTATCTCTTATGCTCTCATTCCACCATTTAAGGGCTTCTAAAATAACATTTAGCAACACTGATGGTAAGAGGCCTGCATCCTAATAGTAAAGGGATATGTTTTTTTTCTAGTTGTTTTACAGCATTTTAAGTATGGCTACACAGGGGAACATAGCCCAGTAGTTCTATTCCTGGTTTGTTTTTAATAACCGGCTGTTGACTTTCAAAAGCTCTTTCGTCAACTGCTATTTACCATATCTTCAGGAGCAGCATTATCTCTATTCATGGAAGCCATGTTCTTCCTGGTCTATGTCTTTGTTGTGTCACCAGCACTAACAGTTAAAAAAAAAAAATCATGCCGGGCGTGGTGGCGCACGCCTTTAATCCTAGCACTTGGGAGGCAGAGGCAGGCGGATCTTTGTGAGTTCAAGGCCAGCCTGGTCTACAGCGTGAGTTTCCAGGTGACAGCTTTGGGTACTACAGGGAACCCTGTCTGAAAAAGACAAAAACAAAAATTTTTTTAAATTAAAAAAAAAAAATAAAAAAAAAAAATCATACTGCTGGGTGTGGTGGCGCACACCTTTAATCCCAGCACTCCGGAGGCAGAGGCAGGCAGATCTCTGAGTTCAAGGCCAGCCAGGTCTACAGAGTGAGCTTCAGGCCAACTGGGACTAAAGGGAGACCCTGTCTCAAAATGAAATACAAAAAAAAAAGAAAATCATACCACTATTTCTTCAGCTAAGATTGTGTTCTGCTGCCTATTTCTGCCATTCTAGGCTGGGTTTTGGGCACAATAGGCCATAACACAAATGACAGAATATATGAACTTCAATAGGGGTGCTGTAGGAGGGTGCCAATGAAGAAGGGGGTATAAAGATGGTTAAGACTAATTGAGATCCTATGCATGAAATACATAAAAATTCAATAAAAATGTATTAAAAATCATATCATGTTCTGCACCCTCCAGGCATTGCTCCCCTTAGGGATAGGACAGTTTTCTTCCAAGGTTCTGTTGTAGCCAGAGTGGGACACATCTGAATTGGTTGCTCAGTTGCTACTAAGTTGAACATTGCACAGTATGTGTCACAACCACCTTCCATTTACTTTTCAGGGTTCATTTCCCCTTGACGGAGGGATGTTTTCATTGAAAAATCAGGCTCCCCCACTCACTTCCCTGAACATGGATGATGCCAGTAGTGTGTTGGTGAGAGAAAGAGATGCAGAAGTTGTGATAGTACAAGCATGAGCCAACCTCAGAGGTCTACAAGGCTACAGTGAGGAAGGAATGAGGGAAAAAAACCTGAGAGGAAATAAAAGAACAGGGAAAGGTTTAGTTGCTAACTTCTGGACTCTTGATGACAAGAGGTCAATATGATCAGAGAGCGACAAACATCCTTGCTGTTGAGCCATGGCAGACTTTGCAATCTCAAAATGAAAACCATGGGTCCAGGGTGAGGGCATAGTAGATAAAGCACTTCCGGCTGAGGACCAGAGTTCCGATCACCTTCATCCAGGTAAAAGCCAGGCTGTGACCCCAGTGCTAGGGAGACTCTAGAAACAGGACAATCAGAATTCCCTGGGCTTGCTGGCCAATCAGTGTAGCCTAATTTGGGAGCTAGAGGTTCAGAAGACTCTATCTCAAAATGGAGAGAAGTTGGGGAGTGAAGGAAGAAGATGCCCCATGCACACTTCTGCCTTGCATTCATGCAAGCGCACACATGCTCAGAATTCCATACCATGGGGATCTCTGAATGATTTACAGCTCCCAAACATCTATTTGTTTCTCAATGAGAAAGCCAAGAAAAGATGCAGCATGTGGAGGATGAGGCTCTGGAGATTTAATGCAACTGTTTCAACAACAACAACAACAACAAATAACAGGGGGTGGAATGATGGTGGAAGATGACACCCTATGTCAACCTCAGACTCCACAGTCAGGCACACACAGGAACCCATGCTCAGTCATGCACTGATATTTTTTCTATACCATGAAGGGATTTCTTGGTGCTTTACGTCTCCAAACCCTCTAGATTCTCATCATAGGGAAAGCCAGGGAAGGGGCACAGTGTGGGAATGGAGACTCTTGAGATTTAACCCCACCCTGGCTCCAAAAACTCTATGTAGGCAGCAGTGAAGGAAGACACCCCACCGTGGAGAAAGGCCTCCACAGTCACACGCAGACGCGTGTACAAAGGCACTAGCACAGGCAGGCAAACTACAGAGGCATTAATGGGTGTCTGATATTTCCCAAACCCCTAGGTGCTCAACCAGGAGAAAGCCGGGGAAGGGTGCAAGGTGGGTGGAGACTAGAGATTGAATTCAAGAATCTGTGGGGTGCTTCTCCAGCTTTCACTTGCTAGGGAGCAGAAGCATGGAGTCAGCGGGTTCAGTGAGGAGGAAACTGAGGCACAGAGAGGTTATGTCAGGAGGGTGGAGCGTGGAAAAGTACTTCAAGT
The DNA here is from genome assembly GCA_009823505.1 of Rhizomys pruinosus. NCBI lineage: Eukaryota > Metazoa > Chordata > Mammalia > Rodentia > Spalacidae > Rhizomys > Rhizomys pruinosus. Next base: position 301,485 of record VZQC01011140.1, on the reverse strand, counting down.
AAGGGCTGAGCCAAGATGTTTGGCAAAGCTCAGAACAGACCCTGCTGAAAAAGAAAGCCGCATGTGACTCAGCAAAAATGATTTTGGCAAGACTCTCATTGGCCATTCTGAGGACAGCCAGCCTTCTTCCTATAAATAAGGCAGTGCTGTTCACAGTTGGAGAGGACCACGACGCTTTCCTTCATCCCGCAGCAAGAAACACACACGTGGGGAAGACCTTGTTCAACATCATAATCCCTTAGACCTCCCAAGCTCCCTGTCTGTGACGGAAGAGTTTTAGTGGTTCTGAGGTACAGAGCGCCTGCGCAGTGGGGCCAAGGTTGAGGGATTCTGGAGACCCCCACCTCTTCCGCCCCTCGCCCTCTGCCGGGAGCGCGTACGCGCACGGGGCCGCGCACGCCCACGAGCCTCACCTCGCCCAACCCCGACCAAGGCTGCTCAGAGAGCGCACTTGAGAAGGTAGGGGCGGGAGCTGAGCACAGGAGTCTGGGGGATTTGTGTAGAGGCGCGGGGTCTGGACTCCAGGTTCCCGGCGGAAGTGCACAGTGCCTCCAATCGGGCGCTGGACTCACGACCCTTGGCTCGCCGGGGTCGGCGCCTGCCGGCCCCGTGCTCTCCGCCCAGTAGATTGTCTGACTGGGCGGCTCGCCCCCGCCCCAGTGCCCTGGTACCCGCCTCTTTTCCCCCTTGCTGGAGCTCGGCTCCGACTCGGCCCCGGCTCGGCCCCGGCTCGGCTCAGGCTCGGCTCCCGCTCGGCCCCAGCTCGGCTCCGGCTAGGCTCTGGCTCGGCTCTAGGTAGGCTCCGGCTCGGCTAGGCTCTGGGGCTCCTCTACGCTCCTCTCAGGGGTTACCTGGCCTTTCCTTTGCCCCAGCTCCTGAGTTGCAGGGCCGCGGCGCCGAGGATGAAGTGTAAGCCGAACCAGACGCGGACCTATGACCCGGAGGGCTTCAGGAAGCGCGCGGCGTGCCTGTGCTTCCGCAGCGAGCGCGAGGACGAGGTGCTCCTGGTGAGCAGCAGCCGGTACCCGGACCGCTGGATCGTGCCGGGAGGGGGCTTGGAGCCTGAGGAGGAGCCGGACGGCGCGGCGGTGCGCGAGGTGTACGAGGAGGCGGGCGTCAAGGGGAAGTTGGGCCGGCTGCTGGGCGTCTTCGAGCAGAACCAGGATCGCAAGCACCGAACATACGTGTTCGTGCTCACCGTCACCGAGCTGCTGGAGGATTGGGAAGACTCGGTCAACATCGGGAGGAAGAGAGAGTGGTTCAAGATCGAAGATGCCATCAAGGTCCTCCAGTGCCACAAGCCCGTGCACGCTGAGTACCTGGAGAAACTGAAGCTGGGCGGCTCCCCGACTAATGGAAACTCCGCGGCCCCCTCCCTGCCTCCAGAGAGCGACCCCTAGTACGTACCTCTCCCGCCCAGACTCGGGGCTGTGGTCTCCATTCCGTGCTGCCTGCCCACTTGCCTGCCTGTCTGCCCGCCTGTCTGCCCGCCTGTCTGCCCGCCTGTCTGCCAACCTGTCTGCCCGCCTGTCTGCCCACCTGTCTGCCCACCTGTCTGCCCACCTGTCTGCCCACCTGTCTGCCACCTGTCTGCCCCACCGCCCACTGCCCGCCCCGCCCGCCCCGCCCGCTGCTTGCCTGCCTGCCAACTGCCTGCCTGCCGCCTGCCTGCCTGCCTGCTGCAGGAGAGCACCTCCTCCTGCCCTGTGTTGGTCGCAAGGGCAGCGGGGAGGCTTCTTTTGTTTCGTTGGCAGGCAGACCTCTGAATCATGCTTGCAGATTGTCTAGGTTGCCAGGCGCTGTTTGCAGACAGTTGCACGTTTTTCAGATGCTTTCAAACCGCTTTAGGGTGACATGGTAAAGTGCTGTGACCAGACAGTGCAGCCTGGGATTGCTGTGTGAGAGGTGCTTACCAGCTCACCCAAACGTTGGCCGCCAGCAGAGAGAGAGAGAGAGAGAGAGAGAGAGAGACAGAGGAGAAAAGAGGGAGAGATAGGGGAGAGAGAAGAGAGAGGGACAGGGAGAGGGGGAGAAATTGAGAAAGAAAAAAGACAAGCGGAGAGAGAGGAAGAGAGAAGAGAGGGATAGGGAGAGAGAAGTGGTAGAGAGAGGGAGAGAGAAGAGGGAGGGAGGAAGAGGGAGGAACAGGGAGGAGGGAGAGAGGAGATAGAGAAAGAAAAAGGAGAGGGAAGAGTGACAGGGAAGAAGGGGGAGGAAAGGAAGAGAGATGGGGACCAGAGAAGTGGGGGAGGGAGAGAGGAGGAGAGGAAGAGGGGTAAGGAATGGAGGAAGACTGGGGAGGGTGAGGAGGAAGAGGAAGAGGAAAAGATGGAGAAAGGAGGAAGGGAGGAGGAAGGGAGAATTGGGAATTTTTGAGGGGGAGTAGGGAGAGGAAGAGCAGGAGGCAGAGAGAGAGTGAGAGGGGAAGGGGGAAGAAGGAAGAGGGGGAAGGGAAAGAGGAGATGGAGAGAGCATAGGGAGAGAGAGGAGGAGAGGAATAAGGGGAGAAGAAGAGGGAAGATGGGGAAGAGAGGGGGGAGGAGGGAAGAGTCCCAAGGAGTGCCAGAAGGGAACAGGGAAGACAGGGGACAGGGAGGGGGAGGACGATAAGAGGGAAGAGGAAAAGGGAGGGAAGAGGAAAAGGGAGAGGACAAGAGGTGGATGAAGGAAGAGGGGGGAAGAGGGAGATAAGAGAGGGTAAGGGAGAAAGAAGAAGGAGAAGGGGAGAGAGAGAAGAGGGAGAGAGTAGGGGAGAGAGAAGAGGGAGAGAGAAAGGGAGATGAGAGATAAGAGAGAGGAGGAGAGGTAAGAAGAAGAGAAGAGGGAAAGAAGAGAGAGGAGAGGGAGAGAGAGAAAGAAGAGGGAGAGGGAGAAGATAAGAGTGAGAGAGGAGGAAAGAAAGGTAAGGGGGAGAGAGAAGAGGAAGAAGAAAGAACAAGAGGGAAAAGGGAGAAATGGAGAGGTAGAAGAGGGAGACTGAGCAGGAGAGGAGAGGTTCAAGATTCCCTGGAAGTGGGTTCAAACCTAGGTCTTCTGGAAGGCAGGTAGTACTCTTAACTGCTGAGCCATCTCTTCATCTCCCCTCAAATAACTTTTTTTTTACACGCAGTTGCTGCTCAAGCTCTAATGGGCTATCTTCTTTAAATAATTTGTTTATGTATTAATCACAGTGTACATCAATTTAGACTTTGTGACATCTAAAAAATATCAGTATCCAGCTCCAGAAATTGACATTTGCATTTGTTCCTCAAAACCATTGCATTTGTTCCTATCATTATATTGGGCTCCTGTCTTTTAATACCAAAGTCAGTTCTGGTTTTTAACTGTATCGGTACTCCTCTTTGCTCATGTGGTTCCCCCTTTATGAAAAATTACTGTACAGTTCAAATATAAGCTCCAGTTCACAAAATCTGTTACCAAAGGAAAGAAAGAGTAAACTCTGAAACAGGTAGCTTTTTAAAACCAAGGGCAGTTTTTTTCTGTTTTCTTTAACAAAGTATAAACATTAGACATAATTTAAAGCACAGGTTTTAATTATAATCAAATGACTTCCTGGTCAAACATTTTTCCTTTCTTTTTTAAAATTTTTTTATGTGTTTGAATGTAATGCCTGAATGTGTGTTAGTGCACCCATGTTATGCAGTGCCCATGGAAGACAGAAGAGGGCATTGGATCTCCTGGAACTGTAGTTATTGATGGTTGTTCGCTGCCATGTGGGTTCTGGGATTCAAACCTAGATGTTCTGCAAGAACAGCCAGTGCTCTTAACTACTGAGCCATCTCTTCAGATCCCAAGTCAAACACTGTCAAATAGATGCTAGAGTTTTATCCCCAGTAGCCTGTACATTGTCATTAACAGAGAAATCATACTGAATTCTCTATTTTTGGATTTTTGTAAATATGTGTTTTTATTTTTTGTGAATTTCATATGATTCATCTTAATCATATTTAGACCCACCTCCCCTATTTGTACCCCCCTCATGGATATTTTTGTAGATAATACCTATTCCCCAGGAGTGTTATTAGAAATCCATTGGAAGCTTAACTTGTACTTGCTATTACTAGGGTCAGTAAGTATTACCTTATTGTTTTGTGTTAAATTGATTCATTTATTCTTTGTGTGTATTTGCATGGGGCCAGGTATGTCATAGTGTCTGTGTAGAAGTCAGAAGACAGCTTTTGGTAGTGAATTTTCTCTCTCTACCATGTGAATCCCAGGGGTCAAATTCAGCTTGTTAGGCTTGGTGGCCAGTGCTTTTACCCACTGAGCCATCTCATTGGCCCTCTTATTTGATTCTTAAATTATGCATCGTACACTGTCCGACATGTACTCATAATCCATTTGCAATAATTTTTAACCTATAAATGTATTATACATTTCCCCCTTTTGAAAAATAATACCGTTTTTAAAGGTTGGCTTTCAGAATCATTTATGTAATTCGGAAAAGAAGAGGTCAAACTATCCCTTTTTGCAGATGACATGATAGTATACCTAAGGGATGGCAAAAGTTCCACCAGAAAACTCTCAGAAACTATTAATAGTTTCAGTAAAGTGGCAGGTTAGAAAATTAACCTAGAAAAATCAGTAGCCTTTCTTTATGCCTACAACAAGCAATTGGAGAAGGAATACAGGGAGACCTTACTATTTACAATAGCCTCAAAAAATACCTTGGAACAAACCTGACCAATGACACTAAAGATCTCTACAATGAAAATTTTAAATCCCTGAAGAAGGAGATTGAAGAAGACACCCGAATATGGAAGGACCTCCTATGCTCATGGATTAGAAGAATTAGTATAGTAATAGTGACCATCCTACCCCAAATAATATATATATATATATATATATATATATATATACACAATTAAAAATACCATGACTTCACAGATTTAAAAAAAATCCTACAATTCATATGGAAAAACAAAAGACCCTGGATAGCCAAAGCAACTCTGAGCAAAAAGAGTAATATAGGGGGGATTACTATGCCAGACCTCAAGAATATATTAAAATCCCCCATAAAATTATTTTTCTCTTCAAGACTTAGCAGTTTCAGAATTACACAGTTGATTTGACATAATACATTAATTTTCTATCAGCTCAGTCATTCAAACCTAATGTATTCTTTTTTTCCTTCTGAGAGTGTAAAGTCAATTATACATTATATTTATGATTGTACCAAAATGTGAAGCCAAATTTCATAGCCATCTCTCAATTTAAAAAGGGAGAGTAGTCCATCTGATAACTGATTTTCAGATATGAATCAGTTTATTTTCTATGTTTTATAAATAGCTTTCATTTTCCATTTTCATTTGTTAACATGTTTTGTTGATTTGGGTGGTAACTGGGGATTGTTGTCAGGGCATTAAGCATGCTGAGCATGTACAGAACCTTTGAGCTACACTTCCAGGCTTCTAGTCAAATGTTTTATTCTTCTAGGTGTACAAAGAGGAAATATGTTAATATAGGTATTTACATATACTGGAAACATAAAATCTTGCTTATAGCTTAAAGAAACAAAAGATAGGGAATTGTTATGTTTCACTTGCTTTGGTACTTTGTATAAAGTCATCGGAGATTATTGATAGAAGGTTTTTCATTTAATGGAATGGATTATTTGTAAATGTTTCTATAAGACTACCTATTGGATTATAAAGTATAATGATAATTTTTTCCTGACTAAAGCTTTTACCTTCAGACTTAATTTTTTCCTGGTACTTAATAAGCTAACAAGATACCATACTATATGTAACAGATTTTTTTTTTTTACACATGTTTTGAGGAAACAGCACTGTGAGAAATCAGTATGGCTACTGTGCTAAAACATGACATTTTTTTTGTCTTTTTTCAGACAGGGTCTCCCTTTAGTTCCAGATGGCCTGGAGCTTGCTTTGTAGACCAGGCTGGCCTTGAACTCACAGAGATCTGCCTGCCTCTGCCTTCCCAGTGCTGGGACTAAAGGCATGCGCAACCATGCCTGGCCTAAAACATGACATTTTTATGAGAGCAAGATGTAGTAGAAACTATGTTGGGGCTTGGAATTCAGACAGACCTATTTGCAATTCTTACACTGTAAACTCCATCCAACTTACCTAATTATCTGATGATCAGATTTTTAAAAAAATGTCATTGTAGGGGCTGGAGAGATGACTCACCAGTTAAGAGTACTAGTTATTCTTGCAAAGGACCTGAGTTCAGTTTCCATCACCTATATGACAGCTAACAACTATCTGTAATTATCTAATGCTTTAATCTGACCTCTGTTGTTATTGTACAACATGGGTTCACTTACATACATGTGGGCATTACACAAAAAAGAAAAATAATAAAATATTTTAAAAATTATCATTGTAGATTATACCAATAGTTTAGAAACATCTCCAAGGAGAAACATTTTTTAACTAGATTAAGCAAAACCCTTCTCTGTGACTTTTTATGATTTATTGGGCTTAATGGATTTGTATTACAGTGTGGCCTTCGATCTGAATTAGTCTTATAAGTCTAGATTATAGAATTTATCATTTTTTGGTCTTTTTGAAACAGAGTCTCTCCCTTTAGCTGGCCTGGAGCTCGCTTTGTAGACCAGACTGGCCTTGAACTTACAGAGATCCACCTCCCAAGTGCTGGGATAAAAGGCGTGCACCACCATGGCTGGCCCAAGAATTTATCTTTTTTACACATTAAATGCTCACTGTCCTTACATGTTCCCTGGCTTTCATGTCTGTCTGTCTGTCAGAGAACACATATCATTGTGAGTTTTTATAAAAATAAAATTTAAAATGATATACAACTAATACGTTAAATTTTTTTGCAATCCCCTAACCACTTCTTACATGTCATCTTCTTCCAGAAAATATTGTTTTTATTTTCATTTTGCTGATTAAATATATTGTATTATTTGATGGCAAGCACCAAGAATAACTGCAGCACAGGAAGTTTCCAAAGTTAATTATGTCATTTTGATTTTCAAAGAGAGAGAGAGAGTGAGAGAGAGAGAGAGAGAGAGAGAGAGAGACAGAAAGTTAGGAAACGTGTGCATCTGCATTTTCTTCAACTGTCGGGAAACCACTGTGTGTGTGAGTGTGTGTGTCTGTGTTTCTGTGTGTCTTTGTGTGTGTTTGTGTATGTGCACCTGAAATTCCCTCAACTGCTGATCCAAGGCCACCCTGCACATCCCTTAAGTCTTTCTAAATGAGAAGTGATTGATGCATCTAATATAACCTTAATAATTTTGTTGGTTAGAAGAATTGTTAATATATACCTGTTAATATATATATTTGTTTCTTTTTTCCAGGTGAACAGTAAAGATATTCAAGATTGTTCTAAAATAATTATTGATGTGAATCCAGTATTCAGTGGTATCGTCAAGTTCACAGGAGCACTTTTATGGTTCCCAAGGAGACAACTCATCTGGTTTTCCTATGTCTTGGGACACTCTTCAGTCTATCCTACCAACCTTTTTGCTCTGATTGTTGTACTACTGTATGTGAACAGACTTAATTCAGCACCTATAGCCTTTGTTGTGCTTTTCTTATGTGTCTGCCTTCTTCATTAGACTATTCTCTTTGATAGCAAAGATATTTTTCCTTACTCTTTGCATATCCTGCATCCAAGACACTACTTGAAGTATGGTTGCAATCACTGAAGGTCTTTTGATTCAATTACTATTTTGTAATATCTTTGTGGCAAAACATTTCCCTTCCAATCTGGTGCTAGTAGAGTATATGCTGTCTAAGCACCATGTGTGTGGCTTATGTGTATCAGGTGTTTTCGTAAACATTTTAAGACACTTTAAGATATTCAAGGACAAGAACTATTAGTCATATTTCTATGTCATATCACCCAATGATTGGCACAGTTTTCATATTATGTCATAGCTTAGAGTAACATTTTATAGACTCAGTCCTTCATGTAACAACTTTAGTGTTTTGTACTGTTGTTTGCTTAAAATTTTTTTCAATAAAGCCACTTGCTAAATGGATGATTATAAAAACTACAGTGAACATATATTATTGTGAGTTTTTATAAAAATAAATTTAAAGTGATATACAACTAATACATTAAATTTTTTGCAGTCCCCTAAACACTTCTTACATGTCATCTTAACATCTTCTTCCAGAAAAATACTGTTTATTTTCATTTTGCTCATTAAATATACTGTATTATTTGATGGCAAGCACCAAGAATAACTGCAGCACAAGAAGTTTCCAAAGTTAATTATGTTATTTCGATTTCCCAGGTATCTTTTGCCTCCGTCACTCTTTTAGTGGACCATGATTTTCATCCCTTGCCTCCTACACTCAAGCAGCTTCTTAGTGCCACCTAGTTTCTACAGGTAAAAATGCAGAGGCTGAGAGCACTAAATGAGTGTTAACTTAGAAAGATTATTTGGAAAGAGATTGCTATAAAGGGGGAACACAAAATGAAGGATATAAATGAGGGGACTTGGATCAACTCTTTACAGAACAACTTCATGAGAAAGACAAAGCTGTTTAGAGGAAATTTAATGGAGTTTTGCCATGAGGTCACGTGATGTCAACACTCTTCAGCTCTTTACACAGGTTCCAAAGAGGCTAAAATATATATGTGTGTGTGTGTGTGTGTGTGTGTGTGTGTATGTGTGTGTTTTCATTATAAAGCATTACATTGGGAAAGGTTTGAACTCTATTTTAGTGTTACATCCTTCCTCTTGGTACCAATTAGACTGTGTTTCCAAATCTTACAGAATTTAAAACAAAAACATGAAAACACATCTTATGATTTACTGGGTTTTTAAGGTGTGATAGAACTGTGATTATCTTTTTTAAAAAACCCTAATTAGCTGGGCATGGTGGTGTACGCCTTTAATCCTAGGACTCAGGAGGCAGAGGCAGGGGATCTTTTTTAGTTCAAGGCCAGCTTGGTCTACAGAGCAAGTTCCAGGACAGCTGGGGCTACGGGGAGACACTGTCTTGAAAAGACAAAAAAAATTCTTATCTTTTAGAAAACTGCTGAAAATTTTACAGACATGCTACTGATGTTTGTTTCAATATAATCAAGGTGGTATAAGCTTGTATGTAGATAAAACAAAATTGGCTCTGATTTGATAATTATTGAATTTTGTTATAGATGCTCGAGAATTCATGATTATTCTCTTTTATATATGTTTGGAATTTTCCATAATAAAAATTACAAATAATATTCCTTAGAGATTACTTGTAGGCCACATCTCTCTAACAATTTAAGTATGGATGCCTGGTAAAAATACCAGTCTGGTTTGTTTTCTTGTTCATAGCCAGTCTTACCAGAGTAAGATCATAAAGTAATTGTAGTTTGCATTTCCTTAATAGTGATGTTGAACACTTTTTAAGATGTTTCATCCATATTTATTCTTCATTTGTGAAGTATCTGTTCAGCTCTTTACTCCGTCTTTTGAGTAGGTCATTTGTTTTCTTACTCCTTTGCTTTTTGAGTAGTTTATATACTCTGGATGTTAATGCTCTATCAGCTGTATCACCGGTGGTTTCTTCCTACTCTGTGGGTTTTCTCTTCACTTCTTTAATTGTTTCTTTTACTGTACAGAAGCTCTTGAGTTTAATGTGGCCACACTTGTCAATTGTTGACCTTATTTCCCGCACAACTGCTGTCTGATTTAGAAAGTCTTTTCCTATGCCTATGTCTTGTAGGTTACTGGCAATGTTTTCTTCTATCATTTTCAGACTTTTGTGTTTCACATTGAGGTTTTTGATTCATTTGAAATTGATTTTTGTACAGGGTGTGAGGTAGGGGTTTAATTTTATTCTTCTACAAGTGATGATCCAGTTTTGTCAACACCATTTGTTGAAAATGCTGTCTTTGCTCCATTAAGTCTTCTTGGCTCCTTTGTCAAATATGAGGCGGCTGAAATTGCATGTGCTCAGGTTCAGATCTTCAGTTTTGTTCCATTGATCTGCAGGTCTGTTTTGTGCCAATACGAGGCTGTTTATAATACTATAGCCCTGTAATATAGTTTAAAGTCTGGTATAGTAATCCCGCTGCATCGCTCTTTTTGATCAGCGTTACTTTGGCTATCTAGGCCCTTTTGTTAGGATTTTTTTCTAGGTCTGTGAAGAAACTCATGGGTGTTTTAATTGAGATTGCATTGAATCTGTATATTACTTTAGGCAAAATCATCATTTTTACTATATTAGTTCTTCCAATACATGAGCATGGGAGGTCCTTCCATCTTCTGGTGTCTTCTGCAATGTCCTTCAGGGATTTAAAAATTTCGTCATAGAGATTTTTAGTGTCTTTGCTGTAGAGGATGTGGAGAAAGGGGAACATTGCTGGTGGGAATGCAAACTCATACAACACCTATGGAAAGCAGTATGGAAAACTCTTAAAAGACTCAAAATGAATCTTTTACCTGAGCCTGCCACCTGACCCAGTCATACCACTCCTGGGTATATACTCACAAAACTCATCCTATGTCACAGGTACATGCACATCTATGTTTATTGCAGCTCTCTTCACAGTAGTGAAGAGCTGGAGGGAACCCAAGTGACCCTCAACCAATGAGTGAATAAAGAAAATGTGGTACATCTACACAATGGAATTCTATGCAGTGTTAAAGAAAAATTATACCATGAACTTTGCAGATAAATGGATGGAACTAGAAGCCATTATGCTCAGTGAAGTACCACAATTCCAGAAAAACAATGCATAGTGTCTCTCGTTTGTGGATCCTAGCATGAAATCTCTATTTGTAAGACAAACTGAATAATTCTTTTTTTACTTTCTTTTATAGCAAATATAATACCTGATGTTACTCAACAGCTTGCTATATAATATAGGAATGTAAGATAACATTTTTTCTTTACCTGCATGCAACTCTACTGTCAAAATGTGAATCCCTGAACATGTTTTGCAATTAACCTATAGTTTATAGTCAGATGTCATAATTTTGGTATATGTGTGGAGTGTATGTATGCATATTTTGGAGCAATACAAATTGGAAGGAAAAACAACAATAAAGACTAGGTCAAAGAACTGACTGAAACAGTAAACTTCTGCCCCAAACAGTAAACTTCTGTATCTAAAAATTCAAAAAAGACTGAGAAAAAAGATGAGAGACATGTATGGCAGAATGTATGAGCTCTGGCGAGGTGGGGGGCAAGGAAGGGGGAATGGGTCTAAATTTGATTAAGAAATGTTTTATGCAATGCACAAAACCTCAATAAAAAAGAATACCAGTCTCCTTTACAAGAAGTTAAATTCACTCTTCCTCCCCAAAAACCTATCTTTTTTTCTGAGTTAAACTTGTTGGCTGACTGCTTTTCTCTTTCTAAAAATTCTTTCTCTGGAAGACCCACAGTTAACATGTGCAAAAAGATTTTAGTCCTACCAGTATGCCATGTATGTGTAGCAAACTTTAAGCTCTAGTGGTAAGCTAAGGTCTCAGATGGAAAAACATGCCTCATATTTCTTTTTAAAACTATTTTTCCTTAAGTTTCTTACTGAGCTTTTGTGCATTTCATACAACTGTTCCCAATCAAATTTAGATCCATTTCCCTACCCATGCCCCTCTCACCAGAGCTCATGCATTCTGCCATACGTTAGGTCCTGTCTTTATTTATTTTTTACCTTTTTTGATGTAGAAGTTTACTGTTTGGGTCAGTTCTTTAAACAAGTTTTTTTGTTGTTGTTTCCTTTAATTTTATATTACTCCAAAATATTCATATATACATTCTGTACATATACCAAAATGAAAAAGTATATAAAAATTTGGTGCTAGGTTCCACAAATGAGGGACACCATATGTCTTTTTTTCTCTGAGACTATTACTTCAGTTAGCATAATGGCTCCTAGTTCCATCCATTTACCTGCAAATTTCATGTCATCTTTTTTAACTTCATTTCTTTATTTAAAAATTATAACATTGTATTAGAGTACTTAAGAACTATTATAGACTGAATTGAATTCCTTGAAAACTCATAAATTGAAATCTTAATCTGTGATGTAAAACATGATTCTACCACATGACAAGAGTATTTAGGAAGTAATTAAAAGTAGAATGAGGTTAAAAGAGGGCTCTGACAGGATTTGGCCTGGTAAGAAAAAGGAATCTCCTCATCCTTCTCATCTTTGATTTTAGAGTTCCCAGCCACCAGATTTCATTTTAATTCTATCCTTTTGCATTATCTTAAATTGAAGTTCCTGTTCTTTTTTTCACTATTTTGTTTGAAGTTTTGTGCATTTCATGCTACATTTCTTAGTCAAATTTAGACCCATCCCCCTTTTTGTCCCCCACCCAGCCAGAGCCCATACATTCTGCCGTACATGTCTTTTATCTTTTTCTCGGACTTTTTTTTTGGGGGGGGGGCAGAAGCTTACTGCTTCAGTCAGATCTTTAACCCAGTATTATTTTTGTTGTTGTTGTTCCAATTTATATCACTTCAAAACATGCATATATGCATGCCACACATATGCCAAATTTATGACATCTGAAAATAAACTATAGGTTAATTCCAAAACATATTGACAGTAGGGTTGTATGCAGGTAAAGAAAAAAAATATTACTTTACATTCCTACATTACATAGTAAGTTGATGAGTAAGTTGATGAGTAACATCAGGTATTATATTTATGAAAAGAGAAAGAGAGAAAAAAAGAATTACTCAGTTTCCCTTACAAATAGAGATTTGGTACTAGGATCCACAAATGAGGGACATACATTTTTTTGTTGTTGTTGTTGTTTTTCTGGGACTGTGGTACTTCACTTAGCATAATGGCTTCTAGTTCCATCCATTTACCTACAAAGTTCATGATGTCTTTTCTTTACCACTGGATAGAATTCTATTGTGTAGATGTACCATGTTTTCTTTACTAACTCGTTGGTTGAGGGCCATTTGGGTTGCTTCCAACTCTTCACTACTGTGAAGAGAGCTGCAATAAACATAGATGTGCATGTATCCAGAAGGAACTAAAGGGAGAGGATGTCATCTTTCTTTACCACTGCATAGAATTCCATTGTGTAGATGTGCCACGTAATCATTTGAGGGATTTCAGTTGCTTCCAGCTCTTTGCTGTTGTGGAAAGAGCTACAGTAAACATGGTTGTGCATGTATCTCTGCAATAGGATGAATCATTTGGGTATATAACCAGGAGTGGTATGACTGGGTCAAGTGGTAAGTTCATTTTTGCTCTTCTAAGAGTTCTCCACACTGCTTTCTGTAGGGGTTGCATAAGTTTGCATTCCCACCAGCAGTGAATGAGTGTTCCCCTTTCCCCACAGCCTTGCCCATATTGGGTATCATTTGTTTTCTTGATCATAGCTAGTATTACCTGGGTAAGATGAAATCATTTTTGTTGTTGTTATTAAACTTTTTCCATACATCATACATCATTTCTCAGTCAAAAGGATGAAATCTTAAGGTGCTTTTAATTTGCATTTCCTTAATTACTAGTGATGTTACACACTTTTTAAGATGTTTCTCAGCCATCTTTATTTCTTCATTTGAGAAATATCTGTTCAGCTCTTCATTCCATCTTTTAATTGGGGTGTTTGTTTTCTTGATCTTTTGTTTTTTGAGTAATTTATATATTCTGGATGTTAAACCTCTGTCAGATGTGTCACTGATGAAGGTTTCGTACAACTCTGTGGCTTTTCTCTTTACTTCTTTGTTTTTTTCACTGTGCAGAAACTTTTTAGTTTAATGAGGTCTCACTTGTCAATTTTTGATCTTATTTCCTTTGCAACTGCTGTCTGATTTAGAAAGTCTCTTCCTACACCTGTATCTTATAGGTTACTACCAATATTTTTCTATCATTTTCAGAGTTTAAGGTTTCACATTGAATTCAACATGACTTTGTTTTTAAAGTCCTAGAGGGAATTAGACTGGAAGCAACATTCCTCAACATAAATAAAGCCATATTCAACAAGCCCACAACCAACATCATTCTAAATGGAGAAAAATTAGAAACATTCCCCTTAAAGTCAGGAACCCAGTAAGGGTATCCCCTATCTCCACTCCTTTTCTTTTTTTGTTATTTTTTATTGTTATTAAACTTTTTCCATAGGTCATACATCATTTGTCAATCGAATCTAGGGTCGCTTCTCTTTCTATGCCCCACACACCCCACCCTGCACTCTGCATGTCCTGCATTTTTTCCTGAGTCTTTCCAGAGTTTTATTTTTCAGTTCTTTTGTTATTGTTCTCTCCAACATGTATTGCTACAGTATATATATGTATATATACTGTATATATATATATATATATATATATACTGTATATATATATATACTGTATATATATATATATATACAGTATATATATATATATATATACTGTAGCAATACATGTNACATATATATAGTGTATATATATATACACTATATATAGTGCTTGAAACTCTTGCTAGAGCAGTAAGACAAGAGAAGGAATTTAAACCAGTACTAATTATATATATATGTGTGTATTTATATATACACATATGTATAATTATATGTATATATTTATTATTATTTATATTATATTGTATATATTATATATTGTATATATTATATACACATATATATGTGTATATAAATATTATTATATTTATATACACATATATATAATATACACATTTATATATGTGTATAATTATATATAGTATATATATAGTATATATATGCACTATATATAGTGCTTGAAACTCTTGCTAGAGCAGTAAGACAAGAGAAGGAATTTAAACCAGTACTAATTGGAAAAGAGGAGGTCAAACTAGCCCTTTTTCCAGATGACATGACATGGTATACCTAAGGGATGCCAAAAATTCCACCAGAAAACTTCTAGAAATGATGAACAGTTTTACTAAAATGGCAGGTTATGAAATTAACCTAGAATAATCAGTAGCCTTTCTTTATGCCAACAACAAGCAATTGGAGAAGGAATACGGGGAGACCTTCCCACTCAAAATAGCCTTAAAAATAGAATAAAATATCTCAGCACAAACCTGACCCAAAACACTAAAGATCTGTACAAGGAAAATTTTAAATCCTTGAAGAAGGAGATTGAAGAAGACACCAGAAGATGGAAGGACCCCCCCCCATGCTCATGGCTTGGAAGAATTAATATAGTAAAAATGACCATCCTGTCCAAAGTAATGCACAGATTCAATGTAATCCCAATTAAAAGTCCCATGACTTTCTTCACAGATTTAGAAAAAAAATCCTAAAATTCATATGGAAAAACAAAGACCATGGATACTATTTTTTTCTGATTATGAAATTGTTTCACCTTCACAAAATTTTGAAAATGAAAATGAATAAAAAATTTCACATGAACACTCTACCCAGAGATAATGAAGCTAGAAATATAGATAGACAGACAACAAATGATAGATTATACACACACACACACACACACACACACACACACAATTTTCCTTCTTTGTAATTACAACCATATATCAAAATAGGATGGTGCCAATGAGTCACATTCACCAGAATATTTCCAAAATGTCCATGATGCTTTTATGGTTAAGCATACTCCACACAGGCAACATGCCCTTCCTTAGAATTTTTTTAGGCTGATGCTTGGGTTTTTAATGGAATTTGTTCTGCTTCTGATATGCAAAAATGCAAAAAGCAAAGCAGAAAACTTGGTTCTGAAATCTATACAAAACTCTATTAACCAAGGTCTGGTGCAAGGCAGAATAGGCCTGTTTTGTTTTGCCTAAAAAATTTCCTAATTCCTCTGCAGACCATTTATTCACAAAACTCTGAGGCCACCGGTGAAATATCAATTCAGATGGTATGATGGTTAGCATTTTAAACTTGACTGCATCTAGAATTGCTGGAGTTGGCTCTGGGCATGCCTATGGGAGGATTATCTCAATGAGATTAAATGAGGTGAGAGACCTGCCCGTTTTGGTGGAAATATTCCTTGGCTGAGAATCTGGACTGAGTAAGTGGACAAAGGTGGTGTTGGGCAAGAGCAAGCATTCATTACTCCCTGCTTTGTTGTTTTGGATGACAAATGACCCTAAAACAGATGGGTTATCTCTGAAGTTACACGATTGCAATATTGGCCTAAAATAGGCCTTCTATACATTCCCTTACCTTTTAAATGGAATGTTAATTTTCTCTGAATCTTCAGCACTCTACTTTAATAAGGTTTCCGTTCCTCTGGACACCTCTACTTAAGATGAAGGGAAAGGAATCCTGCTCTCCCCCTTCACCTTTTTACCCCATAATGTACCCTTGCCTTTCCCCCAATTTCTTACCCCACGTTAAATACTGCTGTGTAGCTTTTAATGAGATTTTATTGAAGTTGACAATAAGTGAGGGAAATATAAAATCATAGGGGAATGGTGACATGCCTCTTGCCCCTAAGCCCAGCAACTTGAATTTGATCCTCTAGACTCAGATGCTGGGAGGAGAGAATTAAATCTTTCCAAGTTTTCCTTTGACATTCACACATGCATCATGGTGTATACACAACAGATGTAATTAAAACTTTAAAGACCATAATTTACTATATACATAATATATAAACTAGAGAGATCAGTCATACTCTTTTAGGATTCCATCCCTTGACTTGTTTTCTAATACAAGTTGACTCCAAATGGCTTGGAAAAGTTCCTCCAACCTTCTG
Source organism: Rhizomys pruinosus (assembly GCA_009823505.1). Classification (NCBI taxonomy): domain Eukaryota; kingdom Metazoa; phylum Chordata; class Mammalia; order Rodentia; family Spalacidae; genus Rhizomys; species Rhizomys pruinosus. Next base: position 284,890 of record VZQC01011140.1, on the reverse strand, counting down.
ACACCCATCACTGCCAAAAATTGAGAGTATGAAATTTCATGTTGTGGCCACAGTGTTTCTCATGACTGTGAAGAAGAGAAACCTGCTCTTTGAGCTACTATTTCCAGCATGTGGGCTATCTGAATTTATATCCCTAGAAAACAATATGCTAGTCAAGCCAGTCAAATGAATCAAAGGGCTGGGTTGAGGATGGAAATCCAGTTTTATCTTCAAAGCTCCTGTTCTTTGGATGAAGATGATGAACAAATTGACAATATGTTGTGGTGATCCAATATGCTTCCTGTTTCTGAAATTAGACCCATATCCATAATCCTGCACCAAAAATCATTCCAAATGAATCAAAGACCTCTATGTGAAACCCAAAATACTGAAACTATCAGTGGAAAACATAGACAAGATATAAGCACAGAAGGGTGTTTTGGAACATTAATTCATTCCCTTAGGAATTAAGACTAATAACTGACAAATGGGAGTTCATGAAACGAATAGAATAAATCCGCAGAGTTAGGAGGAAGCCCATAGAGTGGAAGAGAAGCATTCTAACTCTACATTTGATAGAGCAGGTTAACATCTAGAATATTCAAATAACTAAAAAAAATCAGGAAAAAACACTAATAAAGATATTTCCTATGGATCTGAACAGAGTTCTCAAAAGAAGACATAAAATGACTAAGAAATATCCTCAAATATTCAAAATAATTAGCAATCCCGGAAATGCAAATTAAAACTGTTTTGAGATTTTTATCTTACCACAGTCAGAATGGCTAAGATCAAGGAAACAACTGACAACAAATGGTGGTGAGGATACAGGGAAATGGGAACCTTCATTCATTGTTGATATGGTGTAAACTTGTACAGCCTCTATGGAAATCAGAGAGGAGAAGCCTCTTTAGACTTCTAGCTAAAAATTGATATGTACCATTCCTTGAAATATATTCAAAGGATTCTTTATCCTACTACAGAGATACTTGCTCAGCTATTTTCATTGCTGCTCTAAGATCTTCATCAGATCTAGGAAATGAAAGCAGGCTAGATGTCCATCAACTGATGGATGGTTAATGAAAAAATGGTGTGTATAGACAGTAGAATCAGCTGTAATGAAAAATGAAATCATAAAATTTTCAGGTAAATGAATGAAGCTGGAAAGCACTATACTGAGGTGGGTAACTCAGACCCACAAAGAAAAATGTCACATGTTCTCCCTTATCTGTGGTTCCTAGCTCCAAATCATTAGATTTGATTGTATAATTTGGAGTAATTGCAGAAGCCAGGAAAGTAGAAAGGGACAATAGGGGAAGGGAGGTGGAGTCCTAAAGAGGTGGATAGCAGGACATATAGGTGAGACGAAGGGGGAAAGGGCAAGGGAAGGGGGAGTAATTCAGATCTAGAAGGAAGGGGGAGGGAATAAATAACACTAATGATATTTGAGGAAACCATAAGGAAGTATTTTATAAACATACTTACAATTATATATCATATATATGTATATAATAATATACATATATATGATATATATAATATAATAAATATATAATATATATAATATAATAAATATAATAAAATATAATAAAATAAAAATGTATATAAAAAAAAGTGCAGTTAGTCTACATGGGGTGATAATGCTTCCCCCAGGAGCCATAGTCTACCTGGCAAAAATCCCAGTGCTAGACAAGGGAAACCTACCTTTGAGTTATTGGCCATAGGGGTCCAAGACTCCTAAAACTACATAGGCTATTGCCATTACTCTTGTTTGCTTCCCAGAATTTGAGATTAAGATCCTATTGCTGAAGATACCATGTAGTTTGGTCACAGGACTTGGAGACATCAAACTGGTACTGACCTGCAAGCCTTCTTCCCAAGGAATAGCTCTCATAAAATCAGAAGTTGTTAATGGAGAAAAGTTATCAACAGTCATATGAACCCAGTTATAAAGCCTGTGAACTGCGACAATGACCAATCCAGAAAGATATCCCCAAGGGTGCAATAGTGCAACTTATACTGGGAGGGGTGCTAACTAATAACTGTCTAATTAGACTTAAAGCTCTGTCAGTAGAAGGGAATTCATACCTAGTATTTTAAATACAGCCCAGAACCCATGGCTGGAGAGGCCATAGACTCCAGAGGAAAGCCATTTTCTCAACTCCATATAACTTCCAAGTGTATTCTAAATATTTACTCTTATAAATGTAGTTCTCACTTCTCATCAAAGAATTTCCTTTTCACTGCAGGCAGAAACTGCTACAGAAACCCACACCTGGTTGAAAAGTGCAGAAAAACTGTCCATGGAGTACCCAGCCCCAACTCAGTTATCTACAATACAATGCCCATAGCTAAGGCTCAGGGAACATAACACAAGAGGGAGCTGAAAGATTGTAAAAGCCAGGAGAGCAGCACACTGCTCTGATATATTGTCTGCATTCATGAACTCAACAAAATGGTTGCTTGCACAAGACTATACCAGTCAATATGTCAATGTAGAAGTGGAAAAATTTAATAAGGCCTTACCTCTTGATGAAGAGCTATAGGCAGTCAATGGCTGTTGAGGGAGGGAGAATCAGTCTTCTCCATGGATGAGCCCCCAGTAGGTTTCCAAATCCTAAGTAATCAGCCCTAAACACATGTACATAGAAGCAACATTACTTGGATTCTCTCTCTCTCTCTCTCTCTCTCTCTCTCTCTCTCTCTCTATATATATATATATATATATATATATATATATATATATGTGTGTGTGTGTGTGTGTGTGTGTGTATGTGTGTGTCTGTGTCTGTGTCTGTGTAACAATGATAATAACTAGAAGAGGTCATGAAATTGAGAAGCAGTGGTCATAGGGACACAGGATGAGTTGGAAGAGGGAGAGGGAGCGGTGAAAATGATGTAAATATACTTACATATGAAATTCTCAAAAGATATTCTAGAAATGAAACTGATGAGTGGAAATGGTCAGATAATATATAAGGCATATGTGAATGATTCAAGGATTTGAGCAGAGGTTATATATTAATTTCAATAGTGGAAAATTGTTTGCAAAGGGACAAGAAGAGGCTTCAGTAATTTTCCAGGTGATAAATGAAGGTACCCCAAACCAAGACTTAAAGGGATAGAAATTGGTTAATTGTAATATTGACGATAAATGGATGTAATCAATGTATTTGAATATATCTGACTGGGGTATCTGAGTTGATGATGCCATTCCTTTAGATGGACTCTATTAGAAAAAATATTAGTTATACAGAATTGAGATGAGATTAGTTCTATGTTAGTTTCTTCTTTTTTAATTTTTTTTATTAATTTTATTTATTTCCGTATGTGTATGAATATACTGTCTGCATGCAAGTTTGTGCACCCGTGTCGTGCAATGCCGCGGAGGTCAGAAGAGGGTCTCGGATTCCCCTGGAACTGGAGTTCTCCTGGAATTGGAGTTTCGGACGGTTCTCGGCCGCCATGTGGGCACTGGGGATCGAACCCGGGTCCTCTGTAAGAGCGGTCGGCGCTCTTAACCGCTAGGCCATCTCTCCAGCCCTCTATGTTAGTTTCTAGTGATCAATAGACAGTAACTAGGAGATGTCCAGAAGACCACAATAGACAGATATGTGTCCTGGAAAAGAAGAACGTGCTTGATGATGTAGATTTTAAGATTATAAGTTATGGTCATGTGGATATGTCTTAGATGATCAATCAGTGAGTAAAGAAAGAAGAAAGCTGCTGGAATACCAACATTAAGGCATTTTTCTGAGGCTTTTAATGGACATAGTCCTCAAAGAAACATCATTGTTTGGTGACAAAAATATGTAAACACATAGAAACTGTCATGAAGGCACACAGATAATGTAGAACCATTTGTTTAAGAACATATATTAAAATTTATCTGTGTATGGTAGTTCCTGCTTGTATCATAGTAAGGGGCTTGAGCAAGAGGATGGTGAGTTCTTGGACAACCAACAAGTCCCAAAAGAATTATCTACCAAATGTTGCCAAATTAGTGTGAACCTGTGGTATTTGAAATATAAATTGTTCCATCCTCTAACTTTACTCTAGACTATCATAACATACAGATGTGACTAAGAAGATGGAAGCTCCCAATCCCTCATTCTCTTTGTAGTCCATGGTCCTTCTTCATACCATGAGAAGGATGTCAGTGTTTCTTATTTCCTCATACTCCCATCTTGCAGAAATGGTATTCCAAGTAAGTCCAGGCTAGAACACTATCTCCCAAACACAGGAAGAGAGTTCTGCTTCAACAGTGACAGGTCAAGAAGAACGTATCTCAATTTTAATCCCAATAAATTGGTAAAATGAAGTTCTACATAGACACAGGAAAGCTAAAATGACCATAAGGAAATGATATCCCCTTAGCACCCATTAGTAGAATAGTGTTACTATGAGAAAAATGGCCTGCCATACATATCCCGCTTCAGGTACACTGTCCAAGATGTAGAAGTTTTTCCACAAGGGATTAACTTTATTTGGGACAGGAACTGGATGAACTCATACGTAAAGGCATTGCTATAAATAATGAGGGCCCATAAGATAACTAGACTATCAGGCACCTAATGACCACTCCACTGAATAACAAACATACATCCTTCAAGCCTACAGAAACTTTTACAAAATAGACACTATACTAGGCTATAAGCATGTGTAAATAGATTTAAAAATATTGAAAGCATGCAACTTATGTGCTTGAAAGTGGAATTAATATCAAAAAGAAGTGCAGGAAATTCACACATATGTAGACATTAAACAATATCCTGAATAACCTATGGGTCAAAGAAATAACAGTAAAAATAGAAAATAGATACCATTAACACTCCCAAAATAGATATGTAGCTAAATCAGTATTTACTATAGAATTCATAATTATAAATCCTTATAAAAGAACAAAAAATGCATAAAAAGGGTACTATTAAAGATTGAGCCAGGCACACATCTATAATCCTGGCATTCTAGAGACTGAATCAGAAAAACTACAGTTCAAGGCCAGCCTTATTAACACTGTAACACCTTGCCCCAAAATGAAGCAAACCAACAAACTAACAAAAAGACAGGAATGAAACTAAATTAAGCAGAGAATAAAAGAAAAAAGACAGTAAAGAAAGGGGCTTAGGGGGGCTGGAGAGATGGCCTAGCGGTTAAGAGCGCCAACTGCTCTTGCAGAGGACCCAGGTTCGATCCCCAGCACCCACATGGCTGCTGAAAACCGTCTTTAACTTCAGTTCCAGGGGAATTTGACACCCTCTTCTGACCTCCGCGGCATTACACGACACGGGTGCACAAACCTGCATGCAGACAGTACATTCATACACATATGAAAATAAATAAAATTAAAAAAAATAAAAAAATTATAAAAATAGGGGATTAGGATGTAGCTCCATAGTAGAATACTTGTCTAAAACGCACAAGGCCCTGGGTTCAATTGCCAGCACCCTTAAATAAATACAAAACCAATACAAGAGGGTTGAGGGTATAGCTCATGGAAGAGTGCTTACCTAGTACGTTCAATCCTGGGTACTTGGAAAAATATCAACAATCTGGACTGTGTCTAAAATATTAAAGAATACAAGTCAAGAACATGAAGACAAATAATGTCATTCAAGTAGGTAAAATATTCGGATACATTTTTACTCCAAAGATTATATCAGTGGAGATGGAGATGTAGCTCAGTTGGTAGAGTGCTTGCCTAGCATGCATGAAGACCTGGGTTTAATCCCCAGGACTTCATAGTGTATGGTTATGCAACTCAGTAATCTCAGCATTCAAGAGATGGGGGTTTGAAGATTGGAAGTTTAAAGTCATCCTCATGTATATAGTCAGTTTGAGGTCAGCCTGGGCTACATAAGACATTGTCCCAAAAAGCCCATGAAAAAACCTTCAGGAAACTGTAAATCAAAACCATATTGAGAAATTACCCCTCACTCACTAGAATGACTATAATCAAAGACAATCACAAGCACTAATGAGAATATGGGAAAGTCAAAGCCCTCAAGCATTACTAGTGTAAACATAACACTACCACTTTGAAAATCATTTGGTAGACCTTTAAGGTGTCCCTCATCTGTGGATGCTAGCACCATTTACCTAGTTGTACGTATTTCTTATGCAAGGCTCCTTGAGTTTTTGTCCAAGTATTTGGGAGTGATGCATATTGGAAAGAACAATAACAACAATAACAGAAAAGACTGCATCAAAGAACTGACTGAAATGGTGAACTTCTGCTCAAAAAAGTCAACTTCTGCATTGAGAATTTTGAGGGAGACTGAGAAAAAGATGAAAAACATTTTTGGCAGAATGCATGAGCTCTGGTGGGGTGAGGGGTTAGGGAGGGGGACACGGGTCTAGATTTGATTTGTAATGTAATCTTGTATAAAAGATAAAAAATAAAAAAAATGTTAGGAACCAAGTGCATTGGTACACACCTACAATCTGATCAATCAGGTAGCTGAGTTTTGTATTAGTCACTTTTCTGTTGCTGTGATAAACCACCATAACCAAGGGAACTTGTAAAAGGAAGTGTTTATTTGAGCTTATGATTGGCGATTCCAGGCATGGTGGCCAGGGCTGGAGCAGAAAGCCAAGGTTCACATCTCGCAATGAGTACAGGAAGTCAAGAGAGCGAGAGACTGGAGACTGCAAGGCTTGTTAAACTCACTAATCCAGCCCCTAATGACATACTTCCTCCAGCATGGACACACCTTCTAAGATCTTCCAGAACAGTACCACCAACTGGGGACAAAATGTCTGAATACTTAAAGCCTATGGGGGACACTCTCATTCAAACCACTGCAAGTTTGAAGCCAGCTTGGGCTACAAAGTGAGACTTTATCCCAAAAGACAAAATGCTAAATAGACTTACCATATAAGCTATCTGTTCTACTATTATGTTTTACTCAATAGAAATGAAAACCCATTCTATAAAAAGACTTGTGTATGAGTATTGATAACAGCATTATTCACTAGAAAGTTGAAAGTATTTAAATATATATACACTATGATGTATTGTACTCCCTGCTTATGTACAGAGTAGACATTCCAAAATTCTTAGTGGATACCTAAAACTGAAGACAACACCAACCCTTATGTTTACTGTTTTTCCTATACATACCTATATTAAAACTTAATTTCTAGAGTAGTTACAATAGGAGATTAATATCAATAATTAATACAATAGAATACTATATTGTAATGAAAATAATTTAAAACTTATGAGTCACTTATTTCTACAATTTTTTACTTAATATTTTTGGACTGTAACTGATCATGGGTAACAAATCATAAGGAGCAAAACTATGGAGAAAAAATACTACATAAACAAAATGTAATCTATTCATATTCAATGAGATATTAGTTACCTATGAAAAGAATAAATCATAGTGGGAAGCATTAATGAGTTACTGATATATGCTTTAACATGGATAAAACTAGCAAATATGCCAATTATAGGAAGCTAGCTGCAATATACAAAATATTGTATAATATTACATTTATATGGCAAATTATTAAATTAGAAAGTAGATTAATGCTTTCATAGGAGAAAAGAAAAATGAAGAAATTATCTCTAATGGGTATAAGGAGCTTTGGAGACCTGAAGAACATGGTTTAAAATTACATTATGATGATGTTTGCATAATTCTATAAATGTACTTGTAAACATTGAAGTGTATATGTTAAAGTGAATTAATTATGACTATGCATCATTTTTCTGCTGTGATAAAAAATCATAACAAAGGCAACTTGTAGAAAGAAAAGTTTAGGCTTATGGTTTCAGAAGGACAAAAGTCCATCATGGCAGGGAGGCATGGCAACAGGCAGGCACTGTGGCTGAAGCAGAAAGCTGTGACCTCACATCTTCAACAGCAAACATGAAGGAGAGAAAGCAAACTGGAGCAAGGTTGTGAATTTTCAAAGCCCACCCTAAGGTGACATACTTCCTCCAGCAAGTATGCCATGGAATCCTAACGGTTATATGACCTCCCTAAACAGTGCCACCAACTGAGGAACAAGTGTTCAGATACTTGAGCCAGTGGAGGACATTTCTCATTCAAACCACCACAGCATATTCCCATGAAGTTTAAGACCCACCAAAGAATTTCACTTTTAAAACATTTCTAAGCTTTAAAGACAAGTTATGATATAACTTTTAAAAATCAGCATTTCTAAAGAGACTATAATGGTATGATATTTTGCATTATTTCTACAGGCTGTGAGATTTGCAATGAATTTGAATTATATATTTTAAATATTTATTTTATGTATTTTTATATTTAAAAATAGCAACTAATGGTTGAGAGCTGGTTCAGTGGTTAAGAGCACTGGCTGCTCTTTCTACGTATCTAGGTTTCATTCCCGGCAACCACATGGCAGCTGACAACCATCTCTAGTTCTGGGGGATCCAATACCCTCTTCTGACCTCCATGGGCATTGTATGACATGAGTGCACCTACCTATATGCAGGTATTACACTCATACACATAAAATAAAAACAATAAAATATAAAAAATACTTAGCACCTGTTAAGCAGTTACCATGTCCCAGGTATTATTGTATACTATTTCTCATATTATGTCATTTAACTTTCATAAGAACCCTGTGAGGTTGTCACTGCTGATTTAATATGCTTTATAGATGAGAAAAGTATGAAGTTAAAGTTCACTAACTCTTTTGTAGGTAGCACTGGGTTTCAAATCCAGGGAATACAACCCCAGAATGTTCATTCTCAACTAATGTGCTATATTATTATATCATATTTTTTGAGACAAAGTCTCACTCTATATTCCCCAAAAGTAACCTCAAATGTGCTATGAACTTTTGGTTGGTTTTAGAAACATTGTCTTCCAGCAGTAACTTCCCAAATATATAGTATGACAGGTGCACATCACTATACTCAGTGCTTTATAGTACACCCTTTTACACTGGGCATGACATGATGATCCCAGCTTCACCTTGACAAAAGATTTAATTTTGACACAGTAACCATAACAATATGGTGATAGTCTATGGTAATGCAGCTATTAGTATGACACAGAAGGAGTGAAGGGAGGGTCACAGGATACTTCCGTGAAATTCCAGCCATTACTCTGTTCTTACTCCCCTGTGCCAAGTAATCTTGGGAGAAGTTAAAGTATCTAGGAAAGTATCTAGGTTAAATGAAGGTGGGACTCCATAATGGAGCTTCTATGAGGTCATCATCCATGATGGAGTTGGATTTCTCAGTGATGCAGCTGTCATCTGTGCTCCTGTAGTAAACCGAATGATTTAATGGGTTGGACTTTGGTGAAATCTTTTCTTTGGGTGGTCATCACAGCCCTAATTGGAGTAAATAGATGGTTGTTCACAGTTCCTCCGTATACATTAATGCAATACCCAGTTAATTTTGTTGAGACAGCTTATCTTTGGATTGGGCTCTGACATAGCATTAAGCTGAAATTATTATTATTTTTTTCTCTTTTTGAGTCAGGGTCTCCCTGCAGCCCCAGCTGCCCTGGAACTCACTTTGTAGACCAGGGTCTATTGAATTCATAGAGATCCGCCTGCCACTGTCTCCCAAGTGCTGGGAATACAGGTGTATGCCACCACGCCTGGCTGCTAAAATTATTTATTAAAGATTTGCTAATTCGTATTTGTACAAGTGTTTTGACTGCCTGTGTGTATACTGATATACACGCAGTGCCTATGAAGGCCAGAAGAGGGCGATAGAGCTGCCAATGTGGGTGCTGGAATCAAATTTGGGTCCCAGAACAGCAAAGGTTCTTAACTCCTGAGACACCTCTCCAGCCCCAGTTAAAACTAACTTTAAGCATAGATAAATTGGAACAAAAAGTAATTAATACTGAAATGCTGAAGGTTGAAGTCTCATTATATTGTTGATGCTGGCTTTGAATTTCTATGCTCAAGAATTTTCCTGTCCTAGCCTCTAAAATGGCTGGAATAACAGGTGCACCATAGTTAGCTACAATATTTTAGGGTTTTTTTTTTTTTTGTGTGTGTGTGTGTGTGTGCTGCTAGGGAATGATCCGAGAGCCTTGCATACATGTAATGCTGTTTCCTTGTGTGCGTGTGTGTGTGTGTGTGTGTGTGTGTGTGTGTGAAGTAAAAGAATTTAGGACTTTTAATTTTATTTTTGAGAATTCCATGTACGAGATTTGTATCCAGATCATTTCCACCACTCAGTAGTCACACATACACACACACACACACACACACACATTGCAGTGAGTCAACTTAATTGTACTCATGTGTACTTATGCTTAGGGCTGCTCATTTGGGATTCGATAACTTCTCAGGGAGCTAGACCCTGAAGAAAACTGATTCTCCCTCCTTCAGCATCCATTGATTGGTTGTAGCTGTTCATCTTGAGGTGGGACTCCATGACAGATTCCCAGTTCACCTGTCATGTCAATTGATTTTTTTCAATATGCATATTTTGTTAGACTACCATACAGTGGAGTTTTAACTGGTGTAGTTTCCCTATCATGTCTAAAATTTATTAACTAGCAGTGATGTCTTGCCATCTGGCTCATACAATCTTTCCATGCCCTGCCTCCTCCCATGTTCCCTTAGCCTTAGTTGTTGAGGTTGCTTTGTAGGGTTGTTCCACTCACAATCATTATTCTCTTTATTTGAGCAGTTGTAAAACTTAGTAATAGTCTCCATCTGTTGCAAAGAGAAGCTTCTTTGATGAGTAGTGAGAGGTACACTTTTCTATAATATAAGGATGTGGATTTAGATTATAGTGAGAAGTTATGTTGATCTAGGAAGTGACAGAAGTATGTTCTTCTCTAGGGTATGTGACCTCCCCAGCCATGTGTACTTGGCTATGTTCATAGTACCAAGCATGATTTCCCTCCCATTAAGCAGGCCTTAAGTTTAATTAGGCATCATTGATAACCCACAAGATAAAAATGCTACTACTTCACCAATAGAGATAATTGCTGGTTTGGTCATGTGGTTTACACCCTTTACAGCTGGGTAGGTCTGTTGAATGGTTTTCTCCTTCTGCAGTTTGCATGGTATCTTCTGATACTATGAGAGCTAGTCTTTTGGGAGGAGGTTTCCAGGTCAGTTCTAAGTCAAATCCTGTTTAGGAGTATGTGATATCTTCAGCAATAGGTTTTTAAACTTCAAATTCCAGGAGGCAATCAAAGCTTGAGGCAATAGACTGTACTATTTTGGGAGCCACTATTTTGGTACCCTATCCAACAACTTAAAGGGAAGTTTTTCTTGCCTGGCATTATGATTTTTAGTTTTCAGCTTCCAGCTATACACATGCACTCATGTTTATATGTGTATTTTTCAGTAGGTTTATTAAAAACATTTCTCTTAAGCTTTTCATACTATCTAAGCATTATTTATCTCTCATTCCTTTCTCTTCCCCTCACCCTCCCCAGATAAAGTATTCCCTAGTTTCCCCATTTTCTGATTGACAACACCTGACTGTTCTGATAAAGCAATATGAGAAACAGAACTTATAAAAGGAAGAGTTTATTTAGTTTAATGGTTCCAAAGGCGCAAGAGTCCATTATGATGTGGAGGCATTGCAGCAGACATGGATGTAGCAAGCTACATGCTCACATATTCAAGCAGGCACGAGAAGCAGAGAGCAACTGGAAATCCTGTAAGGCCCTCTAAACCTGCCACCAGTGATATGCTTCCTCCAGCATGGCCACATCTTCCAAGACCTCCCAAACAGTGCCACCAACTAGCAACAAATACTTGAGCTCAGTTTGGTCTGATAAAGTATTTTTTTTTTTTTGCCTTTTCGAGACAGGGTCTCCCAGTAGCCCCAGCTGTCCTGGAACTCACTCTGTAGACCAGGCTGGCCTTGAACTCACAAAGATCCACCTGCCTCTGCCTCCCAAGTGCTAGGATTAAAGGCGTACGCCACCATGCCCGGCTTGATAAAGTATTTTTTAAATGTATTATTATTTTCATTTTAAAATTTTTACTTATTATTTTTTATGTGTATGAGTGTACTATCTGCATGTAGGTTGGTGCACTCATGTCGTGCAATGCCGTGGAGGTCAGAAGAGGGCGTCAGATTCCCCTGGAACTGGAGTTACAGGCGGTTCTTAGCCACCATGTAGGTGCTGGGAATCGAACCTGGGTCCTCTGCAAGAGTGGTCAGTGCTCTTAACCACTGAGCCATCTCTCCAGCCCCAGATAAAGCCTTTTTTCTCCCAAAATTATCTTGTCTCACTTCATGCTTAGTCACATTATTAGAAATCATTATGCATTATTGGTCTGTATCTGGACTTGCAAAACCTCCCTTTCCTAATAGTTTCCCATCTCTTTGATTCCTTATTAAGCTGAAGCATAGGGAGCACTTGTCTCCCCACAGAAACACTTGTAGGGGACACTTGTATGAAACCGCAGAAACAAAGCACCTCTCGCTGGTTCTTCTCAAAGCTGTTTATTATTCAAGCACATCTTTTCTCCTTCTCCAAGCTTCTCTCCAAGACCAGAAAGTCCCTCTATTTAGAAAGTCTCTCTATTTATCCACCTTCCCAGCCCAGGTTGCATGGCCTCAGTCTATTGGTATCATCTGGCCTGATCTTGTATATAGGGTGCACCTGCACAGCTCAAACGCTGAACGTGGCTTTACTTAGAGGTAGGGGGGAATCAGGTGTTGATCATAAGACTCAGGTGTTAGTCATAAGACTTTGCTAAAGTCTCGGGCGCTATCCTGCAACCCTCGCCACACCTGATCTCCACATCTCCCCCTTTTTTATTATTTTAGTAAAGAGACTGTAACTGTTCCCCCTCTGGGGAGCTTCACTGTCCCCCCTTCCGGGGAGCCCTTTCTAGCTCCTTTACTGGGCCACTTTTTAGCTTGTCCTTCTCAAAGCAGTTCCACACCTGACCGCAATGAGTTCTGAATGAGCTTCCTGGCCCCTTTCTAGCTCGTCCTTCTCAAAGCAGTTCCACACCTGACCGCAATGAGTTCTGAACGAGCCTCCCGGCCCCTTTCTAGCTCATCCTTCTCAAAGCAGTTCCACACCGACCACAATGAGTTCTGAATGAGCTTCCCGGCCCCTTTCTAGCTCATCCTTCCCAAAGCAGTTCCACACCTGACCGCAATGAGTTCTGAATGAGCTTCCTGGCCCCTTTCTAGCTCGTCCTTCCCAAAGCAGTTCCACACCGGCCTGCAATGAGTTCTGAATGAGCTTCCCAGGCCCTTTCTAGCTCATCCTTCCCAAAGCAGTTCCTTCCTGGCCTGCAATGAGTTCTGAATGAGCTTCCCGGGCCCTTTTACTGGGCTCCTTTCTCTATTGTCCCTTTACTTTATTGTCTAAGTTCAGCCTCCACCACGAGAAAGCCCGGACCTGCCCCTTTCTTTATTGTCCAAGTTCAGTCTCTGCCACGAGAAAGCCCAGACCCGCGCCTCGGCGGGGCTGCTCTGCCTCCTCGCCTGCAGGCTGCTAGCTGCCTATGCCATCTTCTGCGCGCCCCACTTTTGGCCCCAAGTTTAACGGCTGGTTCTCGCTCTGGGTCTGTCCTATCGGTGCCCGGGCCAGCTCGGCGGGTTCTTTCTGGCTACACCGAGCCTGCAGCACCGAGGCCCTTCCAAGTGCCTGCTCACAGTCTCTGCTAGCTGAGCCTTGTTGAAGCCTGGTCTGAAGTCCTGGTCTGAAGTCTCTGCAGCTCTGTTGAAGTCTCTGCAGCAAATGTCTTAAGTCTCTTTGTTGCGCTTACGCTGCGGTCGTAAGTCTCTTTTGTGAGATGCTCTTCTGCAGCTCTAGTGGGAGGACCCTCGTGGCTGTCCTCCTCGGTGCTGAAGCCTTTCATCACTGCCTCACCCAGCCCACGGCCCCAGCGCACTCAGAGCCCAAAGCTGTGACGCTTCTACGCTCCCCCCCCCCCCCCCCCCGCTCTGGCTGAGAGTGGCTGCCACTCCGCATCCCCGTACGGGCCACCACTCGTAGGGAGCACTTGTCTCCCCACAGAAACACTTGTAGGGGACACTTGTATGAAACCGCAGAAACAAAGCACCTCTCGCTGGTTCTTCTCAAAGCTGTTTATTATTCAAGCACATCTTTTCTCCTTCTCCAAGCTTCTCCCCAAGACCAGAAAGTCCCTCTATTTAGAAAGTCTCTCTATTTATCCACCTTCCCAGCCCAGGTTGCGTGGCCTCAGTCTATTGGTATCATCTGGCCTGATCTTGTATATAGGGTGCACCTACACAGCTCAAACGGTGAACGTGGCTTTACTTAGAGGTAGGAGGGAATCAGGTGTTGATCATCAGACTCAGGTGTTAGTCATAAGACTTTGCTAAAGTCTCGGGCGCTATCCTGGGACCCTCGCCACACCTGCTCTCCACACTGAAGGACACTCATGTTTTTAGTAACCAAATCCAGGTCACTCACCATATCAATACTCCATTATCATTACTTCCCATTTAAGTATAACATTTTGTGCACTCTGCAGTTCTTTTAACTACTTGTCTAATTCGCTCACTGAACTGACTATGACAGAGAAGCTAGAATGGCATATTTGTTTATGAAGAAAGCCAGTAGATAGGGAGAGGATCAAAACATAAAAACTTGTGGCAATTCATGAAACAAGAGCCTGTGAGAGTAAAAGGACTTGGGAGGACCTAGCTTACCTGTATAACCACAATATATTTAGCATATTCTTTTTTAAAATGTATTTATTATTTTTTATGTGTATGAGTGTACTGTCTGCATGTAGGTTGTTGCACCCATGTCGTGCAATGCTGCAGAGGTCAGAAGAGGGTGTCGGATTCCCCTGGAACTGGAGTTAAAGACAGTTCTTACCCACCAGGTGGGTTCTGGGAATCGAACCCAGGTCCTCTGCTAGAGCAGTCGGTGCTCTTAACCACTGAGCCATCTCTCCAGCCATATTCTTGTACTATGTATGTAATCTGTCACAGTCCTTGTAGTTATTTGTTCCCAGAGTTGGTCCCCTACCAGTTCATGATTTCTTCAAGAGAAAGGTCCATGTTTCATATATTTCAATATTAGATACTTAGGTGTAGTATGGAGCATCATTTGTAATGACTTCTGAATGGCTAGAATTACATAAACTTGGCAAAGCCAGGACGATCATGAGTTCATGGCCAACAAAGGCTACAGAGTGAGTACAAGGCTAGGCTGGACCTATAATAATACCATGTCTGCAAATAAAAGATCACATAAATTCATTAATATGATAAAACACATTGAAATTCACTGTTGTATAGAAGAAATCAGATGAAAAGTTTGCTTTTATAAAAAAAAGTCCCTTAGTGATCCTAGATGTTCCCAGAAAGTGGGTAAACCATTTATAGCTCTTTATACATGAAAAGATATTTCCATGTACATTTTTATAACATTTAAAACTCACACTACCTCTACAAAGTAGTTTCTATGTCCAACAATTTTTAGAAGGGGAAAAACAAAAATCAAAGCAGTTAAATAACTTTCCTGAAGACAAATGGTTTAAAATGTGCAGTTCAATGAGAGAAATATACTTAAATACTTGATTGTCACAGTGATTGCTAGTATTGCCAGTACACAGAGCAAAGGTCAAAAGAGAAAAAAAGAGAACAAACTTCTGTTTTAAATTTTGGATTTTCACATGTTATGTTCTAGGATAATACTATTTCTGGGCCATCAAGTCCAAATGTTCCAAAAAGAGATGGAAAACCATCCAAAAGTGACTTTAACCATATGAGGCATGCTTTTAATGGGTCTTTTTCATTAAAAAAATCTGAACCTAGTGGAAAATGGTAATGGCTTGATATATGCTTGGGGCTGAATTTTTATAACACTCTGTACACTGATGTGAACAGTCATTCAGATGGTGCTTTGGGGAAGACATTTTAGGATGTTTATAAAGATCCATGTTATACTGCTATCCACTTGAATTTTCAGAGAATATTAGGTTAAAATTACATTTAAAATATTTATATTTTATTTTATGTGTATGAGTATATTGTTTCCTTATAGGTAGGTTCATCCTTGTCCTGCCAAGCCACAACAAATCCTGTTCAGTTTTTGGCCATTTACATGCCTCCCTCCATCCCAGTAAATAAATAGATAATGTAATTTTAAAAAGTGTAAAGGGATGTTTGAGGGTCCAATGTAGTTTGCTTAGAGATAACCACAGGTCCAGATTCATTGAGAGGTGGGAAAAGAATTGACTATCTGGGAAAGAGAACACTGAAATGTAGAGAAAGTGACAGGAAAGGTTTCATTAACTGTAGACTGGACAGGTCCATTTGGATGTTTTGTAGGGCAGTCCCAGAATTGTGACCCATGTAAATACACTTGGAAATGCTCTTTTATCTAGATCCAGGGGCAAGAACTCAGACCCTCCTTATATTTTCAGATTGGTTCTCTTAAGTGAAGAAGGTGATATTGATAGGCCATGAGCCTCATTTAGTCCAGATGATAGGCTATGCGATTCTCAGCCTATTTCCACAGTTCAGGTAAAGGGGCCATATTGAAGTTAAAAAAATAAAGCCTTATTACTAGATTTGCAAATAAAATCCAGGAAGTTATTGCCCAACATTCTATCCTTTATCTATAGCCTCTTTCCCTAACTCTCTTCCTGTCAAAATACTTATCTATCTTACTTTCTTGCCCCTCCACAGTAATTGTAGGGAAAAAATTAATAAAGGAAAAATCTCTGTGACCTTGAGTTTGAGAAAGACCTTTTGAAAACACTAAAAGCATGAGGCATAAAATAAATTGATAAATTAGAATAAAAAAAAGAACCCGAGACAGTTTACTCTTCAATGCCAATATAAAAAGAGTTAACAGGGGATGGAGATGTGGTGTAGGGGTTAAAAGCACTAGCTGTTCTTAGCAAACAACCTTCCATAACTCCAGTTCCAGGGAATCCAACACCCTCTTCTGACCTCTCCAGGCATTGCACATCATGGATGCACTTACACATGTACAGGCAATACATTCATATATAAAAAATAAAAATAAATAAATAAAATTTCAAAAGGGAGAATAATAAGTTGTGTGTACTGGTTCATTTCTGTAATTCCAGGACACAGGAGCCTAAGGCACGAAAATTACCGTGATTTAAGGGCCAGCCTGGTTTACACAGTGAGATCCTGACAAAGGACCTCTTAGTCAGAACATGACCTAGAAGTGAAAAAATAAAATAAAAAGACCTCTCAGAAATCAAATAAAACAACAAATCATTAAATAGCTGCCAAATGTATTGGCATATCAGGTAGTGAAAATATTTTTAGCATTATTAGCCATTAGAGAAATGCATAACAAAAGCTGTAATAAATCCTAACATCATTTCACACACACTTATAATCCTGATACTTGGTATGCTAGATAGCTTTAGTCTCAAGTTGACACATATGGATTAAGGGAGTCTCAATTGGGGAATAACACCATTGGGCTGGCCTGTGGCCATGTCTGTGGGGCATGTTCTTGATTGTCGAGTGATGTGATGTGGGAGGGCCTAGCTCACTACGGGCAGTGAAAGCACTAGGAAGGTTGTTCTATATCGTATAGGAAAGCAGGCTAAATGTTGGCAGGGGAGAAAGCCAGAAAATAGTGTTCCTCCATGCCTTGGGCTTCAGCTCCTGTTTCCAGGTTACTGCCCTGAGTTACTACCTTGGGCTCCCTAAGTGATGAAATGTGACCCCAAAGATTTAAACTCTTTCCTCCTCCAAATTGGTATTGGTCAGAGTGTTTTGTCAGAGCAATTGAAAGCAAACTAGAACAGACATGCCAGGAGTGGAGTTAATACTGTGACAGACCTGGGCCAGTTGTTTTGGGGAGGATTGTGGAAGTGATGGGAACTTTGGCCTAGAAAAGTTTAGAGTTTGTTTCTATGGGTCTTGGAACAGTTATGCTGAAAGAGTTATAGGCAATGGAGGCCTGGCTTGTAACTTTTCAAAGGGAAGTGGAGAATATCAGGGCTGTTTGTGTGATGTGTCAAATTGAGAATCTGTGGGTTCTGGTTGGCTGGAGCTAAAGAAGCAGTCTTGATTAAGAGACCAGAACCTGAAGTGAATACTTTGTTTTACTGGGACAATTGGTACTGGCTAGCTGGGGCTGAAAAATCAACTGTGAGTAACAAGAGACCAGCATCATCAAGGTGGAATCTTCTGGGAAGTATTCCCTTAGGGTGCAACATAGACACTGTGCTCCAGAGGGGACCCAAGCCTCCCTCTCAAGCTGGAAGCAGGACTTAGTAATATGTAAGAGTCTCCTACTGGTTCTGGTGTTGGAATATGAAGGGGGTCACAGAGAGTAGCTGAGGCTTATCACTATGAGAGACCAGGAAAGGCCATTGGTGAAAGTGAACCTTGATTGCAGTGAAGACCCCAGGATTGCAGGGGTCATGAAGAGAAGCTGAGGCTTTGCACTAGAAGTTAGAAGAGCCCATTGGTAAGGGTGCAGCCTTTTTCAGTGGAGACCCGAGCTCTTCGGAGATGCCAGTACCTTGGAATGATGATCAAGGGCAGCAGCAGGTGTGGAATGGAACCAGTCAGGGCCTATGAGATGAGCTGTGTGTACTGTGGATGGCAGACTGAGAAGTGGAGTTGCTAAAACCCTTTGGAGAACAGAAGATTGATGAGTGAATCCCAGAAATCCAGCCTTGAGCTACCTTGTAGACTTTGGTTTTGCTTAGGTGTGCTGGATTCTTCCCTTCCCTTTTGAAATACAACAGTACTTATTTTGGATTTTATAGGAGCTCACAGTTAAGATACTTTTAAGAAAGACTTTGAATATTTAAAGTGTTTGAAGTATTTAAAGAATGTGAGACAAGTTTATACTGTCACATGTTGTGATATTAATGTTAACATGATATCCAGGGGACAATAAATGGAAAGGTTGTTGTGGTTTAACAGTGATATGTTCTGTGCATCAAGTTGACAAGGGATCAATTATTCTGGATAGCCTTAGTGTCATCTTGACACACCTGAGGTAAGGGAGCCTCAATTGGGTTATTTCCTCCATTGGACTGGCCTGTGGCCATGTCTGTGGGTCATTTGCTTGACTGTTGAATGATATGGGAGGGCCCAGACCACTGTGGACAGTGCCACCCCTGGGCAGGTTGTTCTGTGTTGTATAAGATGCAGGGTGAACATGGGCCAGAGAAGCAAGCCAGTAAGCAGTGTTCCTCTATGGTCTGTGCTTCAGCTCCTGCCTCTAGGTCCCTGTCTTAAGTTCCTACCTACTGATAGCTCAGTGAGGAACTGTGACCTGGAACATGTGAACCAGATAAACACTTTCTACCCCAAGTTGGTATTAGAGTTTTGTCACAGAAATTCAGAGCAAACCAGAATACTTAGGAAGTAGAGGCAAAAAGATTCCAAGTTCGAGGCTAACATAGGCTGCACAGTGAGACTGTCTCAAAAAGCAAAGACCAACTAAATAAGTCAAAATAAACAACTGTAATGAGATATCACTGTACATCTATTAAAATGTCTGGATTTTAAATGTCTAGGCCTTCTCAAATATTACCATGAAATCATACTACCAGTGTGAATGAACTAATACAATTTGAAAAATAACGCTTAAAAAACTACATAAATACTGAGTTGGAGTTACAGCACAGTGGTAGGGGACTTCTGAGCATGGACATTGTAGAAAAAAAAAGTATGTTTCAATGAATTTTAACCATATGACCCATGTATTTCTCTAAGGAATTTACTCAAGAAGACAGCTTTTTCTATGTAGATATCTACACAAATTCACAAAATCTAAAGTATAAAAACAAAATAATCATCATCTTTTTTAGATAAACAGCAATGTAAAGATGGAATGGAAAACAGGGAGGGAGTGGGGAAAAGAGAGGGGAGAGAGGAAAAAGTCAAGAAATAACTAAGGTTGAAAATAAGAAAATAGACAAAGGGTAACAAAAAAATCAATAAAGAAAAAAAATCTGAAACTTACGAATGCCTGAGGTTTGGGAAATAGCACACTTAAGATGTTCACTGAAACTGGAACTCATTATAAAAAATCTTATAGAGAAGGGAATGTGGGGATTGTGTGTATAGCTCAGTTAGTAGAGTGTTTGCCTAGCATGCAGGAAGCTCTGACTTCCAGCTCCAACACCATATAAACTCACATGAGCCAAGTGTAGAGGCACTAGACTGTAATTCCAGTATGAGGAAGTGAAAGGCAGAAGAGTCAGAAATTCAAGGTCATCCTCAGCTACATAGTATGTGTGGGGCAGCCTCAGCAACATGTATAAAGGAAGTAGAGATGGTTGGAGGGAGAAACAGAGAGACAGATGAGTAGAGAAAGGAAGGAAGGAATAAAAATAGGAATAAAGATAAAGGAAATGTCTTGGAGGAAGTTTTTGTTTGTCATTTTGTGTTTTAGACAGGATCTTACTACATTGGTCAGACTGGCTTCAAATGCACAATCCTGCTTCCCAATCTGAAATACAAGGATTATAGCGTGATCTACCACATCTGGCTGTGGGAGGGAATTTGAATAATTAGTCAATTTCTCACCAAACACAGTGCTACTAATGCTAATTTGCCTTTTAAGAATAGATGCCTTGCACCAGGTGTTGTGTCTCAAGCCTTTATTCCCAGGACTCTGGAGGAAAAGGCAAGTAGATCTTTGTAAGATCCAGACCATCCTGGTCCACATAGCAAGTTCTAGGCTAACTGAGGCTACAGGGAGACCTTGTTTCAAAAAACCAAATCAAACCAAAACAACAATAAAAAAAATGGATGCTTTGGGACTGGGGTGATAGCTGTTAGTAAAGTGCTTGACTGCAAGACTGAGACCCCCTGGCCAGAAAGCCTAGCATAATTAGAGAGCTCCAAGTCACAGTAAAAGACCCTGTCTCAAAAAGCAAACAAACAAATGCAAACAAACACACAAGGTAGACAGTTCTGCAGTGACACTCAACTTAATCTCTGGCCTACATACTACAGAAAACAAAAGCACCAAGCAGGCCACTGGCCAAGCATAGCTGCTTAGAACTATTGAGCAGACTCAATCATTTGAATTGATGTGACTACTGACACAACGGGATTTGGTCAGGGCCTGTGGCAACATATGGAAAAGAGACAATTGTCCATAGGATTTTGGTCTCAAGTATGGAAGCAGGCTGAGTCCTACAACATACTTAATGAGAAGCATTTAGAGCACATGCTCCTTTGAAGACTTGTAAGCCAATCACTCAGTGAAGTCCTGGTCTGTACTGCATACTCCATTGGAGGATGGGTAAAATCTTGGCTGTTCACTCCAAAGTCAGGGTTGGCAGAAACCCCTACTTTGTCTAAGTGGTGAACCTACCTAAACCAGAAGTGACCAGTGAGCAATAGTCCCCTAACAGCTAAGTTACAGGAGGTCCTGAGAGCAACAGAATATATGACAATGGTCTTCAAGAGATGGAGCCTGTGTAAGCAAGTCACTATCCAGAATGTATACTGGTACACTGATGGCACCAGCAGGGGTCATAGGCTACGGAGAGCAGTGGCCATCTAGCTATTCACTGCCATTATCTGGACAGAGACAGGAGTCACTTACAGGAGCCAGTGGACAGAATTAAGTGCCATATGATTAGTAGTCATGAATGATGCCTTTACTCCTTCATGTGTGCACTGATAATCAGGATATGTACAGGGACCTTACTCTGTAGATCACCACATACCACCTACAAGATTCAGAAGTGGACCACTGGCCCCTGTGGAGCTGCCCATAGTGGGAAGACTTCTGATATTTAGTGATACAGAAGTCTGCGACTAACAGTCTATTATGTGTCTATTAGTGGCCTGAGGAATGATGAAGCTAACACAGTAGCCCATGTTCAGTGGACACAAAATCTAGCAGCAGAGGATAATGATATAATGATATATTGCTGCACCTGTCATGTGGGCATGTAGGAAGAACATGACACAAGTCTTTCAGGAAAAGATGGGGAATACATGTTAGCAATGTCATATGTGTGCCCAGCCTTTCCACAAGCAGTGATGACTGGAAACAATACCTGCTTGGATCAAGAGGGGGAGAAGAATCCATCAAGGCATGGCAAGTTGACTATATCCAGCCCCTTCCTCTGTCTGAAGGTTGTGCTTATGCCCTGACTGCTATTGATATGCTACAGGTTGGTTGCTTGTTTACCCTATTGCCCAGACTGACCAGAATGTAGCTATACTCACCTTGACATACCTCTGCACTGTATATGTCAGCCCTATACTATGAAAAATAATTGGCATTTTATTAGCACCCAAGTCCAAGCTTGGGCTACCCAGATGGATACTGAATGGTGGATGCATGTGCCCAACCATCCTCAGGCACCAGGGATACTGAAGAGCTAACCTCTGAGAGCTGGAAAATTTACATAGCTTGAGAGCTAGTAGTAAGCCAGGGAGTCTAAAGGCCCTGAGAACCTGTAAAATGTACAGAGTCTAAGAACCTACAAAACATAGAGTATTGTTATCTCTACTATTACTGTGGATTATAAGCTCAAATAGCACCCCTCTAGGCCTACTCTGATAAGGACCCATTATCTAAAAGGGGTAAGATATAGGGAACAAAAGGTCTTAAGGGTCAGTTTATGTTTAACCAGTTTAAACAACATGGCATGATATGGATATTGAGCATGGGCCAAGATGATTAACACTATGAGTCAACATAAAATGGCTGATACGAGATATCCACAGACCCCAAAAGTAAACACTGATGCAATCTATTCTATAACTAGTCTTGACATAATTCCACTTTTGTGTGATTCTGTATAAATATGACCTAGAAGTGAGAGGCCTGAGCCTCTGCCTCTGTCAGCCTGTGTATGTTTGCTTGTAGGCCTGTGTGCTGGTGTATAAAGTATGACTTATCCGTCTGTGACTGTTTTCAATCTTTATGACGTCCTGGCCTCTCATGACTGTTCTCCTTTCCTGGCATTGGAAACACACACACACACACACACACACACACACACACACACACACGAATTATTGCCTTGTGGTATTAAAAGCCAGGTAATTACCTTACAGCTTTTACCTATAAAATAAAATTATGTAATTGCCTGGCTTTCTATTTATCCAATCAAACATCAAAATAGCCTGTGTAGAAGGCCCTACATTGTTATGCTTAGTGCAGTTCTATTGTGAGGCCATGTCTGAAGCAGAAAGAATAACAGGAAGTGGCAACTTCATTATGAAGTGAAAATATCAGAAACACACTTATTCCTTTGCTTTGTTTTTTTTTAATTTATTTTTTTTGTATGTGTATGAATGTATTGTCTGCATGTAGGTTTGTGCACCCCTGTCATGCAATGCCGTAGAGGTCAGAAGAGGGCATTGGATTCTACTGGAACTGGAGTCAAAGACGGTTCTCAGCCACCATGTGGGTGCTGGGGATCGGACCCGAGTCCTCTGCAAGAACAGTCGGCACTCTTAACCACTAGGCCATCTCTCCAACCCCTTGTTTGTTTTTTATATGATCCTATGAATCCCAGTATCAGGAGTGCACTATGCTAGAAGCACAGAGGAACACATTTGTGTCTTTCCAAAATGTCAGAATTTATTAACAATAAATTCACGAGGTTTACCAGTTTGGATGACAGCAATTTATAATATAATCATATTACAAATCACATTACTGAATTTATTGTTACCTTTATTTATTGTTGCTTACCTTGTAAGCCCGGCCTAGATCAATGGAGGTTCTTTTATGCTGATCTTAATGACTAACATCATATCACACAGTAAAATATAGCTATATATTTCTATGAATATATAAATATATGTTACAGAACAAAGAAAAGCTAAAGAGGCTGCAGCAGAGTTTAAGAAGGGTTCAGAAGTGGGCTGAGAAAGTCTGTATTGATAATGAACCAGACCAGATCTGGGAAGAAGCTGCTGAAATCAGGCTTGGAAGCAAAGCTTTAGAGTTCATCTGCAAGGTGAAAGGCTGGACTGGGGACTGCAGCAGGAAAGAATATAAACAGTAGGTCAGGTCTAGGCCCAGGTCCAGATATATGAACAGGTATCTAGGCAAGCTGTAGAATAGGCTACATCAACAGCAGGAAACCAAAGTGAGCCGAAACTGCAGGAACAGTAGGCAAGTCCTCAGTACTTGGTGTATGACTATGCGATGGCAGTGTTTGTCTGTCACTTCATGTAGTCCAGGTGTTTCACCCTTTCATTGGTCTAGTGTGCCTGATAAGTTCTTGGGCCTATTTTTCCCTGAAATGATTTTATATACCCATGTGACCCTATAGTCCCAATACACTTCAATAAACTCATAGAGTGACTCCTTTTCTACCCACAGAAATAAGTCAATGATCACTCTGTTCTGGTGCCTAACAGTTACAGGTGCTGCAGTCATCTTTCACCCGCAAAATCAACTCAAAAGCTGCTTGCAAAAATGGAATGTCCTAGGACAACTTAGAGCCTGAAAATGGCTATTTTATATAACATGGAGTAACTTGCTGTGTATTATATAACACAGAGTAATTTGCTATGCATTCAAGGCTGACCTTGAGCTTATGATTTTCCTGCCTCCACCTCCTGATTGCTAGGATTCCAGGCATGTACTACCACTCCAGGTTTATGCAGTGCTAGGGATCAAACCCAGGGCTTCATGAATGCGAAGTATACGCTCTACCTTCTGAACCTCATCTCTAGTTCCTACACACTAGTTCTTGGTTCTAAAATTAAATGAAGGCTCTAACATGGCTAAAACAAAGGACTCTGGAAAAACCAGGGAAGGACATGAACTATATATTGTGCGATTAGGAGTTGATATTATTAAGAAGGGAGAGACTTGCTCACAGTTATATAGCGAATCAGAAATGTGCCTAGCTTCCAATCCAAGGCCTGTCTGACTTTAGTGCCTCATGTAGTTTGTGTCATTCTGGCCTTATTCATATAATAATGCCATTGGTTTTTATTCCTGGGCACTATTTATACTTCTTGGAGTTCTGCTAATTGGAAATTTAAGAAAATTTTGTGAAACAGCCTTAGGATGGTGAAGTGCGAGCGTGTCTGATCTGGGCTTAGGTGTGTGTGAGCTAACATTTTCAGCCAGCTTGTTCCAAAAGCACAAATGAGGGTCACAGCACCTCTCTGTGTATGCCCACGAATTAGAATGATGTGATGCTACAAGAGTCTGGGACTGGCCCCTGGGAGGTGATGTCATGCTGCCTATATAATGACTTGCTGCATTTGAATAAACAGCCATTTTGT
The DNA here is from genome assembly GCA_009823505.1 of Rhizomys pruinosus. NCBI lineage: Eukaryota > Metazoa > Chordata > Mammalia > Rodentia > Spalacidae > Rhizomys > Rhizomys pruinosus. Next base: position 259,752 of record VZQC01011140.1, on the reverse strand, counting down.
ATTTGGATTTGCACCCTTCCATGTGTTCTTGTGCTGTGATTTTGGGCACATTCTTTCTCCATGGCCTGTCCCACCATGGAAATGATGGCTTACTACAGTAAGTCCAGTGAAAAATGAAGATGTGCATCTAATTTTGGTGGTGCACTCCTGTAATTCTGGTACCTGGGAAGTAAAGGTAGGAGGATCAACAGTTCATGCTTAACCTCAGCTTCATAGCAAGTTTGAGGCCACCCTAGGATACATGATACCTTGTCTGGAAAAATATTAAGAAAATGTGAGATTTTCTTTTAAAATTAAAATCATTATGAATTTTATAATGACAATATGGCTTTGTAGTAAGTGGGGACCTACTCATAAAATTAGCCCTATATTACAATAGGTGATTGACTGGCCATCAACCTCCAGAGTAAAACTGATGAAAGTATTTCAGATATCCTTGGTCATTCCCCACAGAGGAGCCCTGTATTTAACTGTTAGTAGTGCAGGGGTCTGGAATGGGCCATTTAAATCCTCTTTCCCAGGTCATAGATATTTCTGGAGATTGGCCATCACTCAGAGGGCATGATCACAAAAGGCAGCTATGGATACACCAGCAAAATTCCAAAGAAGAATAATTTCTTTCTAAAAAATTTAATTACACTTATTTGTGTTTGCATGCATATATATGGATGTGCATGACACGAGCTTATGTGGAATTCATAGGGCAACTTTCCAGAGTTAGTTTTCTCCATCCTAGTTCTTTTCATCTACCACATACATCCCAGGGATCAAGTTAAGGTGACCAGGTATGACAGCAAGCACTTTTATACATAAGACATCTCAGTGGCCCAATTGTTGCCACTTTCTAAACCTAATCATGCCTCTGGATAGTTCATTCTTCCCTCTACAATAAATTACTACCTTTTACTATGATTATTTTCACATGTGGCTTTGAATTATTGTGGTTGTACTGGATTATTTTTACCTTCCTTATGAAGTTTGAGTTGATTAATTTTAAACAATACAAAATACAAAAGTCCTCACAATAAATAGTGTTATATGAAGGTGTACAAACCCTCAAATTTTGTGAAACAGTAATACTCTGTGACATCTCCTTCACATGGGAACTTCGTAACCTTGCAAAGGACAATTATCACATCTACATTTCTTATGTCTTAGATTGCCTCTATTTCTCAAAATGGGCTCAATGTGAACACCTACTTTGTAAGGATGCTATGCCTATTAAATATTGTATATCTATAAACATTAAAAAGTAGTATGTATAGCATAAAATCATTATTGTGATTTTTATCTGTTATATCCACTTATGACATAATAATGCAACTTGCAGTCAATAATGTTAACTGGGGTATGTTACATTTCATATGCTGAATGAACCAAAATGAAAATACTACCTGGAAGAAAACTACTGTTGTCAGAAGCATTTCTTCTGTATTAGTTACTTTTCTGTTGCTGTGATAAAACATTGTGACCAAGGGAACTTATAGAATGAAGAGTTTATTTGAGCTTATGGTTCCAGAGGAATTAGAGTCCATTATGACAGGAAGGCACAGTGGCAAGAGGTGGCTGGAGCAGGAGCAGAAAGCAGAAGTTCCATCTTCAAGCTGGCTGAGGAAGCAGAGCATGATTAAAACTCTGGCAATGCTTAATAACTCTCCAATCCTGCCCTCAGTGATGTTCTTCCACTAGCAATGGTACATCTTCTATGATCTCCCCAAACAGTGCCACTAACCAGGGATAAAATGTCCAAATACTTGGAGCCTATGGGGAATGTTCTCATTCAAACCATCATATCCACTAACTAATCCAGGCCCAAATGTGCTACATTGTGTTACCTTAGAGACTCAATACTTTATTTTCTACATTTTTGTTCAGAAATCTCCACTATCACAAAAAATGTTGCTCAGCAGCCTGTGAAAATTCTTATATTTTAAAGGAAACACAATAAATAAATAAATAATAAATAAATATTATTTGACTGAAGTATTTTGGCTTTTATAAAAACAAGAGAAAATGCTTAGAGTCTAACCGTGTGGTAAAAAGTATTTAGGTATATGTGATCATCAGCCTCATAGCAATATGGCAGGCACTCACTATATTCCAGACACATGTAACATCCATTTTAATCATTATATCAAAATCTCAGAGATATGCATTATTTCTGTGCCCAATGGACAAAAGGGTCACAGTATTTTGGGTTAACCAACTTGTCAAGTAGCACTAAGGCAAAAAGAAAAGGGCCTGGGAAGTTGTTCCTATGACAGCATGTACAAGATCCATACAAACTCAATCCAGACTATAACACAGCTTAGAAGTAGAGAAATTCATAAGAAACCCCAAACTTAGCTAGAGACTACTGACAACTGATGACTTCTGGGTGAGGGAGAGTTGGTCTTCATTTTTTCTGTTATTTTTTTTTTCTGTTTGTGGATCAGAACTTGACTACCTAGAGGAGTTTTCTTGAGATTTCATCGAGAGTTGGTCTTCAAAGGAGTGACACTAGATAGGTTGCCCAGTCTTCAGTGGGTGGACTCACACTGGGGGACATGTGGGGACACAAACTTGGCTCAATACATCTTAACATATTTGACAGAATGCATGAAATCCAGTGGGGGGCATAGCGATTAGAGGAGGAGATCTAAATATGATAAAGATATATCCTATGACATGCTCAAATGGAAGAGTGTCTAACTGCATAAGAGGACAACCTTGAAGTAGCCCATTCAGTGGAAATGAAAGCTGAAACTGAGGTTCTTCTCTTTTTAATACCATGAAAGTGCAAAAGGCTTAGTTCAAAGGATACTGAAAGTGTTGGAGTAATAGCACAGGTGACCTCTCGAAATTGGTACCTCAGGGATCCTTTCTAGAGTAAGAACTCACAATGATGAGAAACTGCTGGTGGCAGAATCATAATCAACAAGTAATGAATGAAAAATGAAAGAAAAGAGAAGATCCAAGCATGTGCTGTCCACTCCAGTATTCCAAATTTGGCTAGTCAGAATGAAATTGTAGTGTAAAACACAATCCATATTTTAAATATGTAGAAAGAAAATCATAAACTATCTCAGATTAGTAATTTTATAGTGATTACATGGTAAAATGATGTTTTGGATATATAACTAATAGTAAAATAATGGTTCCTTAAACATTTTAAGATTTGGCTACTAAAAATTGTAATTTGCCTGTGTGTCTAACATAGTATTCCATATTACTGAATTTTCCAATGCCTATTAGGTATGTGATGTACATGACTGAAGAGCAAGAATAACCATCACCAAGAAACTGAATCACAAATGTTGGAAGAATGTGGACAAAGAGGAACCCTTATTCACTGCTGTGGCAGTGCAATTTAGTATAGCCACTATGCAAATAAGTTTGGAGTTTCCTCAAATATATATATATATATATATATATATGAATATAATGAATATATATATATATATATATATATATGAATACTATTCACCTCTAAAGGAAAAAATGAAATCACAAAATTTAGAGGAAAATGTATGGATCCAGAATGTATAATATTAAGTAAGGTCACTCAGTTTCAGAAAGAAAACAAAACACATGTTCTTCTTCATATGTGGAGCCTGGCCTATAATGTATGCATGTACACATGTAAGCAAATGCATTTGTGGATTTACTATAACAAATCTTATAGCATTTAGAAATGAAAACAAGAAAGGGTGATTTTAAAAAGGCGCACTAATGACCTTCCTGTGTGTACACTTTGTGTAGCTCCTTTGAATCTTGTTTTGGGATGTAATATATTTTTGATGTGGCATAAGTCCTTTGGTGGGCAGTATTCACATGTGATTCACCAGCCAGCTGTGACCTTGCAAGGAAATCTGAATTTTAATTATGCTTTGTTATTTAGACTACTTCTGTGTTGTAGATTTTTTATGAATATTGATAACTTTAATTTTAAAACAATAGGGGCTGAAAAGATGCCTCATCAGTTCAGAGAACTGGCAGAAGACCCAGGTTCGAATCCCAGCACCCACATGGTGGCTAACAATCATATGTTAAGCAACTTAAGAAAGGGTTTTTTAGCCTTCAGGTTACAGTCCATTATCGAGGGAAACTAGGGCTCAAGGCAGGAACTAGGAACTGCAGTAGCAGAGACAATGGAGGCGATGCTGCTTACTGGATGGCTCAGCTACTAATTTTTTGCTTCATTCTTATTTTATGTTCATGAGTGTTATGCCTGCATGTAAGCACACTGATGTTGTGCAGTGCCTGAGCACAGAAAATGGCATTGGATTCCTTGGATCTCCTGGAACTTGAGTTATGGTTGTTAGCCATCATGAGTATGCTGGGGTTTGACCCAGAGTCCTCTGCCAAGAGCAGCCAGTGCCCTTACATCTCCTCAGGCCCCTTAGCTACTAACTTTTTGTTCTCCTTTTTTTTTTTTTTTTTTGATAGAGTCTCCCTAGCCCCGACCTGCCTGGAACTCACTATGTAGACCAGGCTGGTCTTAAACTCACAATCTGTCTGCTTCTACCTCCTGAGTGCTGAGATTAAAGGCACCTGCCATCACAATCAGCCTCTCAGCTACTTTTCTCATGTAACCCATGCTCACCTACCTAAGGATGGCACCACCCATGGCTAACTGGACCCTCTTTCATCAATTAGCAATCAAGAAAATGCACCCACAGGCCAATCTGATGGAGGTAATTCATCAGTTGAGGCTCCCTCTATTTCCAGTTTGTGTCAAGTTGACAAAAAACTACCAAACTACCTAAGGACAATCTCCAAGTTGGTTTCCAGCTTAACTTTAAAAAAATTTCATTTTCTGTATGAGTGCATTGCCTGCATGTGTGTAAATGCACCCATGTCATGCAATCCCCCAGTATGTCAGAAGGCACTGGATTCCCTGGAAGTGGAGTTACAGATGATTATTAGCTGCTATGTGGGTGCTGGGAATCAAACCTGGGTCCTCTGCCAAGAGCAGCCAGTGCTCTTAACTACTGAGCCATCTATCTCTCCAGCCCCCTAGCTTAAATTGTGAGGCCAAATATTGTTACAGTAATTGTATGGTCAAAGTGAAAAATACCAAATATTGAATACATGACCAATTAAAGAAAATCATACACAGACACACACCCTGTTTTTGCATTTCTTTCCAAATGTTGGTATCTTAATACCTTCTTTACAAACACTTTTTACAGTAAGCTTTTACTGAATATTTTTTCATGAATATTTGACACTTTTCCCATTAGTCATTAATGTTATACTGCACTCCTAAAACATCTGCCTCCCCTCAGACCTTGGAGGGGCCACTCCCTTTCGCCTTCTTCCCAATCCATTCCAATACATAAACACTGTCCTACTTTGAAGTACTTGACCGCAGCTGTACTTCCCTTCTTGATCAATTCTTCCCTGTGCCCCTACTTCCACTTTTGCACTCCCCCCCCCACTTGATCATGCATGCTGCCCTGTGTCCAACCCACCTTCTTTTTCTCAAGCCACTTTGGGTTAATTTATTCCCCATTCCTTTTTAAAGTTACAAATCACCTGTGCTAAAAGGCTATCCAAATCTCCTTAAATGGTAACTTGCTAGACAGAACTCCATCTCTGATAGTGGGAATAAAGGACTACCGGGCCAGTACTTTATTCCTTATCCTTTCCATAGCTGTCAGTTAGCAAGCATAACAACTTTCCTTAATCCTCCAAATATGTCATCCGAGAAGTTACTGCTCCGCAATCAAAAGCTCAAACTTTTTAGATAAAACTAACACTTTTATTAAATCACTTAATTACATAAAAACAACTTGGGAAACAGAACTCTCAACTCAAGGGCTAAGACAGGCCAGTTTAAGGATCAGGGAATATGGAATCAAAGGCCAAAGGCCAGTTAAGCTGAGTAGTGAGGGTCAGGGAACAGGATGCTTCAACACTACTTAGAATATTGGTGTATAAGTAAACTTCTACAGACCTCAGCAGAGAGCAAATACTCAAGCAACAGTGGTCACCATGCAGGTGCTATAGGAGAGTGGGAAGCATCCCCTACTTCCTCCTCCTCTCTTGGAGAGGAGGAGGAACTCAGGTCATCCAAGCATTAGGGCTAGGAGTGGAAATGGAGCACAGGCTACAAAACTTAGAAGAGATCTCTGGTCAGAAGAACTAGGAAAACATGAGGCGTTTGGAGTTCCGGAGGAAGCTTCATGGAGTGGAGGGGGGGGAGGAGGGCTTTTCACTACACTGCCTAGCTAAAGGATAGCGACAATGCGGAGGTGAAGGCGTAGAGGCCCGCATACGGACAGCATGATAAACAGACTGGGAAGGCAGTCTTTCTGCCTCAGACTCAGTAGAGCTTGACCCGGGAAAGGCAGCGCTAGAAGTGGAAGGATTTCCCAGAGCCGGTCCAGGCTGAGTGGGGCGGCTCCCTAAGACAAAGCCTAGTGGTGGCCCTGTGGTGCACGGTAGGGTAGGGTCAGGCCCCAGGGTACATCTTCCTAGTGCAGACCTATGGTGCTGGCCAGAGCCATGCCTGGATGCAGTGTAACTGGGATCTGGACCTGCCTGTGTTGCCTGGCTATAGAAACCAGGAACCGGCTGATTGGCGCTTGGACGGGGATCCCAGGTGTAAGTACGTCTGGCATGGCTGCTGAGAGGAAGGCTGGACACAGGTGCACTTCTCTGAAGACCAGGGCTCTGCCAAGCAGGGTGTGGACGGAGATCCCAGAGGGAATGCCTGGTCTTGCCTAGATTAGGGCTAGACCCAGGTACACTGCTGTGAAGACCAGAGTTTGGCCGAGTGGCATGTGGACAGAGATCCTGGTCTGCAGGGGTGGAGCAGTTGCCGAGGTCAGGGCTGAACACCAGCCTACTGCTGCAAAGACCAGGATCCTGTGGAGTGGCATGTGGGCGGACATTCAAGTTTCCACTGGTCACCGGGACTTGGAGATTGGGGCTAGTCTCAAGTGCACTGCTGCAAAGACCAAGTCCAGAAGCTGGTGAAGTGGCTGCTCTGCCAATGTCCTGGGCTGCACTTGTGGCAAGGCTTCTGACATCAGGGCTGGACTTGGGTGCACTGGACTCAGGTACACTGGTAGGAACACCAGGGATGGACAGAGCCGACTGCCTGCACACATCAGAATATGGAGTTGTCACATGGTCTGGCATGGTGGCGGTGCTGAAGCCAAGCCTTGGTGATGTGTGACTCCTTTCAGAATGTTCAGCATGGGTGCTACTGCTGGATTGTGATCTCAAAGATGGCAGCTGCAGAGCAGGCTGGGAGGCGGGAGTCCCTTCAAGAAGAAGGCCCTTGGGAGGTTTTGTAGTTTGGTTGTGCTTGGGCTTCCTCCTCCTTCGCTTCCTCTCTCGGCTCTGTGTTTGGGTGGAGCTCTTAGTGGGTAAGTCAGGGCCTTTCGGAGGTTGACCCACCTCTGTGAAACTGTCCTTCTTGGGTCCCAAATGTCCAAGGTCTGTGCTGGAGTCAGAGCTTCCCTGGAGGTCACAATGTTGATTCTCAAGAATGCAGCTCGGTGCCAGCTTTTCACCAGCCTCGGAGATGGCGGGGGATGTCATTTCTACTGTGAGGCTTCTTATGGCGCTTCCCACCACAGAGATGTGAGAAAAGGGGCAAGAAGATCTTGATTGTTGGACCCACTGGTATCTCTAGGTGTGAGGTCGCCCTCTTTCTTCAGCCCAGGCTCGTGGCTCTGGTGGAGTTTTGCTCCTTCTCCAGGGTTGAATAGGTGTCTGTATGGGCTTCTCAGCTTCTTGCAGGCAGCTTCTGACTGACAGGGAGAGATGGCTTAAGCAGGCGGCTACTAGAATGCTGGGTAGCACCAGAGTTGATGGAGTAGGAGTGTGTGTGGAGCTGGCCAAACTCCAGCTTCTGATTGCCTAGCTTGTAGAGGCTGTAACTTCAACTTCCTGGAGCTGTGCTCTGTACCTCCTTCTCGCTGGTGCAGAATCCCTCCCCCTCATGCCTCTAACCCTCCTCTTCCTGCTTCCCTCCCCCTCTTTAATGCTTTCCCCCTGTCCATCCTTTACTCTCAATGGTCCTTCCCCTTCGTGCTTCTCCACTCTCAGTCTTCAGGATCTGTCCTCCCTCTAGTCCCTCACCCTTCCTCCACATGTGTCCTTTCCCTTCATGTGACCTTCCCCTTCATAGGTCCCTTCCCCTCCTGTGTGCTTCCTTCTGGCATCGCTCCCTCCTGCCGCAGCTTCTAGAGCCACCTGGCTGTATCTCCTGCTGCGCTGGTGGCCAGAGGTACTTCTAGTGGTTTCCGGTGTGCTCTAACACTCTGAATTCTGCTCTCCAGGGTTAATAGTGCAAAATGTGCAAGCCTTCTAACCCATCCCCACTCCATCCCCACCCCACCCTCATCCCCCTCCCTAAGAGTTTTTGGGGGAAGAGTTTAAGAGTAGGGATATGTATATGGATTATTTGAGACACCTCAATATGAGCTTTCTCATTACAACATTTGCCTATTGGTCTCGGGATTACTTTAAAGATTTACTATCCACAGACCATTGCTCTCCTATAAGAAACCAGGTGATCCTTCCTGGGGGGGGGGTCCTAGAAGGAAGGTTTTAAGTTTGCTAAGAGGCCTGAGAAATATCAGAGGGAATGAAGTCCACATTGTCTAGGCTTTGAGATATTCAGCACTTTATGACAGGTCTCATACACTAGACTGGGCTTTCTGATTTTCCAATAAGATGCCTCTCCCTGTCTTTCCCTGAAACATAGGTCAGATTTCCTAGAATAGAGATACAGACACTGAGTCTGAATGAATGGACATTAGTTGGTTTAGGCTTTTCTCTAGGTTTTTTTCCTATAAATATAAACTTTTAAGTTTAATATCCAGATAAATTTTTAATTTCTTTATTTTTATTTTACTGAGCATTTCTACATCCCATACAATGGTTCCCAATCAAACCCAGTCCCCTCATGCCCAACTCCCCACCAGAGCTCATGCATTACATCGTCCAAGTTAAGCCCGTATCCAGTCAACTCTTGAACTTAGATGTCCTTCTATGCTGGAGAGCTTTAGTGTCAACTTGACACACCTGGGTTGAGGGAGCCTCGATTGGGAATTGGCTCCATTGGACTGGCCTGTGGCCACGACTGTGGAGTATTTTCTTGATTGTTGAGTGATTTGGGAGGGCCTAGCCCATTGTGAGCAGTGGCATACCTGGGCAGGTTTTGGTGTATTGTATAAGAAAGCAGGTTGAGCATGGGCCAGGGAAGTAAGGCAGTAAGCAGCATTCCTCTACGGCCTGTCCTTCGGCTCCTGCCTCCAGGTTCCTGCCGTGAGTTCCTACCTTGGGCTCCCTAACTGATCAACTGTGACTTGGGAGATGTAAGATGAATAAACCCTTTCCTCTCCAAGTTAGTATTAGCTGGAAATGTTTTGTCACAGCAATTGAAAGCAAACTAGAATACCTTTGATGCAAATACATCCACTGGAGTCTAGTCAGCACATAGGCCTCACCCAGCAATAATCAGTTTCCTGTAGTTCTCAGTCCAGGGCCAGTTTCCAACCCATTTCTCTTGCTCCACTCTGAGACCTTGTCTGAGATGCCATGGATTCCATGCCTGATGCCAACATCGCCACAAGTTCACAAGTAAAAGCTTCTAGTCATCTATAAGCCTCTGGTTCTCTACATTCCTGCGCTAGTCCCTGTTCTCACAATCTTTCCACCCTCTGAGCTGTGGGGCAGGTGAGGTTTAAAATTGCCAGGTGTGGTGGCACATGCCTGTAATCCCAGCAGAGGTAGGCAGAGGTAGGCGGATCTCTGTGAGTTCAAGGCCAGCCTGATCTACATATCGAGCTCCAGGCCATCTGGGAATAAAGGGAGACCCTGTCTTAAAAAAAAAAGACCAAAAAGAACTTCCCAAAATAAAATAGGGATCCTATCAAGGGATACACGCTCCAGACCCTCCCATTCTCTGAAGCTTGACTAATTGTTGCCTTGTTTTTCCATTGCCCTCTTTTTTGTAAGGAAGCCTTACTAGTGAGAACTGAGGAATGCTCTAGTTTTCTCTCTGCCCCTCATTCTCTGTATGGAGGTTCAACTGTAGATGTATCTCCTAGGATTGGGCATCATTCAGATATATATTTTCTATGTCTGGCCAGTTGTGGGATTCTGAAGCAGCCACCCTATGTTTCAAAGAGAAGCTTCTTTGATGAGTGGCATATGATTCAATATTTAGTGTATGATAAGAAATTTTATTTGTCTGGTGGTATGACACTGGTAGTGTTTCCCTAGGATCTATGCCCTCTCCTGCCCTGTACTTTGGCTGAGTTTACAGTAGCTCTCATGTGTTCATTCCCATTGAGAGGGTTCCAAGTCCAATTAGATAGCTGCAGGTTTTCCCCCAGATAACAGTGCCACTACTGCTTTTAGCATTGGTTGATTTTCTTCCTTAGCAGTGTGCACATCATCTAGCATCATGAGCACTAAACTTCAGGTAGAAGGCTTCCAGGTCAGTTCCTAGTCCTATACCTGAAGCATGTCATGTCCTGAGCATTAGGGTCTTATTTTCTCGTTCTGGGAGCTAATCAAGAGTTTTGGCAATAACCTGCATTATTTTGAGGATCCCTTGGATTGCTCTCACCAACCACTCAAATGGAGGTGTCCTCTGTCAGGTACTGTGTTCCCTCCCACACAACCCCCACGTTGCACCCCCATGAGTGCACTTATGTTCAGACAGTGTATGTGCATTTCTCATGGGGTCTCAGGAGCATCACACTACACTGTGGGTTCTCTAGCCATAATCATCTCTATTTTTTTCTTCTTCCCTTTCCATCTCCGTCCTCCTTCCCCAGCCCCAGCACGCCCATCATCCCCACCTTACCCCCTCTCCCAAGTTCCCCATCTCCCACCATGCTGCCCAAATGCCCCCCTCCTCCCCTCTCAACTCAACATCTCCACCCTCCCCACCTTCCCCCTAGTAATATCCATTCCTTACAATGCCCCTCTTTCAGATTCTTTCTTTTCCTTTACCAGTTTCTTGGCTCCTGGTGTTACATCATGTTATACACACACATATAGGGGGTTGGTGCTACAATCCACAAATTAGGGAGAACATACGTCACTTGGTTTTCTGTCTTTGTGTTACTTCACCTCTATAACATTCTCTAGTTCCATCCATTTACCTGTGAATTTCATAATTTCATCTTTTCTTACTGCTGAGTAATACTCCATCATATAGATGTACCACATTTTCATTATCCATTCATCAGTTGTGGGACATTTAAGTTGTTTCCATTTCTTAGCCATTGTTAAGAGAGCAGCAACAAACATGGATGTGCAGGTATTTTTACAGTATGATGAGTCCTTTGTATATATGTCAAGGAGTGGTATACACGGGTCATATGGTAGGTTCATTTGTAATTTTTTGAGAGTTCCTCACACTGCCTTCCTTAGTGGCTGCACTAATTTGCATTCCCACCGGTGAATGAGTGTTCCCCTTTCTCTACATCCTCACCAGCATCTGGTGTATGTATGAAACACTTGTAAACACGTGTACACTTGTATGAAACACTTGTAGGGGACACTTGTATGAAGCCGCAGCAACAAAGCACCTCTCGCTCGTTCTTCTCAAAGCTGTTTATTATTCAGGCAGGCAGGTCTTGTCAGAACGGTTTATTCAAGCACATCTTTTCTCCTTCTCCAAGCTTCTCCCTCTAAGCCTCAGGTCTTTCCCTCTAAGCCTTTCTCTCTTCTCCAAGCCTTCTCCTTCCTCAGGCAAGCAAGCNGCCATGTGGGTGCTGGGGATCGAACCCGGGTCCTCTGCAAGAGTGTCGGTGCTCTTAACCGCTAGGCTATCTCTCCATTCTTTATTATCCCCCTCTTCCTAGTCCTTTCTTTTCCTTTACCTCCATGTATCCTTTCCAATGTCATGGCTCCTGGTGGTATATCAGGATATAAACTCACATAATAGGAATGCTTCCAGTTTTTCTCCATTTACAATGATCTTGGCTGCAGGTTTGTTATATATGGCTTTAATCATACTCCAGATCAATTCCGTCTAGGACTTTAACATGAATGCATGTTGGATTTTGTCAAAGGCCTTTTCTTCATCTATTGATATGACCATGTGATTTTCATCTTTAAATCCATTTATATGTTCTATGATATTAATTGATTTATGTATATTGAACCATTCCTGTATCTCTGGAACAAAGCCTACCTGATCATGGTGGATGATCTTTTTGATGTGCATCTGTATGTGGTTTGTGAGTACTTTGTTGAATATCTATGCATCTATGTTCATTAAGGATATGAGGGTAAGGTTTTCTTTATCTTTACCTGGTTTTGGTATTAGAGTGATTCTAGATTCATAGAAGGAGTTTCAACTTATTTTTCGTTTAATTCTTGGTCTAGGTATTTATTTACTCTGTTATGCTTTTGTTAATTTCTCTCATGGGTTGCTTAAGGATAGTTGCTCCTTTCCTCTGTTCTTTGAATTGCTTTGAGTATTTTCTGAAGTGTTGGTTTTTTTGACATGTGTTCTTTCATTTTTGTATGTCATGAAAGATTTTTCTTTCTCCTTCAACTATGACCGACATTTTTGCTGGATGTAGTAATGTGGGTTGGCATCTAAAGTCATTTAGCACTAGCAATCCTTTTGTCCATGTTCTTCTGGCTTTCATAGTTTGTACTGAGAAGTCAGCTGTAATTCTTATGGGTTTCCCCTTATATGTAACTTGTTTTTCTTTTGTGGCTTTCAGTATTTTGTACTTGTTTTGAGCATCTAGTGTTTTACCTATGATATGGCATGGGGAATTTCTTTTCTGGTGTTATCTATTTGGTGTTCTGTGTGTGTTCTTGTGTGTGATTGTCTTTTTTTAGTTTGGGAAAATTTTCTTCTATTATTCTGTTGAAGATCTGATCAATACTGTTCTCTTGGGATTCTTTTCCTTCCTCTATCCCTATGATGTGGAGGTTTGGTATTTTCATGGTTTCCCACATTTCCTGGTTGTTCCACTTTTGTGTTTTTTTTTTTTTTAATTTTTCATAATCTTTACTTGAGGTTTCTATCTGTGCTGTGTTTATCCTGTGGGTCTGATATTCATTTTCTTCTTCATCCATTCTGCTTCTGAGGCTTTTTCCCATCCTTTCCTGCTGATTGGATGAATGTTCAATTTCTTTTTTCATTTCATCCTGTTATTTCTTCAGTATTTCCAATTCCATTTCGAGCTTTTCATTCTCTTCTTGTAGCTCCTTGCTTTGCTAGTCAGTTTCTTTTTTCCTTTCAGCCTGAGATCTTTTCAGTGTTTCCACTTCCTTCTGGAGTTTATCATTCTCTCCCTCTAGTTCTTTTCAGAGTCTGTATTTCTCTTCCTCTAGTTCTTTTCAGAGTTTGTATTTCTCTTCCTCTAGTTCTTTTTGAAGTTTTTCAATCTCTCCCTTTAGATCTTTCCAGAGTTTATAATTCTTTCCTTATAGTTCTTTCATGAGTTTTTCATTCTCTCCCTTTAGTTCTCTAATTTGTTCTTTATAGTCTTTGAATATGTCTTCAATTGTTCTTCTAACGTTGGTGTCTTGGTTTCCTTCTAGGGAGATCTCATTGTTGGAATCTTCTACAGGACTGGTTGACTTCAGTGGGGATTTATTATGAGCTTTTCCCATATTGTTGTTTTTCTGTTGTGTCTTTAGCATGTATATTTGTCCCCCCCCCCCTTGTTTGTTTGTTTGGCTTCTGTTGCTAATCTCAAATGTTAATATGGAGGACTGGTTGGTCACTCAGTTTGCTTCTTCATGGTTTCTTCCTTTCTTCTAGGCTGTGCAGCCTAGAATCACTGACACTTCTGGATCATCCCAACCACAGTAAACCAGAGCACCAATAGCTTATACTTTCCACCATAGTACCAGGTGCCTGAGCTGCAGAGGGGGTGGTTGGGTTTACTCCTTTGGCCTGTGTGCCGGACCCCACCTGGGCAACAAGTGTGTGCATGGCTGGCTGTCCTTCTATCCATGCACACATTTCCTCTTCATGGTTCTAGTGGTAGGCGGCAGATGCCCACCTGGGGTGGACAGCAGCAAGCCTTCATACTAGATAGTCACCTGGGTGATGAGTGTGTTTGCCGCTGGCTGTCCTTCTCCATATTATTATTTTTTTAAGACACGGTTTCTCACTGGTCTGAAATAGTCTAGGCTTACTAGCTAATGGAGCCTCAGGGATCCATTCCTTGCTCTGAGATTACAAGTATACACTGTCATACTTGGTTTTTACAATATACTTTTTTAAATTGTGCATGTCTGTGTGCGTGCATGCATGCGTGTGTGCCTGCATGTGTGTGTGTGTGTGTGTGTGTGTGTCTATCTGTCAGTACATGCATGGGGTGCTACAGTGCGTTTGGAGATCAGAAGACTAGTGGGAGTCAGTTCTCTCCTTCCACGATGTGGATTCTTGAGATTGAACTTAGATAGTCGGGCTGGGCAGTAAACACCTTTAACCATTGAACAATCTTGTTATGTGTCTCTGGCTGGCTTGGAACATGCTATATAGACTAAGCTGCTTAGAACTCACAGAGATCCATCTGTCTCTGCCTTCTGAGTGCTGGCAATAAAGGCTTGTACTGCCAAGGCCTGCATGATTTTAGTTTTATTTTAAATTATGTGAGTATGTGTATGTGGTGTGTGTGGGTTTGTGCAATTAAGTGCAGTGCCCATGGAAGCCAGAAGTGGACATCAGATTCTTTGGAACTGTAGGTACAGATGGTGCTGAGTCACCTAATGTGGATGATGGAAACTATCTCAATCTTCTGCAATAGCTGTATGTTCTCTTAACCCCTGTTGCATAGAGCAGTCACTTATTTTCCATTTCCGTTATTTTTGGTTTTTAATTTTTTGGGCAATTTCACATAGGAACAAAAATGTTTTTCAACATGTCTAAAATTTATTTTGATCAGATTCCCCTGCCTCATTACTCTCTCAAATCCTTTCCCTCTCCTCCATGGCTAAGTAATAACTGCTGATAACTTTTCTCCCCCAGGAGCCTGCATAGCACATTCTAGCACTATGAATGCTAGCTGTCAGGGGAGGATGCTTCCAGTTCAGTTCCAACTTGATCTCTCTGTGCCTCACAGACAAAATATTTGGTGTCTTCAACAACAGTGTCTTTCTTATCCATCTAGTGCTGGGGGCCCCTAGGGACTCCTTGACATGTCACTGGAATTTTCATCTAGTAGAATTTAGGTCCTGGGCACAGCATTCTCTGCTTATACGGAGTATCGCCATTTAAACTCCTTTTTATATTTTTACAGATTGTATTTTTTTAGTCATCTTATAAAGTAGTTGGTTTCCATATATTTTATGCACCATTGACACTCTTTCCCACCCACTCATTTCCTCCATACCCCTGTACTATCTCAGTTAAACCTTCCCTCACCCATATCCTCCAGTTGTACTTTTCCTATCACATGTTTTACTATCCTTCCAGTGTTTTTCATTGGTATATAGAAAGGCTACTGATTTTTGTAAGTTAATTTTGTATCATGCATCTTTGCTGAAACTATCAGCTCTAAAAAAATCTTATCATCTGCAAATAAATGTAATTTGACTTCTTGTTTCCCTAATCATTATCTGCTCCTATTGAGTCAGCCACTACATTGAATAGGAGTGGATAGAATGGACAATCTTGACTTGTTTCTCTTTAATGGTACTTTTTCCAGTTTTCCTCTGTTGAGCATGATAATGGCTATAGGTTTGTTGTGCACAGTGTTTATTACATGGCTTCTATATTTGTGGTTTTTATCATGAAGCAGTATTGGATTCTTCTCTAAGGTCTTTTCAGCATCTATTGAAATAATCAAGATGTTTCTGTCTTTGGGTCAATTTATAAGATATATTACATTTATCAGTTTGCATATATTGAAACATTTCTGGATATCTAGAATAAACCCAACTTGGTAATGGTGAATGATCTTTTTGATGGGTTCTTTGTGTGTGTGTGTGTGTGTGTGTGTGTGTGTGTGTGTGTGTGTGTGTGTGTTTTCGAGAAAGGGTCTCCCTGTAGTCTGGCCTTGAATTCATAAAGATCCAAGTGCTAGGATTAAAGGTGTGCGCCACCACACCCAGCTGGATGGGTTCTTATATTCAGTTTACAAGTATTTTGTTGAGAATTTTTGCCATCTATGTTCATCAGGGATATTAGTTTATAGTTTTCTTTCATTGTGTTTTACCTGGTTTTGGTATTAAAATGATATTGGCTTTGTAAAAAATTAAAGTTTGGAAGGGATTATTTTTATATTTATGGAATAATTTGAGAATTATTGATTTTAGTTCTTATTTAAAGTTGTTATTGGCCAAGATGGAGCCCGTGATCTTAGTACTCAAGATGCTGAGATGAAACCCATGATCCCAGCACTCAAGTCTCCGAGATGAAGCTCGGGATCCCAGCACTCAAGATTCTGAGATGGAGCCTGGGATACCAGGACTCAAGATGCTGAGATGGAGCCTGTGATTCCTGCACTCAAGATGCCTAGATGGAGGCCGTGATCCCAGAACTCCACATGTTGAGATGGAACCTGTGATTCTAGCACTCAAGATGATGAGATGAAGCCGGTAATCCCAGGACTCAAGACGCCAAGATGGAGCCCAGGATCCCAGCACTCAAGACGCTGAGATGGAGCAGGTGATCCCAGGACTCAAGATGCTGAGATAAAACCCATGATCCCAGCACTCAAGACACTGAGATGGTGCAGGTCATCCCAACACTCAAGATGCTGAGATAAAACCCATGNCTCAAGACACTGAGATGGTGCAGGTCATCCCAACACTCAAGATGCTGAGATAAAACCCATGATCCCAGCACTCAAGACACTGAGATGGTGCAGGTGATCCCAGGACTCAAGATGCTGAGATGGAGCCCAGGATCCTAGGACCTAAGACACAGAGATAAAGCTGGTGATCCCAGCACTCAAGATGCCAAGATGGAGCCAGTGATCCCAGCACTCAAGACGCTGAGATGGAGCCGGTTATCCCAGAACTCAAGATGCAGAGACAGAGCTGGTGATCCCAGCACTCACGATGCCTAGATGGAGCCCATGATGCCAGGACTCAAGACTCCGAAATGGAGCTGGTGATTCCAGGACTCAAGACACTGAGATGGAGCAGGTGATCCCAGCACTCAAGATGTACAGATGGAACTGGTTATCCCAGAACTTTTTGGAGCCTGTGATCCCAGCACTCAAGACTCCGAGATGGAGCCAGTGATCCTAGCACTCAAGACGCTGAGATGAAGCCCATGATCCCAGGACTCAAGATGCTGAGGTGGAGCTCAGGATCCCAGCACTCAAGAGGCCACAATGGGGCCCATGATCCCAGCACTCAGGACACCAAGATGAAGCCTGGGATCCCAGCACTCAAGACTCTGAGATGGAGCCGCTGGTAATCCCAGCACTCAAGATGCTGAGATGAAGCCTGGGATCCCAGGACTCAAGATGAGGAGAAGGAACTGGTGATCCCAGAACATTTTTTAAATTTTTATTTATTCTTGCATGTGTATAAATGTACTGTCTGCATGTAGGTTTGTGCATGCATGTCGTGCAATGCTGCGGAGGTCAGAAGAGGGTGTCGGATTCCCCTGGAACTGGAGTTAAAGACGGTTCTCAGCCGCCATGTGGGTGCTGGGGATCGAACCCGGGTCCTCTGCAAGAGCAGTTGGTGCTCTTAACTGCTAGGCCATCTCTCCCACCCCAGAACTTTTTGGAAAAAAAGAAAAGAATTTAAAGGGAACAGCAACAAAAAGAATTGCTCAAAGAACTTACCCAAACAGTAAACTTCTGCATCAAAAAAGTTAAAAAAAAAATAGACTTGAGAAAAAGATACAAGACAGGACTTAAAATGTAAGGCAGAATGCATGAGTAGGGGGGTGGGGCATGGATGGGGAAGGGCACAAACTTGACTAAGAAATGTATTAAATACACAAAAACTCAATAAAAAGTTAAGTGGAAAAAAGAGAAACAAACCTTGCTACAATTTAACACATAGCTAGCAGTGGCTTAATAAAAATCATTTCTCATTCAAAAAAAATAAAGTTGTTATTTATTTCAGTAGTGAATATTTCTAGACCTGAGCATTTTTTAAA
>VZQC01011140.1:194576-241113 GCA_009823505.1 Rhizomys pruinosus | reverse complement strand
ATATATATATATATATATATATATATATGTATATGTATATTTGAGTGTAGTGTTCTCTTGATGGCTTGTTTCTTTGTTCAGCATATAGTGATCTTAATTTCTTCTGATTAGTTTTGGCTTGAAGTCTGTTTTGTTAAATATTAGAATAGTGACACTGGTTTGTTTCCTTGTTCAATTTGTTTTTTAAAATATAATACATTTATTGATTTTTTTGTATTTCATACATCATTTTTCAGTTCAATTTAGACATATTCCCATTTCCTTTCCCCCCACCCCACCCCAGTTCATACATTCTGCCATAAATGTCCTGCACTTTTCTCTCAGTCTTTTTAAAGTTTTTCTCTGCAGAGGTTTATTGCTTTAGGCAGAATTTAACTGTATCAATCCATCCGTTCTTTGACCCAGTCCTTATGTTGTTGTTGTTCCCTCCCACTTGTATTGCTCCAAAATATGCCTATATAAATGTCATATATGTACCAGAATTATGTCCTCTGGGAATAAACTGTATGTTAACTCTGAACTATGTTTAAGAATTCACATTTTTCCTTTTAATTTTAAATTACTCTAAAATATGAATACATAGCTTCCACATATATACGTTAATTACTATGTCTAAAAATAATTGGTAAGTTAATTCTAGGGCCCATTATGAGATTCACATTATAACATCACAGTTGCTTTCAGATAAAAAGAAATATAACAATAATGTTGCTCAGCTTGCCTTTCAATTGGGGTGTTTGCTGCTAACATCCACAAATGAGGGAAACCATTCCCCATTTGTTTCTTTTTTTCAAAGCCAATTTTTATTGAAGCTTTGTGCATTTCATACAAAATTTCAAATTAAATCTAGACCTGCGTCCCCTCCCTGCCCCCTCAACCCACCAGAGCTCATGCATTCTGCCAAATATGTGTTTTTCATTTTTTTCTCAGTCTTTCTCATAATTCTCCATGCAGAAGTTTACTGTTTCCAGCAGAAGTTCAGTCAGTTCTTTGACCCAGTCTTTTGTTTTTGTTGTGGCTGTTATTCCTTCCAATACACTGCACTCCAAAATATGCATATACAAATGCCAAATATATCACAGATTTTAGCATCTTCAGCTTATGATTTTTTCTTTATTAGGCTGAAAGACGTCATATTTGAAGCGTCCTCATTGGCAAGCCCAAACTACCATCAGTTCTGCCCTTGTGCTCCACACTGGGATTTTCCCTTCCCTTGGTCACCAAATGAGGTACAGTATGCACTGCATCCTGTCTTGATCTTCCTGTACTGATCTCCAAGATACAGCCTGGGTAGTCCAACAATGGCAGTCTATACACCGGAGGCTGAAACTCAGTAGTAGGTCAGTCCACAAGTTGGATGTCTCAGTAGTCCCCATCTGGCACTGAAGGTTTGGAGGATTCTTGGAGAGACATGAGTCTTCAGTCCATAGTGGAAGGTTGAAAAGCTGTGTCTTCTCATGTCTTTGAAGGATGTCAAAAGCAGTGGCAGCCACAGGGTAGCTGCAATTGCCAAATTGCCAGTAAGACAGGCAAAACAACTGTGCTTGTTTTTTGTTTTTTTTTTACTTTTTGTCCTTTTACTAAGATCTCAGGTTTTATGCCTGAAGTAAAATTTCTCAAGCCTTACTATGTATTTATTTCTGGTTATACATTCATTTTGGATGTTTAAGGCCACACAGTTAACTCAGATTAACCAAGGTTTTTGTTTTTCAAGGTCAGTTGAGGATCTGATACTCAAGGGTCACTCAGGTATTTTTTTGGGGGGGGGGGAGGGAGCCCCTGGCTCCTTTTGGCTTTTCAATCACCAGTTCCATCCACCTGAGGACAAAGTTAGGTCTTAATAGACCAGGCTTCCCTTTTTGAAGCATGAGCAGACTTTCTTTTTTATAGATGGGACACTGGCTAAAGTCCCGTTAGTGGATCTCCAAGATCTCCCTGCACAGGAAGACTGGCGACTCACATTTGCAGGACATTTCAAGATATGCCCCAATGCATAGCCCCCTGGGACTTAGTTGACCTCTGAGGGCAAGGAACAAAGTTATCCCTTAAGACCCTTGGCCAAATTGCTATGGGCATTAAGTATGGTTATTAATCATCCAGAAAGGCTAAGTTACACCAGCCTGATATTTTTAACTGAAAATTATCAAAACCACACACACACAAAAGAAAATGCTTGGACAAAAGCTCAAGCAGCCTTGTATAAGAAACATTAAGAAGCACTCCCATAAGATTGATATTGTGGTTAGACACAATGTCATGACAAACTAGTTTTTCCTCATTCTTTTGATCTTATGTTACTCCAAAATATGCATACATAACCTCCACCCATATACCAAAAATTCTTCACTTTGAAAATAAATGGTAGCTTAGTTCTAGAACCTGTTACGGGATTCACAATATAAGAGCACATTTGTTTTCAGATCACAAGGAATATAACATTAACGTTGCTCAGTTTGTCTTACAACTAGGTAACTGGTGCTAGCATGCACATATGTGGGATACCATTCATCTTTTTTTTTTTTACCCCCTGGAACTGTGTTACTTCACTTAGTATAATGTCTTCTAGTTCCATCCATTTCCCTGCAAATTTCATGATGTCATCTTTCTTTATCGCTGCTTAGAACTCCAGTGTGTAGATGTACCACATTTTCTCTACCCACTTGTCAGTTGAGGGGCACTTGGGTTGGTTTCAGCTCTTTGATATTGTGAAGAGAGCTGCAATAAACATGGCAGTGCATGTATCTCTGCGGTGACATTAGTCTTGTGGGTACATACCCAGGAGTGGTATGACTGGGTCAGGTGGCAAACTCATTGTGAGTCTTTTAAGGGTTCTCCACACTGCTTTCCATAGTGGTTATATTAGTTTACATCCACCAGCAGTGGATGAGTGTTCCTCTTTCCCTACAACCTCTTCAGCACTTGGTATCATTTGTTTTCTTGATCCTAGCCAGTCCTATTGGAATGAGATGATGGTTTTAATTTGCATTTCCTTAATTATTAGGGATGTTGAACACCTTTTTAAGATGTTTCTCAGCTATCTCTATTTCCTCACTTGTGATGCCTGTGTTCAGCTTTTTGCTCCATCTTTTGAGTGAGTCATTTGTTTTCTTTCTTTGTTTTTTTTAGTAGTTTATATATTCTGGAAATCAATGCTTTGTCAGATGTATCTGCGGTGAAAGTTTCCTCCCACTGTGGGTTTTCTTCTCACTTTCTTGATTGTTTCTTTTGCTGTGCAGAAGCTTTTGAGTTTAATGAGGTCCCATTTGTCAATTGTCGACCTTATTTCAGAGTTTGTCATTCTCTCCCTCTAGTTCTTTCTGGAGTTTATCATTCTTTCCTTCTAGATCCTTCCTGAGTTTTTCATTCTCTCCTCTTAATTGTCTGATATGTTCTTTATATTCTTTGACTTCTTTGACTATGTCTACACTATTCTTCGAAGGTCCATATGTTGATTTCCTTCCAGGCAGATCTTGTTGTAGGGAATCTTTCATAGGACTAGTACAGTTCAGTATGGATTTATTATGAGCTTTTCCCATGTTGTTATTTTTTCGTTTTGGATTTGGCATGTGGGTTTATTTTTTGTTTGGATTCTGGTGCTAATCTCAAATGTTAATATGGTGAATTGGTTGGTCCCTTATTGTGCTTCCTGCCTTTCAGGGTTCAGTTCCTCTACTTTGTCTGTCCAGCCTAGAATCACTAAAACTGCACACACTGGATCTTCTGCGCAACAACTCTACTAGCTTACGGGATTGTCTGCACCACTACTTGGGGGGGGGGGTTGCTCCCTTGGCCCTAGCGCTGGCCACCTGAGCATGGCAAGGTGACTCTGCCGACACCCATCATGCTGGAGGAGGGCTGTGGTGTCCTGCCTGGTCCCTGATGCCTAGGCCTCTGGTGCTGGCACTGGTACCCCACGTTTTTCCAGCCTACCTGGGTGAGTCATTCTACTTGTTTGAAGTATCTTTTTCTATCCCTTCACTCAAAGGTAGTGTCTATTGTTGCTGGTGAGGCATATTGCTTATAGACTGTAGAAAGATGGATACAGTTTTTGTATCCAGTGTGCTAGCCTATGACTTTCTGTTGGGAAACTGAGGGCACTGATATTCAAAATTAATACTGAGCAGTGTTTATTGCCTTCTGTCATTTAGTTGATTTTGTAGTATCGTATATTTTATTAGTCTTTCTTTGCTTAACAACTGTCCTAGCATCATTTTTTTTCTATAGTCTCTTGGATATGCTTATCCTCCTAGTCAGTCCAAAGTACTCATTTCAGTCCTCTGTAGGACTGGGCTGGTGGTCATATATTCCTTCATATATTTTTATTATGAAATATTTTCTTTCTGTTTCAGCTGGATTGTCCTTATTTTATTCATCTGTCTATGTTTTCTTGGACTTCATTTAGGCATTAATTCCTGTCCTCTTTAAAATCATTCAGAAGTTTCAATGCTCTCATTGTATTCCTTGAACAAATTGAACAGCTTGGTGCCATGGGTCGGGAAGGTGGAGCCTCTGACTTGAGAAGTATGCAAACGCTTGTATGAGTCCTGAGACACAGGTTGAGGTGCTGGAGGGTGGGAGAGGTTAATGCCTGACATGGGGGTTGAGGAGATACTCTATGTGGGTCCTGAGATGGTAAGATTGGGGTGCCAATAAGCAAAAATGTGTGACTTCTGAGATGTGAGCAATAGGTGTTCTTCATGGTTCCTGAGATAGTGGAGTTGGGATGTTGGAGGGTAGAGATGTAACTTCTGACCTGTAGAGGGAATAGATGTTCTATCCTGGTCCTCAGACAGTGAAGTTAGAGTGACTGTGGGTGGGAGTGCAACCTTTGACCTGCCAAGCAAACAGGTACTTCCTTTGGGTCCTATGATGGTTTTTGTAGTTCTATATACATTTTAAGATTTTTCCTAATTCTCTGAAGAATGCCATTCATATTTTGATAGAGGTTATATAGTATTTCTTTAAGTGACATGGACAGTTAGCAATATCGATTTTTTTCAATTCATGGAAAATGGATGTCTTTGTATTCATTCTGTCCTGATTTGTAGTTCAGATACTGATGTGTAAAAATCATAAAGATGTTGATTTCAATCCTGCTTATTTTCTTAATTTATTAATTATAAAAATTTTCGTCGTGTTTTTATAGTTTTCTAATTATGATTTATGTCATCTTGAAAATAGTAATAATTTGATTCTCTATTTTCCAATTTAGATGCTTGTATGAGTCCTGAGACATGAGGGTTGAAGTCCTAGATGGTGGAAGAGGTTGATGCCTGACATAGGGGTTGACCAGGTGCTCTATGTAGGTCCTGAAATAGTAAGATTGAGGTGCCAAAAAGCAAGAAAAGTAATTGTTTATCTTGTCTAATTATTTAATGTAAGATTTCCTGTAATTATTTTCATGCTGTCTGAGTGCTCCTATAATGAATGTGTTTTTATTACCCTACATTCTTTGTATTAGATTACATGTTATATGTCCTTATTTATAGATGTCTGGTATATGTATATATTATGGGGGTATGCATGTGCCACAGGGCATGTATGGGAAGTCTGAGAACTTCTGAGAGTCACTTCTCTTATGAGAGTCACTTCTCTCATTCTACCATGTGTGTCCTAGGATTGAACTCAGGTCGTCAGACTTGGTGGTAAATGCTTTTACCCACTGAACTATCTTGCCAATCCTACATTACTTTTTTTCAT
The DNA here is from genome assembly GCA_009823505.1 of Rhizomys pruinosus. Taxonomy (NCBI): domain Eukaryota; kingdom Metazoa; phylum Chordata; class Mammalia; order Rodentia; family Spalacidae; genus Rhizomys; species Rhizomys pruinosus. The sequence goes on along the minus strand of VZQC01011140.1, from coordinate 235,413 downwards.
TCCTCAACTGGGTATTTCAAATAACCTGCCTTCAAGGTAACAAATTATCTCCTTTATTTGATCTGGTCCACTATTTTTTCTCCTTAATTTTAATTGAGCTTTTGTACATTTCATACAACATTTCTTAATCAAATTTAGACCTGTTTACCCCATCCACATCCCTCTCACCAGAGTTCATGCATTCTGCCATACATATTAAGTCCTGTCTTGCATCTTTTTCTCAGTCTTTTTTAACATTTTTGATACAGAAGCTTACAGTTTTGGTCAGTTCTTTGATCAAGTCTTCTTAAGTTGTTGTTGTTACCTTTCATTTTGTATTACTCATATTATTTATATATATATATATATATGTATATTCCATACATATACCAAAATTATGAACTCTGAAAATAAACTCTAGGTTAATTCCAAAACAAGTTTAGAGTGGAACTCTTCACCAGTGACCCATCTGACAAAGATGCAACATGCAGAACACACATTTTTATGTTCAGGGGTTCAGATGTTTTCTTTTAATTTTATATTACTCTAAAATATGAATATATACCTTCTGCCCGTGTACATTAATTCCCATGCCTGAAAGTAAGTGAAAAGTTAATTCTAGCACTCATTAAGATATTCATATTATAACATCACAGTTGCTTTCAGATAGAAAGAAATATAACAATAACATTGCTCAGCTTTTCCTTCAATTGGGGGATTTGGTACTAGCATCCACAGATGAGCGAAACCATTCGCCATTTGTTTATTTAGGACTGTGTTATTTCACTTAGTATAATGGCTTCAAGTTCCATCCATTTACCTGTAAATCTCATGATGTTAGCTTTCTTTACAACTGCAGAGAACTCCATTGTGTCAATGTACCATATTTTTGTTATCCAGGCATCAGTTCAGGGGTATTTGAGTTGGTTGCATCTCTTTGCTTTTGTGAAGACAGTTGCAATAAACATAGATGTGCATGTATCTTTGCAGTAGGATGAGTCTTGTTGGGTATATACCCAGAAGTGGTATGGCTGGGTAAGGTAGTAGGCTCATTTTGAGTCTTTTAAGGGTTCTCCACACTGCTTTCCACAGTGGTTGTACAAGTTTACATTCCCACCAGCAGTGGATGAGTGTTCCCCTTTCCCCACAACCTCTCCAGCATTTGGTGTCTTTTGTTTTCTTGATTCTAGCCAGTCTTATCAGAGTGAGATGATATTTTAGAGTGGTTTTAATTTGCATTTCCTTAATTGCTAATGATGTTGAACACTTTTTAAGATGTTTCTCAACCATCTGAGCTCATACAATTTCAGCCACCTCATATTTGACAAAGGAGCAAAATGAAAAAAGCTCAATGAAGGAAGGATAGCATCTTCATCAAATGGTGCTGGCAAAACTGGATCACCAGTTGTAGAAGAACAAAATTAAACCCCTACCTCTCACCCTGTACAAAAATCAACTCCAAGTGGATCAAAGATCTCAATTGAAACCCAAAACACTGAAAGTGATAGAAGAAAAAGTTGGCAACAACCTATAAAACATAGGCGCAGGAAAAGACTTTCTAAATCAAATAGCAGCTGCACAGGAAATAAGGTCAACAATTGAAAAATGGGTCCTCATCAAACTCAAAATCTTCTGTACAGTGAAAGAAACAATCAAGGAAGGAAGTGAAGAGAAAAGCCACAGAGAGGGAGGAAATCTTCACCAGTGATACATCTGACAGAGCATTAACATCCAGAATATGTAAACTACTCAAAATACAAAGAAGTAAGAAAACAAATGACTCACTCAAAAGATGGAGTAAAGAGCTGATCTGGTCCATTATTGATTAAATCATGATTTTTAATTTTGGTTACTACAGTTTTTAACTCAAAGATTTCTGTTTGATTTCTAAAAGTTGCTTCCATCTCTTTTTGTTATGTTTCTCTGCTAGAGTATTAGACTGTTTCTTTGTGTTTTCCTTTAGTTGTTTAAAATCCCCCATCTAACAGTTTACCTGTGCTGGTTTTTATTTGGTCAGTGTACAGCGCCTTATTTTGACCATTAAGTGAGGTTCTATGGTTCCCTGAAAGTTCTTTTAGTTTATTTTCTTTTTTTCTTCTTTCTTCCTTCCCACTGGAAAGTAAATCTAGGACATTATGCATGCTAGAAATGAACTCTACTGCTGAGCCACACACTGGCCCTTTCCTGAAAGTTCTGAGTACTTCGTTGCTGTGCAACATTATTTGTGCATCCCAACATTAGTCACAAAGTAGTTAGTGGCCTGCGATCAGGAACTATAGGACACTAACACAAAGGGTACACTGCTAGAGCATACCCTTTGCATGCTGAAACCAGACCAGTACTGTGTAGAACGAAACTATGCACTCAACTGGGCTACCCACTGGTAAAGTAGATTCTTGGCCCAAGGGTTCTCCAAGCACCTATAGGTGATATTGGCTCAAATGGATGTGTTATAGTCCAAGGAGGGGACATGTTTTCTTCTAATACTGTTTCAGAGAGTTCATCTTGGTGTGCCTGTGTGGGGGGAGTGGGAGGGTGCTGTTAGCATCTGACCAGAGTTAGATTCACCAGCACAGCACTGAATTCCAAAGCAAAGTATTTTACTTAATTTCTTAACCTATCCCTATGAATTGAGTCTTTGTTCCAGTATTTTACCTGAGTTTGAGATAGTTTTAGTGAAGATATTCCCTTGGCCAACAAAGTTGATGATAAGCTGAGTTACTCCTGAGTCTGGAAGTACCTGGATAGTCTCAGGAGTAGAGTGAGGTTCATACACCAACAAATTGTGATGCAGGTGAAGTCATGAACTGTGTCATTGAGGCACAGGTCTTACTTCCTCTAAGCACTGGCATAAGGATAGCTAGGCTGCCAGAGGTTTATGGATGAATAATGGGAGCAATTCCTTGGAGAGCAAGGCTGATACTAAGCTGGTTTGTACCTTAATCTTGTGGCCTTATGAAACCTAGATAGCATGGAGAATGTGTTTGTGTCTCTTGCTCATTCCAGAGCCAGCAATGAAGTGATATAAAATGTGAGTCTGATCTAAGAGTGTCCATGTCTAGAGGCTCTTTCCACAAGCTCTGTCTAGTGCTGGATAATTGAGTCTGACAGAGCCTCTGTTTTGTGCCCTGATTTCCAGCAGGTGGAGTCATACTCTCTGTTCCTCAGCCTAAGGTTAGAAAAAAAAAATGACTTACTGGTCTGCCTGGTAGGTGGGTTTTCTCCAGTTTAGTACTGAGTCTGTACATTCCTGAGTTTTCCTTTGTTGGGAAATTTTTGATTACTGCTTCAATCTCATTGCTTCTTATGAAGTTCTGTTGTTTATGTCCTCTTGACTCAATTTTGGTAGGTCAAACGTGTCTAGTCATTTATTCATTTCTTCTAGTTTTTCCAGTTTATTATGATTTTTCAAACTAGTACCTGATTATCCTCTGGATTTTATTGTTTCCTATTGAAATATTCCCATTTTTTCTCTAATTTGATCTACTTGCATCTTTTCCCTTTTGCCTTGTTTGCCATGGGTCTGTCAATTTCAGGTTTTCAAAGAACTCTTTGACTGATTTTACAGATTGGTCTTTGGTCTCCATTTCTTCCTTAATTTCTGCCCTGATTTTTATTATTTCTTGCTGTCCATTGCTTGTGGCATGGCTTGTTGTTTTTCTAAGATACAAGATTTGTTTTGTGGTATCTGTCTGATTTTCTTAAACTAAAAACTTTTCTCTTAGGACTGTATTAGCTCTATCTGAGGAGTTGTGATAAGTTGTGGTTTAATTTTCTTTTGTTTCTAGGAATTTTTAAAATTTATTCTCATATCTTCATTGAGCTTCTGGTCATTTAAGAGTATATTATTTGTGAGAGATGGATTCTAAACTGAGTGAAAAATAAAACCATAATGCATTATCTTGAAATGTAGCTGCCTGCAAAAGACCTGCCTGTTCTAACCAGCTATTCTGCTTCTCATGCTCAGTACTAGAAGTTCCTCCCACTGATGCTCTAAATGTCACATTGGGGGGCTGGAGAGATAGCCTAGCGGTTAAGAGCACCGACGCTCTTGCAGAGGACCCGGGTTCGATCCCCAGCACCCACATGGCGGCTAAGAACCGTCTGTAACTCCAATTCCAGGAGAACTCCAGTTCCAGGGGAATCCGAGACCCTCTTCTGACCTCCGCGGCATTGCACGACACGGGTGCACAGACCTGCATGCAGACAGTACATTCGTACACATACAAAAATAAATAAATAAAAAAAAATTTAAATGTCACATTGGCTAGTGACCCTCTGTTTGCCCTGCAGTCATGTAGACAGGAATTAAAACTTAGCAGTGATAGAATGGGCCTGCAATGACACTGAACTGCCTATGAATGTTCTAGGTACCTGAGGCTGAAAGCTGAGGCTCTCAAGATTATTCCCAACACTGTGTCAGCATAAATAAAATCTGATTCTCCACTCCATGCCCCATGCCTTTCTGAAACATTTAGTTTCTAATGTATTTGTGTCATTTCTTTAGATTTTTCATGTTGTTGGTATAAGATAGACAAAGTCACAATTATTATATCTTCTTCATTATTTATTCTTTTTCTTTATATGTAATGTCCTTCATTAGCCAAACATCATATTTTGTACGTGCAAATATTAAATATTATTAATGTCCCTCATTGCTACTGAACACTTTCTAGGATCTGATATAGTTGAGGCTGAGTAGTAGGAAGGAAAAGCAGTCTTTAGGAGAGAGGAAAAGCTGTTAAAGCCAATAATAAAGAAAATCCTCAATTATATCAAAACTATTAGCCATCATGATCTGAATCTGAATGTTTTAACTCTTTTGTCCTCTGTATCTGATATAAAATTTACGTGTGAAATATAATAGGATTATTATACTTAAAATAAAAATAATCAAGAATATTGCTTGCAATAAGGGGACATATAAAGGAAACACATATTTTAGGCAACCAGAATTTACTTCTTGTGTTTTTTTTTTAAAATAACTAGATTGACTATATGTTTCAACCTGTTTTTTTTTTTTCAGTAATTTGTAACTCTATGAACTATCTTATTTATTTATGGAGTATTTAAACAAATCTAGTATTTTTAGTTTAAGTTTTTCTTTTGCTCAGTTTAATTTCATAGCTATAACCTCATGTGGAGTGGTTAGCTCTAACTCTAGAATTCTTCAATATTTAAATTTAAATAATCTTATCTCTTATCTGTGGACACTGGCTTGATCTGATTTATTATTTGGTACCATACCAGATTTAGACTGGAAAAGTACATGAAAACCATATTATAGAAGAAATTGGATAACAATATAGTATTCCTTTAAACATCTTTTAACAAGATTGCCTTCATTCATATACCAAATATTAATACCACTGATAGAAACAAGAGATCATACCTGTTAGATATCAGAATTTTATAGGCCTTGTAGGCATGTTCAAACCTTACTTTTTATTTTAATGGTTAGAAATGGAAGTCTAGAAGGAGTCAGTGTAGTACTGTTAATGTCTTTTTATTATTGAAATATAAATGTTTAATTTTTGAAATCCTAGAAAATTGTACTATGTAGAATACCTTAAATACTCATTTCATCAAGAAACATCTATACCTATTATATGAAATCATTAACGTTGTAATTAGAGATTGATGTCATTTTGAATCTTTTAAACATGAAATCTAGTTTCAAGTAAGGTAGGCATTCTCGGTAATCAAATAATCACAATGAAAGGATAATGCTCATTTATAACTTTGTTACAACCAAAATCACCATTATCTTACAAATTAATACTATGCCAAGTAAAATATAAATGTCAGAAACAATAAAAAACTATTTGTTTGGAGGCTGGAGAGATCGCTCAGGGGTTAAGAGTATTGGCTGCTTTTATAGAAGATCTGGGTTCCATTCCCAGCACCCACATGGTGGCTAACAACTGTCCATAACTCCAGTCTCAGGGAATCCCACACCCTCTTCTGACTTCCTTGAGCATTGTACAACAAGCAGGGAATACATTCATATTCATAAAATAAAAGTTAATAATAAATAAATATGTAGGTAGAAAGAGGCCACCTGTGGCCACATTTGTGCTAAATTACCTGCTTGTCTGTTTACACCAAAACCTGGCCCTAGGTGGGATTTTCCTGCATTAGCAAACCTGTGAGATAGACCCTGGGATTAAAAACCCTAACAAGTACTTGTGATATTCACAGAACATGAGGCGTGGGGGGGGGGTTTGAAAGCAGGCCCTGAGATATGACATCACTCTGGGTATAAAAACATAATTCTGTGGACGAATACACAGATTATTTTCACCATCAGACAGGAATCTCTGGTCAGTTATTTCACACGTGTATTTAGCACATCAGGTTTAAGTGGTGTTTGCTAGTGGAATTTGGCTGGGGGAAATCAAGCAGATGCCAACCTGCAAAGTCAGTTAGTGCAATCAGCACAATGACTGGCATGTGGTGAGTTTGTGCCAGCAGAATTTAGGCTGAGGAGTGCTAACCAAGCAGGAGCCTGGGGGTCCAGCAGTGTCAATAGGGCGCTGCCTGGTGTAGATGTTAGATGGAAACAGGTGGGCTAGAGAAAGGTTATCAGCCATTAGCCTAAGGTTTTTCCCTTTTCCCTTTAACTCAGTCGATGAGGTTTGTGGCTAAGCCTTCAAGTGTGGCAGAGTGAGAGCCGTCATAAAATTTTAAAATCTAATTTATAAAAGGCTTTAAGAAACAAGTGAGAGAAATGTAAAATTACATGGGATAAACAATTGTCAATGTAGTTGAAGATGAGGGTCATTCAGTGTTTTTGAAGTACACATGGATATGATCTCAGATGAAATCATCACATGTGAATTTAAAAGTTCATCTACTTGAATTTTGTAGTACAGGAGTACCTAGATACAGTCTTTTTCCTCCAGTCAAAATGGAGTCTTTGTTGTAATCTTCTATTTTTTTTCAGCTGATAAAATCATCTTTTATTTATCCTTTAAGGAATACTCTGTAAACAATCCTAAATTTTTAGCGATCATATTTAAAAGTTTGTGTTATTCCAAGTCATTTTTGTAATATTGCTGAATACAGAGTAATACTTTTGTAAACATAGAATCAAGTATTACATTTACCTCAGGTTACTGAATTTTGGCCTTACAATTTAATGTTTGACATTGTAATAAACTTAGTTATAACCATGTCTACTTTCTTTAAGTATTTCTCAATCTTCCTACAATATACTTCAATCTTCTAACATTACTTTCATCCATTTTCATTTTGGAGCCATCTTTATCTTATCACACAAAGTCATTTCTTATCCAAAAGCATATTTCTATTCTTTAACCTTCTTTTGTCAAACATATATATTGTACTTATAACCTTTTAATCTCCATTAAAAAACTTGACAGTTGTTTTTAAATCATTATTGTCATTATTTTAAAAATTTAGAAAACATTTTTATGCAATGATTTTAAATGAAAACCCAGGAGGCTGTATATAAAAGCACAGAAAACATATATTTGCACTTTTAAATATCTAACAAGTAATAAATACAGGTAAATATATTAATATCTTGTTATAGTTATCAATTTAAATTATTTACTAGACTAAAATTATTATAATTGACACTCTGAAATTGAGTTTATAAAAACACTTTTACTTAATCTTTTATTTTCTATGTATTCTAATGTTTCCAAAGATCATTTGTAGCTCAGATGGTAGACAAATAGACAGTATTTAGAATCTTTCATCTACAGGTCAGTAGCTCTATTACTGTTACCATAGCTGTCACTACCCTTCTGCTTTGGTTGCTATGAGGGAAAAGTCCAAGATAGCATCATGCTATGTCTTGAAGGAGGAAGCACTGTACAACTCTCCTACTTTGCACAACCTATGGTGACCACTATTCAACTCTCAATACCCAAGAAACAGAAACAACATAACTATCCATCTACTAATTAATACACAAAGAAAATGACACATTTATAGTGAAGTATTATTCAGCTTTAAAAATGAACAAAATATGAAAACCTTTGGTTTAATATACCTTCAATGGTACATGAGACCATTATTTTAAGTTACATATGTCAGGAATAAAGGAAGAGTAGTTCATTTGTGGCATATAAAAACTGATCTCAGAAGTCAAGAATTATAGTTATTTTATTTTATTTTTTTAATTTTTTTTATTAATTTTTATTTATTTCTGTATGTGTATGAATGTACTGTCTGCATGCAAGTCTGTGCACCCGTGTCGTGCAATGCCGCGGAGGTCAGAAGAGGGTCTTGGATTCCCCTGGAGCTGGAGTTCTCCTGGAATTGGAGTTTCAGACGGCTCTCGGCCACCATGTGGGTGCTGGGGATCGAACCTGGGTCCTCTGCAAGAGCAGTCGGTGCTCTTAACCGCTAGGCCATCTCTCCAGTCCCAAGAATTATAGTTATTTTAAATTCTCTGTCCAAATTCCAGTATTTGTGTCATATCAGAGTCTAGTTTTAATTACTTTTACTCCTACTCCTACCCCAGTGGGACTGCTCTACAGTTTAATATTTTTGTTTCCTACATAGGGAAACACATATTCTGAGTTTTCTATGTTGCAGGGTCATGAAAGGCAGAGCTGTGTACATGCACTCAGGCAAGGACCATGCTGTATCTCTTCCCTTTGTGCTAAAAGGGTTTCTGCCACAGTTTTTCTTGATTTTCAGTATGTCTTCTTTGAGTGTGTATATTTTTTGTGTCTGTGCTTGTATTTGTAAGTTGGATATGGCATATTAGGTAGTAATAATTATGATAGTTAATTTACTCTGAATTTTATGTATATTTAGTCATGAATTGGTCAGATTCAATGTTTTTACTAGGTACAGATGAAAAAGGCTCCAGTTTCTCTTGGTGTAGTTGTTTGTTTTTTCTTCTTCTTTTGAGGTTGAAAACTCAGACCTGGTTAAAAATCAAAACCATGAGAACACTATTTTAAAAGAAAACCAGCCCCTTGCTTGCCTAAGGAAATGGCTGGTTGTTTAAGCTTTCCTTCTGCTTCTGTAAATATGTTTCCTGCCTGAAACTCTGATTTATAATCTCTTGTCACATAGGCTAGAAGGCCCCCATGACCCCTGTGCCTGGCCTGCAGTCATGTAGACAGGAATTCGAACCCAGAAATATCAGAATGGGTCTGGAGTGATGCTATAAATACTGTGAGAAACTGTAGCCTGCTACTCAGGCTTTGCTGATAACTCCTGAGTCTTTTGCCAGCATGAATAAAGATCTTCTGATTTCTCTACCCCATCTCCAATGCCTGTTTTGAGAGTGGCATTTCCCATATGCTTTCTTTAGTTTATACTAAAAGCTTTTAAAGTAAGTGTTGTAGTCATCTTAGTTGTGATCCAATTTTATGATATGTCAATGTTGATTTCTTCAAGTTTATCTTGTTAGGAGTTTCCTTAGAGTTTGCATTGTACATGTGTTTGTCTTTTGCCAAGGTTAGAATTTTTCAATTCATTATTTATTAAGATACTTTTTCAACTTCATACTCTTTTTCTGCTCCTTTTGAGACTCATAATACAAGGCAGGATGGGAAGAGGGCAGCATATAAACTGGCACTGCTTTGCACCATCCTTGCTGCTGAGCTGATGTTCAGATTCTTTGCTTGACCTTGCTGACATTTGTGTGTGTGAACTAGTATATCAGGACCAACTCACATTTCTTGATTCTTCTACATTGCCACTGTGTGCTAGTGGACATCACATTCTTTTCTGTTTTGTTTTTGGTTTGTTGAGACAGGGTCTCACTATATAGCCTCAGCTGGCCTGGAATTCTCTATGTGGTGTACGTTGGTCTCAGATTCATAGAGATCTTCCTTCTTCTGCTTCCTAAGTCCTGGATTTTAAAAATGTGTGCCACTACATCCTATGGAAATCTCACTCTTATTAAGCACTGCAGACAAAGGATAAAGGGAATGAAGAGCTTGCACACTAGCACCATCTCCTAATTCTTGTTAGGAGGATGAAGAAATTCTGCTTTATAATGCATTTGTTGACATCAGAGCTTGGGGCGACAGTCTTAGAAATGGAGTGACAACTTGCACTGCCTCAAACTACCTTATTATGCCTTATTGTTGGTGGAAGTTGAGGCCTAGACTGGACTCCACTGAGACTGTGGCAGTGTGGAAAGCTGGGTGCCAGCTATTATCTACTTTCTCTGCTTCATTGTATTTTCTCAGTGCAGGATGTATATTACAAATGTCAAACCAGAGGTTTAGAGAATTTCATGGATGTCCAGAATCACAGTTTTGGCATGTATATATTTACTTTCTGAATCATATTTTGCCTGTAGCCCCCATGCTACTGCACAATCGTCCTGGTTGACTGATGCCAAAAATCTGAGATTAGACCAGGAGACCCTTGGCATTTGAAAGAGCACTTTCACTGTCCTCCCGAGAGTTTTTATTGGAAGCTCAGTGTTTGAAGTTCACACAGAGTTTATATATAATATGTGCTCAACCAGGGCAAAACACACAGGAATTTTCCCATCATAATGGTGAGAAAGCAAGCACAGCACTCCAAGGCTATGGAAACTGGCCTAGTAATATACCTCCTTTGATGTATGAAGAAACATAAATGGGAACTATACCTTCCCTGGCATTCTGAGGACAGCTTGTCTGGTCTTCTCCCCAGCATTCTAGGAGCAGACTACCCCTTCATCAAGCCTCTACATCAACAAAGCCCAAAGAAGCCTGTTAACTTTCAGTGAGCCAAGTAACAGGAATGTTTTATTTTATTTTATTAATTTTTTAATTATTTTTTATGTGTATGAGTGTCCTGTCTGCATGTAGGTTTGTGCATCCATGTCGTGCAATGCTGCGGAGGTCAGAAGAGGACGTTAGATTCCCCTGGAACTGGAGTTAAAGACGGTTCTTAGCCACCATGTGGGTGCTGGGAATCAAACCTGGGTCCTCTGCAAGAGCAGTCAGTGCTCTTAACCACTGAGCCATCTCTCCAGCCCTGACAGGAGCGTTTTAACTATTAGTCAGCAGAGCAGTATTGTCTTTAAAGGACAAGGGGAGGGGTCACTACAGCTGCCACCAAGTTTTCTTCTTTCTTCTAAGTCCTCTATTCCTCCTCTTGTTAGTGCTGGATCCTTAGAAGCCATTTTGCCTTAGCACCTAGAAATAGAACCTGAATATATATTCTTACATATCTTTTTTTGGGATAACATCCCAGTTTTCCCAGAATCTTCCTACCATTTCTTTGGATTTAGGGGTTCACAATTAAACTTAATTTGGGCCATTATTATTATTTTCTTAAAGTTCAGGCAGAGGAACTTTCTTGTCTGGAACATATGTTCACAACTCTTCTTGCAGCCAAATTATGTATTAACAGTAATTTATCAATAATCTCTTGTGCTCTAGATGCTAGGAATATAAAAAGGAACAGAAACACACACCCTCTTTTGTCTATCAGCATTTCAATGTGTGAAAGAAATAAATGAACAAACATATGATATGTATTATATATCTCTGTTTATAATTACCGTGAAAAAACATTAAAGGCAAGGATTAGAAGAGTTGATGAAGTGTTGAGTGATGGCTTTAATTATACAGGAAGGTTTGATATGAATTTATCAGTGTTTGGGGATGGTGGAGAGCTTTGGGGAAGAAATAAAGTAGAATCCACTTAAACAACCACATTAAGAAGTATATTAGGGACAATATTCCAGCTGACAGTTTTTGTATTTCTAGCTGTGGCTGCAGTCAATTTTTAGCAATACTATTTCACTAAAAGTTATAATGCCATTATAAATAATATATCGTCTAAAAAATTTAGATAGATCAAAAATGAGAAAATAATGATTCATGGGATAGAGCCCCCAAACTGGAAGAGATTCCATGGAGTTTTCACTGCAGTGTAAGAATGCAGATGTGTGGACAGAAAACAGAAGTGAGCTACAGGAACTGCTTCATTGGTTATTGCTCTGCCCCATTTTGAATGTGGTCTGATGGGCTGTCTGAGTGACAGAACCTTGTCTGCTATGACTGGCTGAGACTCAGTTTTTGTTACACAAGTATACTCCTAAGTTAGCTTTCACCTAGTTTATCTACTAAGTTAGGTTGCAGTTTATTACACAGGTCTCAAACTGTGGAGGCATCCTTCGCCCAAATAGAGCTTAATTTAATACATATGCATTAAATCTCATATTATGTTTTTGAGATTCAGTAGTGTATCTAGAACTCTAAGGAGAAGTCTGAAAATAAGAAAGGGCTGAAAATTCGTAGGAAATAGAGCAAAATCTTAGAGAGCAATATCAGTTTAAAAAGAAAAAGAAAGCAGGCAAACAATTTATCAAATCAGATTGTTTATAGTGTAGTTGTTGTCACTCTGTAATAAAATAGCTCTTGAGTTTAACTGAGGCAAAACCCATCCTGCATGGGTTTTAATGTTTTTATTCATAAAATGGACATAGCAATCATTTCTTTAAAGTTTTCTGTGAGAACTAAAAGAGAACAGCTGTGAAGTAATTTATATAAATCAATAGTATAAATCATTAGGTGAATTTTCTTTTAGCCATAACTATTCTTTGACACAGAAAACATTTTCCTTAAATAACAAGAAACCATATCTATGTTAAAGGTAGATATACTGTTCATCTTCTGTATGTTTGAAGTGGTGTGTATTAACATAGATCAGTGCAGTGCTGTATCCACAGATGCTTCTAGTTTTTAAAGCTATTGAAGCCCCACTTTTTATACTTAAAAAAAGACAAATGAAAAATCTTTATTATATGAATCTCATTCGATCATAACCTTCCTTTACTCTCATAATACTTTTGTTCCTACTCCTGTTAATGTTAATATTTTATGGATAATTTGTCTCAGAACTTTGAAAGGAATCCTGCTTCTCTCTTTGATATATAGCCTTTTGACATGACTATTGTCATGTTTGGGAAGTTTCTCTGGTGGAAGGTATATCTGAAGAGAGGGAGATTAGGATTTGACAGGTTCTCTTCAGAGTTGTGTTCTGATGCAGAGATGTTCCTATTTTAGGAACCATGGGGCTAATTCCTTCTAGACACTCAAAGTCATGAAGCTGAATGTCTCTACTGTCAAGGAAGCAAGCCAAAATAAGCTCACTTATTTTCTTTCAAGTCTTTCATTTGCCATACCTTGCCAGGCTGAGATAGGGAAAATAGAAACTATTTCTTTATTCAGGAACAAGTTCTATCTCATCTCTCTGGTAACCCTAGATCCAGGAGCATTTTATCCCTGAATGAAGTCCTAGGAATGGGAATACCAATCCCTAGAACTGGTGAGTGTACCCTTGATATGTGCATAGACTTGGGGGATATTTTCTCTGAAAGGGTCTGGGGCTGGAAGTAGCTGTGGATATATTAGCATTTTAATTTTGTGTTTATTTAACACTCCTGGTCAACTACCAAGGAATTGTTTTTAGAACTGTGTTAATTTTAAAAATATTAAATACAATAATAAAAATATTAAATAAAGGTCATGTATAACTGAAATAAAGCCATAGGGATGACATGTATGACTGACAATAGTTACTATGAGAATAAAGAAAAATGAATTCAGTTTCTAGTCATCAGCTACCTCAGACTTGCCTAGCAGAATTTTCATAACACCTGATACACTAATGTCATAAGACACAGAGAAAACTCAATCTATAGTAACTCTATGTTTGAAAAATTATTTTCCTTGTCAATGTCAATGCCAAGATTAATTTTAATTTAACAGTTAAGACCACAATATTTCATTCAGGATGATGGCCCCTCTATTTGAAAAGGCCAATGAAATGAAACCCTTCCACAATGCATGGATGAGCTCACAATCTAGTGAGGAAGAAATCACAAACAAAAACACACAACAATGAAATATAGGTAGTGAACTTGAAGTTTATACAGAGTAGAGAGAGAGGTAGAAAAACTATTGAGAATGAGTAGTCAAATTGAAAAGGAAAGTGAAGAGACATATTTCATTATAAACATGAAAAAATACAGTCTTTTTTATTTAGTTGACAATTTCATATTTGTATTTAATATATTGTCATTAATCTCTTCCACATAGCCTCTCTTATCTCCCTTCCATCCCTATCAACATCCCTTTATCCCTACCAGAACTGTTCCCAGAATCATGTTTTGTGATCCATTTAGTTTAACTAGGGCCATCTGTGTAACCAGTGGATTGGAAGTATCCACTGGAATCTGGAGGGCTCATTAGTGTGAATACAACTGAAGGCAATGATTCTCTGTCTTCCTGAATCTATAGTAGCAAATAGTTCAACAGTTCCATAGAGTCCCCCGAGCCTCTCCTTCATCCATATCTGCCTGTTGTTGATAGGCCTGCTGTTATGCAGATCTAGTTCAGGCATCCACAGCTGCTGTGAGTTTATAATTGCAATGACTGTTTATCTTGCCCAGAAGATGACTTTCAGCAAAGATGTAAATCATCTTAGTAAGCTTATGGGTCACTAGGTTCACATCTTTGTGTGTGTGTGTGTGTGCGTGTGTGTGTGTGTGTGTGTGTGTTTTAGGGTACATGCATACATATCACACATATGGAAAACAACCTCAGGTGTCTTCCTTAGGAATGGCATTCACCTTCTTTGAAGCAGGGTTTCTCATATTTGCTTGAAGATCACTAATTAGGCTAAAGTGAGTGGCTAGCCACTGAACTCCAAGGATTCTACTCTTAGCACTGTGAATACAAGCATGTGCCACCATATCTGGCATTTGTAATGGGTTCAACATATTAAACTCAGATTCTCATGCTTCTAAGGCAAGTGCTTTACCAAATGAGCCATGTCTTACATCTTTCATTCTTTTACCCACTGTTCTCTCATGGTATCCCCACACAAAGGCTTGAAACCACAGCTAATTTGAATCTTAGAGGAATGCTTTGTGATTCAAACACACACACACACACACACACACACACACAGCTAATTTGAATCTTGGAGGAGGAATGCTTTGTGATTCAAACACACACACACACACACACACACACACACACACACACAGCTAATTTGAATCTTAGAGGAGGAATGCTTTGTGATTCAAACACACACACACACAAGAATGTGTGACCTATCCTATCTCTCCTGGAGGGCTTGTCATTAATGACTTTAAAAAAATCTCTTTTCTGACTCCAAGAAGGCAAGAATGGGCATCTCCAAACAGAGGTATGAGGTTTGAAAATCACATAGCTGATATCCAGATTTGACTTCTAGGAACAAAGCACCCCACAACTTGTGTTCTAGTAGTCTCCTAGTTCCTTTGTTCTGATGCCATCCTTTTCAGTATGTGTGATCACAGGGAATTTGTGATTCTATTGTCCATGTCAATAATACACTGTCTAAATCTTAGTGTCTGTTTACCAGCTACATCATGCCTTGTCCTTGTCTTTGTCCTTGCTTTGTTATTATTTGTGACCTTGATATATTTGGAGCCAAGTTGGAGCTAGAAAATGTACAATGACCTTTGGGAAAACACATGGTTTAACAAGTCAGGCTAGGGAGAAGGACAGATCCCCTAGCATCTGGTAGCAGATGGTTCTTGCCTATTTTATAGAGCAAAAGGGGTAGTAAGGTACAACCATTAAACATGACATGGGCCACTAGGAATGACAAATCTCCCAACATATAGTCCTTAATTATTTAAGAGGTGAATACGGAAGGGGAAATAAAGGCCTCCCACAATAGTTGTGTGAGCCGTGTTAGAGGATAGGAGTCCCAGGGCTCCAGTTGTATTGTCTTCAAATAAATATTTGGAGAACAGGTTTAAGAGCAGTCAAAACCAGCTGTTTGACAAATGTGTTTTGTTATTAAAAGTTTATTTACCGGGGCTGGAGAGATGGCCTAGCGGTTAAGAGCGCCGACCGCTCTTGCAGAGGACCCGGGTTCGCTCCCCAGCACCCACATGGCGGCTGAGAACCGTCTGAAGCTCCAATTCCAGGAGAACTCCAGTTCCAGGGGAATCCGAGACCCTCTTCTGACCTTCGCGGCGTTGCACGACATGGGTGCACAGACTTGCATGCAGACAGTACATTCATACACATACAGAAATAAATAAAATTAATAATAAAAAAAAGTTTATTTACCTAAGTCGGGTGTGGTGGCAGAGGCAGGAGGATCTTTGTGAGTTCAAGGCCAGCCTGGTCTACATAGTGAGTTCCAGGACAGCTGCAGCTAACAGACCCTGTCTCAAAAAGACCAAAAAAAAGTTTATTTACCTAGGGGCTGGAGAGATGGCTCAGCAGTTAAGAGCACTGACTGCTCTCACAGAGGACCCAGGTTTGATTCCCAGCACCCACATGGCGGGTAAGAACCGTCTTTAACTCCAGTTTCAGGGGAATCCAACACCCTTTTCTGGTCTCTGCAGCAGTGCACGACAAGGGTGCACCTACTTACATGCAGACAGTACACTCATACACATAAAATAATAAATACTAAAAAATAAAAAATTACCTAGACCCAGTAAAATATATTTACATAAAATACTTGAATTATAGTCACCCTACACAAGGGATTATACTCATCCCAAACAAAAAGCCCAGTGCCAGGTGTGGAATACCTCCCCTTGTGTTGTTGTTTCTGGAGATACCCCAAAACAATTCAGGCTACTGCCACTGCTCTTGGTTTCCTATCACAACTTGATGCTAATACTTGGTTGAAGACAGCACACACGTTGCTTTTAAGATATGGAGAAATCAAGTCAGTATGACCAGGAAGCTTCCTCTCTGCTGGTTTGCTTTTGTAGTTCTGGAAGGTGCTATGTAAGCTACTGGGGAGAGGGAGTCATCAACAGTCTTACTCAACTGTAAATCCTATGAACAGCAATAATGACCAACAGTGGCAAGATATGTCCCATGGGTGCAACAGTGACATCAATGTCATATGATAAACTACTTTCTGATTGGATTTAAGGCCTGCTCCCTAGACAGAAACACATACCTGGTACTGAAAATTTGACCAAGAACACATAGTTGGGGTGCTCACAATGCCCAGGGATGAAACTACTACTATTACTTTGCTAAATGGACATAGTTTGAAACTGCCTTCTAACTTCTATTTCTCTACCTATAGATTACTGCAGCTCTCAGACCTCACCAAAGTAGTTTCTTGGTATAGTAGGTAATGTATACTGTGTTAATAGTGCACTGTGGTTAATGCAGAAACTTGCAAGTCATCAAATGTACAGAACAGGTGACTGTGGAGTGCTCAGCCAAGAATGGGACATCTATAGCATATACTTTCTCCTCAAGACTCAATGGATTATCAATGAAGAGGGAGAAGAAAGAATATAGAGCCAGAGGTCTTGGAAGAACTGGGGCAAAATATTGTCTTCTGGATATGAGAGGACCACTGACTTTATGAGCTCACAGGAGGTGTGGTGGCTTGCACAAGATCAAACCATCAACAGTCTAACATGGAGGGCAAGGGGTTCATAAGCCCCTACCTTTAATTCAGGAGCTCTGAAATTGAAGGCTTCTGCGGGAGGGAGAGTCAGATTTATTTTAAGGGTATGGATCCTGGAAAATTGAACACAGTCCAATAAATGGCCCCATATCCAGGAGTATAAGTGCAGTAGATATTAGATGGGATGCATTATTTAATTTTAAAAGAATAAATTTAAGTAAATTGAGGACATAAAGTTAGGGAGCTAAGGGAGGTGGGGATGGATTATGGAGGAATTAAGGGTAGGAGTTGGGGATGAATTCATATTCATTCAAAATACAATATATAAAATCCTCAAATAATTTTAAAAACTGCATTGAGATTCTATTGCACTTCAGTCAGAATGGGTATCAATAAGAAAAGACATAATAACAAATGTTGGTGAAGACAGAGCAAGACAAGAACTTTTATTTGGTGCTAGTAGGAATGTAAATGGGTACAGCCACTATGGAAATCAGTATATATGTTTCTCAAAAAACTAAAGCCATCTTTGGCTGAGAAATTAGTCACTATTCACAGCACTATGAACAGTTATGAGTCTCTGTATTTATCACTACCCACTGCAAAGGAAGCTTCCCGTCCAAGGTTGAGAGCAGCACAAATATATGGCTATAAATGTAAATATTTAAGAGGCAGTTTGATAACATGATCAGTTAGAAAAAAAAAGTACATTCTCCCCTAGGGCCTATGAATTCCATAGATTTCATTTTCTTTGGAGTTGTGGACACTGGTAGGTTCCTCAAGCCCTGGTGGACGACCCCACCGCCATGGTTATGTGGGCACACTTGTTGAACTCAGTGGGTTATAATTTTTTAGAGAGAGTATGAAGTTGGAGGGAGATGTGTTGGTAGTGCTGGGAATATTTGAGGGAAGGAAAATTTTCAAAGAATAAATCAAAATACCACTTTAATATTATTTTTTCAATATACATATTACTGAATTTCTGTGCATTTCATATATCTTAACAATACTTAGACACCCCTCCCCTATCTGCACCCCCAAAACTCCACAATGGATTTCATATTTCACGTATGTTAAGGCCTATCATGTCAAGATTGTGTACCCAGGTGGCCCTTGGTATTAGTTCATTTATTGGATCCTGGTGAACCTATCTAGCATCACTTCTTTAAAGAAGACCAAGCAGTGATCAGCTGCAAGTAGTTTCTTGGTTAAGGTTGGGGCTTTTTACCCATTTCCTCTGTCTATGCTGGGTTTTTGTTTGGTTTGAGTTTGGATGGGTCTTATGCATGCTGTAACCATTTCTGTAAATTCATATTAAGAACTTCCCAGAGCCTGGAAAACTCTGAATATTATTTTAAATAACTAAAACTAGAAGCATCATGACTCAGATGTAGCATTCTTGAGTATATACTGGAAGAACTTTTTTTTTTACTTTTTGGGATGAGGTCTCATGAACCCAGGATAGCCTCAAAATCACTACATAGCTGAAGCTGGCCTTTAACTCCTGATCTTCCTGTCTCTACCAGTGTTGGTATTATAGGTATGCATCGCTACACCCAGATTGAATTCTAAGTCATCATGCCACGGAGATACCTGCACATCCAAGTTTTGTGCTAAACTATTCACAATAGCTAAGATATTCAGTCAGCCCAGAGGCCCATCAACTGGTAGAAAGATAAAGAAAATATAGAATACATACAAAATCAAGTTTTATTCAGCCATAAAGAATGAAATTTTATCACTGGCAGGAATATGGATGGAACTGGAGATCCTTATGTTAAAACAAAGAAGCCAAATTCAGTTTATTCTCATATGCATATTCTACATCTAAATGACATAGAAGTAGAAGGGGCACTACATTGGGGGAGGAAGGGTTCAGAAGGTAGGAACAAGAAGGGATAATGGAAGGAAAGAAAAAGGATCACTTATTTTCTCTCATGTGGTTAGAATCCATACACACACATACACACACACACACACACACACACCTGTGACAAGAAAGCAAAAGGGAGACTCTTTGGGAAATCAAAGGGCAACAGTGAGATCAGAGATGGGGAGAGCAGGAAGTAGGAGCAAAGTACAATAATATATGTGAAAATATCAAAAAGAAATTATTTTTGTTACACTGCTAAAGTAACTTATGAGGCTCAAGATGATTCATTCTAAGTATGGTTGTAAAAATGTGTTACATGTTTGAATTTTGAGTATGAAGTGTTAGAAAATTTCTCTGAAGTCTAAATTTTTCACAGTATGATTATGTTTTGTTGGCTTACAAATTAAAGATCTAATTCTTAGTTTTGGCTACCCACCTAGAGGAGTAATTGATAAGCTCCACTGAAATTCAAGGACTGCTTGCTAAATCAGCTTTTAGAAACAATGATGGGAGTTTCACAAAGTTGTATATTCCTGATAGAAAATCTGTCCTACTACAACTACTACAAAAGTTACTATTAGTCTTATGGTAAGTGAACATTGGCTTTACCTATTCCTCACAGGCATTCCATTTTTTTGCATTTTTATGCTTTTATTGATGTTTTGTGTATTTTAGACATCATTTTTCAATTCAGTTTAGGCATATTCCATTTTCCCTTCTCCCCATCCCACCCCACCCCAGATCATGCATTCTGCCATAACTGTCTTGCATCTTTCTCTCAGTCTTTTTTATGTTTAGGAATTCACATTTTCCTCCATTAATTTTATATTGCTCTAAAATATAGATACATATTCTCCACCCATATACAGTAATTACAGAGTCTGAAAATAAATGGTGGGTGGATTCTAGAGCCCCCTGAGAGATTTGCATTATAACAACAGAGTTGCTTTCAGATAAACAGAAATATAACAATAATGTTGTTTAGCTTGCCTTTCATCTGGGGATTTGCTGTTAGCATCCACAAATGAGGGAAACCATCTGGCATTTGTTTGTCTGGGACTGTGTTACTTCCATTAGCATAATGGCTTTCAGCTCCATTCATTTACCTGCCAAGTTCATGATGTCATTTTTCTTTACCACTGAATAGTACTCCATTGTATAGATGTACCACATTTTTGACAGCCAATCGTCTGTTTAGGGACATTTGGGATGGTTCCAGCACTTTGCTATTGTGAAGAGAGCTGCAATAAACACGGGTGTGCATGTATCTTTGCAGTAGGATGGGTCTTTTGGGTATATACCCAGGAGTGGTAAGACTGGGTCAGGTGGTAGGCTCATTTTGAGTCTTTAAAGGGTTCTCCACATTGCTTTCCATAATGGTTCTATGAGTTTACATTCCCACCAGCAGTGGATGAGTGCTCCCCTTTCCCCACAACCTCTCCAGCATTTGGTGTCTTTTGTTTTCTTGATCTTAGCTAGTCATATCAGAGTGAGATGATAGGAGTGAGATGATATCTGAGAGTGGTTTTAATTTGCATTTCCTTAATTATTAATGACTTTAAACACTTTTTAAGATGTTTCTCAGCCATATTTAATTCCTCACTGGTGAAGTCTCTGTTCATCTCTTTGCTCCATCTTTTGAGTAGGTCATTTGCTTTCTTCTTTTTTTTTTTTGAGTAGTTTATATATTGATGTTAATGCTCTGTCAGATTTATCACTGGTGATATTCCAATTTTTAATTCTTCCTCTTGACAGCCTATACGATTGCAGTCTCCGTTAGAACAAAAGGTAGTTGAGAATGAATAGCTGAGTATAGCATTATGGTAGACACTAAAGCTGGTTGCTGAAGAGTTGGTAAGGATGGAAAGTGGTCCTTCACAAAAGCTCCTGAGACCACTTAGAAATTGCACTGGAAGAGCTAAGGGATCGTGGTCTCACAAAGCATAATAGAAATATGACATGTTTGACTCCTTATATATGTATAAGAGCAACTCTTCTTTGGCCAGCAATGGTTTGATAATAGCCTGTTCCTAAAGTCACAGCTATTTGAGGTTGAAGCCCAGGATCCCAAGACCAGTCTTGACAACATTTTATCATTTCTAGATCACTATAAGCCTCCATCTCAAAAAGTTGATTCTGATAAATGGACATAACCACAAATAAAATACAGCCTAGTAATAAGGGTTATCAGATGCTTAGAGATGGTTTTGGTTAAGATGTGCTCTTATAGTGATCTGGAAATGACAAAAAATATAAAACAGAGGCTTGGTTCCTCTAAATAGCTAGTGAAGAGCCATGCTAATTTTGATGAATGAAAATGAATAGAAATGACTCAGTCATCTAAGGGCCCCAGTCCAGGATGGTCACATACACTTTGGATGATGGCACTTGAATGGCAGAAGAATGTGTTATGACCAGTTAGCACTTGTTGAAGTGGGTCTTTACATTCATAATGAAATAGAAGCCAACATCAGCTAAGTTTCTGTTATCTAATAAACTATGAATGTACACACAGGAGGCCATAACTTCTGTTAAAGACTGTTATAGCAATAACCTAGATTTGTAATGGAAAATGTGTGCTCTTAGATGGTGACAGTCATCCAGGGTCATCAGGCTACTGGTGACAATAAAATCACTTGTGGCCCAGAGTTATCCCCCAGAAAAGTGCTTAGCTCCTGGGAAACAAATTGGACATGGGTCTACAAAAAGTCATTTAGGCCATTTAAGAGAATAAGATAACAATTAAAGGCAGAAAAACAGGTCCCATCTCAGAGTTCTTAGTTTCATCTATAATATAGGAATTTAGAAAATGGATCCAAATGGAAGCTTTAGCACAATTTTATTAGAGATTAATAAAGAAAAATTTCAGGATAGGCAAGCTATAAATCTCAGCAGCTGCCAGGAGGAGGAAAATGGAGAAGGAAAAAAGGAATACGGGAGGGAGGGGAACTTGAGAGGAAGAGTAATGAAGTCCAAAATATTAGGGAAGGTCAGTGTTAGGGAAAGCATACTTAGAAAAGAGATAGAGGAGCTAGAGAGATGGCTCATCAGTGAAGAACATTTGCTGCTCTTCCAGAGGACCTGGGTTCAGTTCCTAGCACCCACATGAAGCTTGCAATTGCCCATAACTCCAGTTCCAGGGGATTTGAAACCCTCTTCTGACCTCTGCAGGCATTCCACACAAATAATTTTAGCTGGATATGAAAATAAATCTCAGATTGGATTTTTCAGACTTCAAGTGATATATATTGGTCATTTAGGATGAATGTATACTGAAGTGGTTGTAAAATTTTTTTTTTCTGGAAAAATGACATAATTCACAACAATGGAAATACCAGGTATGGTGGCTCATGTCTATAATTCCAGAACTCAAGAGGCTGAGGCAGGAGGACTGGTCAGTTCTAGACTGAACTGTGAGTTCCAAGCCAGCCTGGGCTACAGAATGAGAACCTATCTCAAGAAAAAAAATCACAGTAGTAATAATGTGAGTGCACAAGAAGCCTGCTGCATTTCTAATGAAGCCTCAGTCTCTGTGGCAACAAACACTGCATGAAATTGCATAAGATCCATCATCTTTTTGTGACCCATATAATCAACCCACGAAAAAAGACCCTTTGAAGATAATCATCAATAGACATAACAAGCTGCTCAAATCTGTTCTATATATAATAGACCTGGATGCAATGACCACCTAGTTACAGCATCATTAAAGGTACTATAATCTATCAATGATTTAGGACTGGGCCCCAAAACATACCTAGTAACAAACCCTGGTTTGTCTGGCTAATATTTCCAAACCAAAAGCACACAGCCACATGAAAATAAACAAGATACATTAGACCTGGCCAATCATGGAAAATGGACTGTAACATTCCCCACCCTCCAATTGAGGGTTCTGCTGGAAATTTTTTCCATAAACATATTTTTCAGATGACATTGCTATCTCCATCTACTTGGCAAATGAGGGCTATACTATTCAATGATTTCCAAGGAAACTGTTATATATTTTGCTTTCTAGAACAAGTAATCAGACATTGGAAGTGCTTTTATAGCAAAATGTTAAAAAAAACAATGGGCGTAACTTGTATTTCATGTCCAATACCATTTCTTGCCAGCAGATGCCACTAAAGAATAGAATGGACTTAGAGGAGAAGATGGAGAAGATATCTTGATAGCCGAAGCTCTACTGCCAGTGAAGCACATACTTAAGCAGGCAGTCCGGGTTCTAAACATGGTAAATCATCAGAAAGCTGTCTCCCACTTTAATAAAATATTTCATGATGAGTTTGGGCCTTGGAGGAGAACTAGGTGGGCTACAAGAAAATCCAAACTATTAACTTACTTCTCACTCTATGCTTTTTCACTGTTTGGAGAATCAGGTGACTAGAACTTGCAAGAACCCAAAACTATGGAAATGGTACAACTGGTCTGGTAAAATTGTGGTTTCTAGATTTGAGCAAATGTAGATAATGATAATAATTCTCATAAATATGACCTGCTTATAAGGGAGTGGGAAATAATCTAGGGTGGTGCAAGAAATATAGAGAAACTTTTCAACCACACAGAGTGAGACTGGAGGTATAATTTAGGTATGACATTAGAGGGCTTGGGAAAATGGTAGAATGGTTGCTATAGTCATATCAATTATTTGGCCGTGGAAAGAAAATAACTCTGGATGGTCTACAGAGAACACCTTTTGTAAAATGATTGCTTCATCCACTCTTCCCTCCCTCCTTCTCCTTTCCCCTTGCTCAGGGTACCTGCTCATTTTTTTTTTTTTTTGGTCTTTTCGAGACAGGGTCTCCCTGTAGCCCCAGCTGTCCTGGAACTCACTCTGTAGACCAGGCTGGCCTTGAACTCACAAATATCCACCTGCCTTTTCCTCCCCAGTGCTAGGACTAAAGGCGTGTGCTACCAAGCCCACCTTCACCTTCTCATTTTAACATAGACTGTTGTCCTCATTCACAGATACCCTGCTGGCCAAGATAAAATCTTAATCAAACATCACTCAGAAAGCTCCCAATGGCAGCTGATTATGGAAACAAACAACCTGTCCTTGAAACAATGAATAAAAACTAACATTCTGGACACTGCTTTGATTCCCTCTTACCTTGTCATTTCTGTATTCTGTTCTGTGATTTTATATATGTAACAGGTTTGCCTCTAAGAAGCTTCAGCCTATCCTCTAGATAGAGTCAATTATTTTACTAGAAGTCACAATTAGAGTTATTCTTGCCCAATGTTACTCAAGACAAAACAGATTAGGTACAAACCCCCTAGAAACACAATTAATTGAGGTATCTAATGGAGTGGCTAACAAAGAATCTGACTCCATTCCTTTATTAGTGTTGAATACTACTGGAGTTTTTTTTGTTGTCGTAGCTACTTTGTTTTATTTATTAGCTTGTATGTCTTGAGATGGAGTATTGCTACGTAGCCCAGGATGGCCTCATGATCTTACTGTGTGAGTCTCCTTAGTACTGGGGTAATAAGTATGTGCTACCACACCCAGATCTGTTGTAAATTTGTAAACTTCACAACTCCCCTTTCTTATTTGCTTATATCTAGACAAACTGATAAGAAACCAAACATCTTTCTCTAGGTATATAGTTAATATGTCCCAGTGTGTATTAAATTTGGGCATTTAAGGATTGAAACCATTATATATGACCACTTAGACAAGGAAATAACTATTTCTATTTCTTTTCTATTTAACAGCCTAATTTAGCCTCATTTAAACTTTGAATGAATGAGTCTTCTTGATGAATTACCACATCCTTTTAGTGCCATGCTCTCACCCATTAATATCCTTGGGATTAATATTAACAGTGTACTATGACATTTATTGACTCCATCTAATTGGTGACTCGTAAATCCTTGCTAGTACAGATTTGGCTAATACATTTTGTTGAATGCCCATTTCAACAGCTCGTTGGCCACAGTTTTCTTTCTCCTCCAAAGGGAGATGTTATACAAGTTACCTAGGTACCCAGATAGTAGCTCAACAATTCTTCCACCTTGGAAAACCTTTGTAGGCAAGACCTTAACTGCATATGAATTTCTCCAGGAGCACAGACCTAACAACACTATATTGATGGGATACACTTTTAAAAAGGATTCTGTACAAATACTCAGAACACTGAGTCATCCCTCAGCATCCATGGGGGATTGGTTGCAGGATATCTTGCGTCTCCCAAGTATCACAATTCTCATATGCTCAATTCCCTTGTATAAAATTACATGTTATTTGCATATAACCTACAAATATCCTCCTATATTTTTTCAGTCATCTCTAAATATTATGCAAATAATTTTTATTCTGTTTAGGGAATAATGACAAGAAAAACATCTGTACATGTTCAGTACAGGTGGAGTATTTAAAAATATTTTTGATCCACATAAGCAAAAAACATGGAAACAGAACACATTGATATGAGGGGCTGACTGTACAAATACTCAAAAAGCAGCTCATAGAAAAGGAAGGACCATTGCTCCACACACTACACAAGACATCACTACATTAAGTTTCTGAATTATTTTGTAAGCTGAGTGCTGCTTTCTCCCTTGCACAGTAAAAAAAAAAAAAACAAAACCAAAACAAAACCAAAGAACAAACTACCGATATTCTAAGCACCCATAACATTAAAATATATTCTCCTTCTTAAAACATGTTCAACATCGCTAATAATTAAGGAAACACAAATGAATACTACTTTAAGATATTGTCTCACTCCGATAAGACTGGCTAGGATTAAAAAACAAACAAACAAACAAAAAAAAAACCCCAAATGATACCAAATGCTGGAGAGGTTCTGGGGAAAGGGAGAACACTCATCCACTGTTGGTGGGAATGTAAACTCGTACAACCACTATGGAAACCAGTGTGGAGAACCCTTAAAAGATTCAAATGAGCTTACCAACTAACCCAGTCATACCACTCCTGGGTATACACCCACAAGACTCATCCTATCACAGAGATACATGCACAGCCATGTTTATTGCAGCTCTCTTCATAATAGGGAAGATCTGGAACCAACCCAAGTGCCCCTCAACTGACGAGTGGATAGAGAAAACGAACATCTACACAGTGGAGTTCTATGCAGTGGTAAAGAAAGATGAATAAAGCAAATGTTGGTCTCCTTGAGTCAAGCAAGACTCCTCCACCAACATCAGCTACACCTCACCTGCTTGGAGATACTGTGCAACAGTTGCAGCCATATGTCTGTATATCCCAAATTTATTTGATTATTAGCTCTCTCCTTGGAGGAATAACTCATGGATGTTGCCACAAGCTTATACCCTCTAGTCATTAAGAGATTTATATGCCACAGTAAGGCCTTGTCATCTTTCTCAGGGAAAAAAAAAGTAATCCAGGGATTAACACACCATCCAAACATCTGTGTTTATACCAAAGTAACCTACCATAGTAACTAGCAATGTTTAAATAACTGTATATCTAATCGCTTGTGCTTCATTAGTAGGATTGAAAGCTTATCCCTGGGCAAACGGTCAGCCCATGAAAGGAAACAGCCAGAACTGATCAGAGTCCAAAACGACATCTCCAGACAAAGTAGACTGTTGTGCTTCTTGTCCACCTGTGCCCCGTCTCTAAGCCTAAGGAACAATCTGCAGAAGAGGGGGAGTGGTAGAATGTAGGGGCTGCGATTGGGGTGAACGGTAAAACTACGACAATATAGTCTGGACACTTATTTGATCAACTTGATTGAACATTCAAGCCCCTCCAGCTGGATGGTGGGAGCCTTGGGCTGTGTGGGCTGGGGCACAACTGCTTGCAAATTGGTTTTATATGAAGGATGCTGTGCCCAAAAAAAAATAAAAAGGAGCTAGATACTGAATTTGAACTAACTGGGAATATAAAAAAATGCTATTGTTTTATTTTTAGTTTTGTATTGAGTGGTCTCTATATTTTTCTGAATTATACAACATCACAGTGTAACACTTTCTTTTACTTGTAGGACAATTTAAAGGAATAAGCTTAAAATTTTACTTCCCAAATAAGTAGAAGTCATAGTCCAGTCATATAGCTTAAAGAGCAAAAGTGTTTATTGGGTAAAATTTATTTAGCAGGTACTCAACTCTGCCCAAGCTTTATCCAAAAAGTATAGGATATTTTAGGCTTAGTGAATTGTTTAGATTAAATTTAGGTGTAGGTTTTGGTGAAAATTGTAATACAATTGAACTAATTGGGAATATAAATGTTAATTGGTTTTATTTATACATTTTATTGGGTTAAGGTACACGAATGGCCTCTATATTTTTTTGAATTATACAACATCACAATATAACACTTTCTTTTACTCGAGGACAATTTAAAGGAACTAAGCTTAAATTTCCTTCCCAAATAAGTAGCATACAGTCAATGAGAAACAGTTTGGTAAATTTAATGAAAGCTTATGCCTTGGTCCCTGTTTAGGTGATGTAATACAACTTAGGCATCTATAGGTCAAAATAATAAAAACCTAAAGAAAAAAAGAGGGAGGTGGGAGGTGAGGTGGTGTGAATTCCTTTCTGGGATACAAATGGAAAACTCTGTGTTCCAATCTATTGATAAATTTTCAATTTTTGAGATCTTGAAACTAATAATGGGAGGAGAATTTATGTTCCCACAGTTAAAAATCACAATCTAAATGCCTGAAAACATACAACTTATGGCTGTAGGATGGACTGGGAAATGCCAGCAGGAGAGGTTGACCCTTCTGAACATTAAAGAAAGAGGAACATCAGACTGCCTGAGTCACAGACACTGAGCATCTCTCTGAATATTTGGGTTAACTGTTTATAATGGGCCCTAATGAAGTTTACCTTCCAGATACTGAAACCTTCCTACCTCTCCCTTTATAGAAAAAAGTAAACATTATGATAACTGAACAACCCACTCCCTAACTGTATTAGAGTCCAATTGTTACAGTGGTAATTTCCTATAAAACGGTATAGCTACCTCTTTTTAATTGACTGATAGGAATAGGAACTGTGAAAGGATAATCTCTATCTAGAGCCAAATCAATAGTAATGTCTTTATAAGCTGTGAATTAAGCAAAATATTACTACAGGAAATCTGACATCAGCAATGAATATTTGCCTAGGAGATGTTGGCTATGGGATTCAAACCTGCCCCCCCCCAAATTATAAAGGCCCTTTTGCCTATAATGGATATATATGCAAGGAAAAGGCTGTAAATCCTGTTGCGAAGTCCTGGTGTGAGCATTGAAAAAATTATGAGGCATCACTTGCTAGCATACAACTGGCCCTCTGAATGCCAGAGAGTGTTATAAAGGCCACTAAAGCAATATAAGTACAAAATATTGGTTCTCCCGAGACAAGCAGACTCCTCCATCAATATCAGCTACACCTCAACAGCCTGGACGATTACTGTGCAACAAATGGCAGCCCATGTGTATTATATAAGCCCAAAGCTAATTCGCTATTAGCTCTCTCCTGGAGGGACAATAAACCTCATCAGTGCGATGGCCACCAGCTTTATTTTCCTAGACGGTTAGTGAGTTGTATAGAAGCCACAAAGTAAGAACTTGTCACTTTGATAGAGAAACCACAGTTTGTGAATAGCAACCATCCAAGCATCTGTGTCTATGCTCACAGCTTAGCTTGACAAAAATAATTAGTACTGCTTAAATGGCTGTACATCCATAGCTGTGTGCTTTGTTAGTATGACTAAAAGAGATATCAATGGAAAAGTGGTCAACCCATGATGGGTACTAAAAGCAACGCTCTAGCACAGACGAGGGGCCAAAATATGACAACTCCAGTAGAGAGAGTATTAACTGTTTCTTCTCACCCACTTGTGCCTCTTTCCAAACGCCTCAGGAACGTGGAGGAGGTGGTAGATTGTAGGGCTGCAGAGAGAGATTGGGTAATCATGAGACTACAGATTATGTCTGGACTCCTAATTTGATCAACCCATCCTTGCATACAGCTTCTCCAATAGGACTATGGGAACCTTGTGTTTATCAAGAGATTTCTGAGCCATAGATACGTGTGCAATTAATGACCAATTACCTCAAGTTGTATGACCAAACTGGGTAATACAATGTATCTGCAAACAACCTGCATTATATTTGGAATCCCTTCAAAAATAAACAAAATAATTAAAAAAAAAGAAAGATGACATCATGCAAATGTGCAGAGTCACAATGGATGGAAACTCAAACACTATTATGTGAAGTGAAGTAACAAAGTCCCAGAAAACAAACAAAATGAGTGAATGTTTATCCCTCAACTAGGATGCTAAGCACACACGTACCAGTCATTAAGGCAAAAACCGAAGCAATGTTAATGTATATTTCCTCATGATCTGAAAAGCACCTGTGCTCTTATAATTGTGAATCCCTTACGGTTCTAGAATTAACTACTATTGATTTCAGACCTTTCAACTTTCTGGTAATGGGTGAAGGGTATTGTAGCAATTTTAGCGTCTATAAGTCAAATAATATTGTGAAAAAAAGAAAATATAGCGAAACTCATTTTGTATGCAACTTTAAAAATTTTAATAAAAGTAAAAGATTCTAACATAAAAACTTACTATAGGTAAAATGGAAAAAATAATATCAGCAATAAATTTTGCACCTATCTCTAATAAAATTCAAAAAATTTTTTATTATATTAATATATATATATATATATTCTCTTTTAGATCTCTTTGAGTTCTATACCCAACACATTCTTCACTTAGAAATTACTTGCAAAGAAGAACATCTAGCAAAGATTCTAGAAATCTTCAAATATAATACTATAGCCAATCTTAATACCCCTGCTGCTAGAGACTTCTTCACTGGAGAGGCTTGAGCAACTTCCTCTCATGCCTGCTTTGTTCTTTGGATCGCCCATGATGGCTATTTGCCTCCCACTATCATCTGCTGCAAACAACTGCCCTACTTGACCTCATGGGATATATCCTTAGAGGGACTTGTGTTGGCATCACATTGGTGGCTCCTGGAAAGAGGTCCTCATAGATCGCTAGCACATGACCCTTTATTTCCATCCTTAGTTGGGTCTTGAAATTGGCACCCTGTCAGGTCACCACAGCCATCAAACCTTCTGCTAAATACAGGATGGGGCTAACCTGGGAGGCCTCTGACATATCAAACCTGTAGTTGGGAATGGACTGACTCTTTTTTTAGTCATTTGCCAGATTCAGTGCTGCATGAAATTCCCCCTCTCCCAATCCCACTGTTTATCCAGCACTGCATCTGGCAAAGGACTTTGTGCACATTATGAACACTCGTACTCCCACAGGATGATATTCAATGCATAGTATTATCATCACTTAACTAGATGTCCCTGAAAAAAGACTGAGCCCAAGGATCTAAACAGTTAAGTGATACATTGCAGCTAAGGCAGTGGATGTACTGGTTACAAATCAAGACATTCTTTTTGTCTTCAGAGTTCCAGACATTGTTGAGTAAGATCAAGGAATTAATTTCCCTTTGTCTAAATATACAGTGCTGAGCTCTAGAACAAGAGTTTATTCTTTGCAATGTTGGGAATTGAATGCAGGATGTTACATATGCTAGGCACGTACTTTCTACCACTGAGATTAATGAAAGTTTCACCATCCTAACACGTCTTAGGCTATAGACTTCAGAGAGTTCCATAATCCTGTATTTAATATTATCCAAAGCCAATTAAGGACACATGATTCCTTTCAAATATTTTATTATCCAACACCAAGGGTAAATTATCGTGTTTTAAATGTTTGACTATTCACAGCACTTTAGCCTCTCCCCTCCTCCTCCTGCTTCATCCCTACATGTGGGCAAACTAAGACTCCAGATGCTCTTTCCTTTGATGACCAAGAGTTTCATACCATGCAATCTGCCAGCTGGTCATTAGAGCCCTTACTCTGGCCCTATACCACAAACCACAATAAAAAGTCTAAGTGTCTCTTTTTCCTTGTTCTCTAGAATCAGACAAGCTGTTAAGACTATCCTTCACTACCAAAATGCAGTCTTTTTAAAATAAATCTCTAAATGTTATATGGATGTGACATCATCAGCCTTGTTATCTAAACCAAATTTTGTGTTGGAATCTATTTGTACTTTCAAAATGGCCACAGCAGATGATCTATCATTGCCACTGGAACTAATCAGACTCTTAAATGGCTAATGATTCTCCCAGAACATAGGAGAGAAAGCTGTAAGGAGCTGCTATAAAGAGATCCACCAGTAACTGCCCTGTCTCCTTGGGGAGGCTGTCATGAACCAGGTTCTCATCAGCTACAAGTTTCTGGTGTGGCATGAGGATTCCTGTCCTGGCTCCTTTCAGAACAGAGCTGCAAATATAAAACTACTCCACTGTAGGTCAGATCTGTCTTCAGTGCAGTACAGTATCCTGCAACATATATTGTACTCATTATCCATTTGTTCTTTGTCTTTTGGGGTACATAGGACAAAGACCTAGGAAGCTGGCCCCTGTGGTTCATTCTTTGCAGAATTAATATTAGTCCTAAACTGATTAAATCTAAAACTGGCTCCTGCATCAAATCAGTCAGACCTTGACATTGTATGTATGAGCTTGTTACTACATATTATTATATCTCTTGCTCATAAACTAAATTAATATAACTAGTGTACTTATATCCATTCTTTATTTCTTATGCTGACTAAATACTGAGGGCTTGCCATATCTTTTTTGTATTTGTATTTGGGAAGCTTTCACTGAGTTATCATATGAAGCTGTGGGAGGTCAGTTTTGTACCTGATGGAAAATCAAATTATATCAGAAACTGGGAGTACATTAGTGATGGAGTACTGTAAAAAAATAAAACATCACATTTATAGATAAAATGTTTTCATGAATAAGGAGAAACACCTGTGAGCACAGGTCACCATCTTATGGTGTTCTATTTTCCATATTTTCTAGGAAGCATATTCTAGGTAAATTAACAGTGTTTTTTTGTTGTTTCTTTTTTTAATTTTTATTTATTTTGTATGTTTATGAATGTACTGTCTGCATGCAGGTTTGTGCACCTGTGTTGAGCATTGCCACAGAGGTCAGAAGAGGGTGTTGGATTCCCCTGGAACTGGAGTTAAAGACGGTTCTCAGCCATCATATGGTTACTGGGGATCAAACCTAGGTCCTCTGCAAGAGCAGTCAGAGCTCTTAACTGCTAGGCCATCTCTCCAGCCCATTGTTGTTATTTCTTTAACAAGTATTATTGAGAAAATAATTTATATAATAAGCATTTTATGGGAACATGAGTGCAGACTGTCAAGATTGTGAAGCAGAGGCAACTCTGTTTATAAGTTTATAATTCAGAACCAGTCGAACTTACTGTTCAGAAGGTAAAGACATTGAAGCTAATGAGTTTAAGATAATTGTGGTAAGAACTATGACACAACAGAGCAGTGGAGTACTAGGAACACATCAGTATGCCATACTCCATGAGATGAAGGTGAAATAACCTGGCAGAGAACATTACAGTCTTTGGTCAAGTTGGTTTAAGCCATGGCCTATTGCACTTCAAAACACTATTTTACCACTATCCCTACCTACAGTTTCCCATGGGTCTGTTTGTCCCCAGTTAAAAAAGAAAATCTGAGCCAGGCATAGTGGCACAAGCCTTTAATCCCAGTACTCAGGAGGCAGAGGCAGGTGGATCTCTATGAGATCAATGTCAACCTGGTCTACATAGTGAGTTCCAGGACAGCTGGGGCTATACGGAGACCCTGTCTCAAAAAGACCAAAAAAAAAAAAAAAAAAAAACCATCTTCTCACATCAGTTGTCTCAAATTAGAAAACAACTTCCAGGGAAAGATGATGGGAATTTTTCATGTATATCACACTGCCTTTTCACAGGAGGCCCCTGTGCCTGAAAGTGCTAGCTGGCTATGACTGGGAAAGGGCTTCTATGGGGAGCCTTCCATCTCCCCCTTTACAGATAGCAGCTGATTGGAGGCAACTGCTTGCTCTTGAGATTAGAACACCCTTATGTGAGCAGGAATAGAAGCAGCAGCAGCTGCAGCTTTACTTGTCTTCCTTGAAAGGGTCCCTGGTGCTGCTTGAACTGTTTGCTCCTTTTTAATCCACAAATGTCATGTCTGTGGATAAGAACATATCTTCACTAATTCTGACCTGTGTCTTCAGTTTTGCAAAATTCTAAAGAAGCCAGAACTGAAAGACAATCTGCAGCCTGTGAAACGCTGAAAGGTTCACTGAAGTCAGGAATCTAAACTTCTCATTTTCTTGTTTCACCTACCTTCAATGTGCAACAAACACCTGTACAGCTAGATGTGTTTTATTACCGAAGAAACTATTAATATAGCATTATATGGATTTTTACAAAAGGGCTTCATAGAGATCCTCTCCCTTGAGTTCACAGTGGCATGAATATGATTTTACATTGATATGAAATCTCAGTATTAGAGAACTCATCACCATTGTTCAAGACATTATACCTGTAACTTATAATGATTTAATTTAGTTTAATTTAATTTAATTTCAGTAGGACAAATAAAAAAACTCTAAGTATTGGTCTGTAGCAATGTAAGGCATGCCTTGGTTTCTATTTCTGGCCATCTCATTTCTTAGGCCAACATTTCAAAAACAATCTAATTTTTTCTCATTTTCTTCACTCTACCTTATATACTAGTCTTATTCAGAAGGATTCCAATATTTCTAATGATTTTGATGATCTTTTTATTATGGAAAAGGTCAAACATACAAAAGCAGAAATTAACATATGTAACGAACATCATTCAACTTCAACAATCTTAAAGGCCAATCTTGTTTTAGTATGCCCAGTTCATTTACTATATAATTTATTTTGAAGCAAATCCCAGACATTATATCATGTCAACTATACTATTTGAATGTAGATACGAATTGTTTCCAACATAAACATAATAATGTGAAATATGAAGTCAATTTTCAAAATATTCCAATTGTTTGATA
The DNA here is from genome assembly GCA_009823505.1 of Rhizomys pruinosus. NCBI lineage: Eukaryota > Metazoa > Chordata > Mammalia > Rodentia > Spalacidae > Rhizomys > Rhizomys pruinosus. Next base: position 201,242 of record VZQC01011140.1, on the reverse strand, counting down.
AATTCAATCATTTTATAGTTTGATCAAATCAGGATCCAAGTCTTTTTGATAAGTCTCTAAAGCATCTTTCAATTTATAGGTTAATCTTTCACCCTTTCCTTTCATACTTGTAATTTGTATACTGAAGAAACTGGATCATCTGTCCTATAGTTTCCTGAAGGCAAGAATGTTCCTCTGTATCCTGTGTTTTCTATAGAGTAGGAATTATTTCTAGAGGCACAGTCAAATTTAGGTTCAAAATTTTGGCAAATGTAGGAGGTACATAATGTCTGGGATAAGACAGAATTTTTGCTAGTATCTCACAGCTGCCTTGAAATCATTGTGTGACACCTGATATACAAAAGCCATATATCCACTAGAGAGATCAGAAGAGGTATGTTTTACCATTCAATATCATTACAAAATATTTAAACAAATATTCAGTGATATCTACCATATATAAAGTCATGTATGTTATACACACACACACACACACATATATATATACAGACAGATAAATATAAATACTAAGAAAATCAAATTCTTTGCATTCAATGTCATATCTGATGGAAAAATACAGACATAATCATAAAAGCACAAAAAGGCCACAGGTCCCAAATAGAATTCTGTACAGAAATATGGTAGTGCAACAACCTAAACAGCCATTGTTAATAACAGGAAGAATGTGTCCAAAAGCATAGGATGAGCTGTGTCCTTGGGGATGTCAAAGAGCTCACCTGTGCTTCAAAATTCCATTCATCATTGGATTCATATACTTGATTCTTTCAAAGTAAATCTGAACAACATTTATTCCATTCACCTAAAAAAAGACAATCTTATTAATAAGGTTTTACTGGTTTATCCATTCATGTCGAGTCTAGGCAACAAATATTTACTGAGGATCTACTATGGTTTATCAAACTCTTCATACTGAAATAACTTTTGGTGAATTATTCAATGTAGTTCCACTGTAAGCACAGGTGAGAGCCTAAGGGAGTACACTGACCCAGGTATGTTATAAAGCTAAAAAGAAAATCAGAAATTTACTGGTAGTAGACATTTCTAATCTGTGAGTCACTGACAAATGTCTCCAAATTTGGTCACTGTTTGAAGCCCTAGAGTTACTGGGAAGATTCAGGCTGGCTCAAACAGTTCATATTCTATCAGAAGTAAGGAAGATAATTACAGTATTAGAATGATGCTGAAAATATTTGTTTTGCAAGGTGCTTTCACAACAGGAACTCTGAAAAAAATAAAAGGCCTGGTTCTAAGCACTTTCACCTCCCTTTCCCAGTTAACAACTATTGAGGGCGAAATTGTTCTTTCCTAGACATGAACTCCATTTAAAAGGAAGTGAGAAAATAAGCAACTCCACATTCAAACCACATTAAATTATTTGTCTCAGAAGTGCTGCTAACCTTGCTGTTATTTTATAAGCTGTCTATTCTTGCTGTTGTACACTTCAATGATGCTTCCAAATGAAGTTTTGTAACAATTATCTTAAATGAAACTATACTAATGTGTTATTTATAGGCATATGTCACCCCTTGTTTAAAAAATGATCTGATCAAAGCCGGGTGTGGTGATGCATGCCTTTAATCCTAGCACTTGGGAGGCAGAGGCAGGTGGATCTTTGTGAGTTCAAGGCCAGCCTGGTCTATAGAGTAAGTTCCAGGACAGCTGGGGCTATAGGGAGACCCTGTCTCAAAAAAAAAAGTGATCTGATCAACATGACATATTTCTAGGATACTATGATATTTCTGTATCAACCATATCAAAATTTCTTTGAATCCAACATGTCTTCTTCAAGTTTTATAAAGTATAAGCATAGGCCAGTGGAGGAAAATCTGCTCTATAAACGACATGCTGAAAAGACACTTATATTGTGAAAAACATATCTTGTCTACTTATCTTTCATCAGTGTACTGAATTTTGGGGGATGGATTGATCTGTGCATCTTTCTTTTATTCAACACATAAAATTCATAGGCACTAAGTAAAGACTCTGTAAGGAGAAAAATCACATCTGTCCATCCAATTTTTGGAGAATAGAAGCTACAGACATGATTTACTTTATTTCTGTGTCATGTCTTTAATTTCCTGAGATTACTTTGTTAAAGTACCTTTCATTAATTTTTTAGAATTAAACCCAGAAATTATATTGAACAAGAACAATCTATATGAATTTGAATTTTAAAGTATAGTTAACTGGAATGTTCTTTTGGTTGCAATGTGGAAATGCAAGCACTAGAAGTTTTGCAAATTCCACAGTCTGCATCCTAAAGAAAATATTAGCAAGTTGTAGTGCTCAACCGAATTGCTTCTGAATAAAGCAACATACATTATTAAACAGGACAACAGGTAAGTTGCTTAAAATCAGCACTCCTTTCCACATTAGTCAAATACACAGGAATAATATTGTACTTTTATTCTAGAATACTTCATTGTAGTTAACCCTCCCAAATATTAGTGTCATCTTTATATGGAGGTATTTTTCCATGTAAAATACAGAAATAAAGCAATAACCCAATTTCCTTAGGGTGAGAGAACACTGAAGTTACTGAAAATATCAGGTGATTCAGACTGCAGGGTGATTACTGACAACCATATTCAAAAATTCTGCAATTTTTAGGTTACAAAATTACATGCTTGGTTTATAAAAGCTATCACTTTGAAAAGTTGTTTTGGACTCATTTCTTTGACAATATTGATATATTTAACTGCATGTATTTTACATATATATGATAGCCAACCATTTTAAAATATTTAAGTCTATCAGTAACCACGTCTTTAAAAGCTAATATATAATTGAATACTTAAGTTAGTGTTGTTATCCATTCATATTTGGAGAATACATTTAGAATGTTGGTGTTATGTGTAGAAAGATATCCTTCAGTCATACTCTCTGTGAAGGCTGTGAATGAGAAAACAAGGAGAAAAAAAGTGGTAAAAAGATGCCCACTCAACAAAGCTGGTGGGACTTTAAAGGCCTCCACTGTGAAACAAATCACAAGCCTGACATCAAAAGCGCGCACGCAAATTCACGCACATTCACGCACAAACATATTATGCAAAGGATGTTGAAAAATCTGCACATTCACGCACAAACATATTATGCAAAGGATGTTGAAAAATCCCACCCAAACAAAAACATCACAGGGCACGAAGACACAGTCTCTGTGTCTCTCTGTCACTCTATCTACACACTACACTACACACACACACACACACACACACACACACACACACACACACACACACAGTCGGCCAAGAGCTGGGCGAGCTGGTAAGGCACCTCTCAACACAATCCCAGGCTGCACTGTCTGGTCACAGCACTTTACCATGTCACCCCAAAGCGGTTTGAAAGCATCTGAAAAACGTGCAACTGTCTGCAAACAGCGCCTGGCAACCTAAACAATTTGCAAGCATGATTCAGAGGTCTGCCTGCCAACGAAACAAAAGAAGCCTCCCCGCTGCCCTTGCGACCACACAGGGCAGGAGGGGTGCTCTCCTGCAGGCAGGCGGGCAGGCAGGTGGGCAGGCAGGCAGGCAGGCGGGCAGGCAGCACGGAATGGAGACCACAGCCCCGAGTCTGGGCGGGAGAGGTACGTACTAGGGGTCGCTCTCTGGAGGCAGGGAGGGGGCCGCGGAGTTTCCATTAGTCGGGGAGCCGCCCAGCTTCAGTTTCTCCAGGTACTCAGCGTGCACGGGCTTGTGGCACTGGAGGACCTTGATGGCATCTTCGATCTTGAACCACTCTCTCTTCCTCCCGATGTTGACCGAGTCTTCCCAATCCTCCAGCAGCTCGGTGACGGTGAGCACGAACACGTATGTTCGGTGCTTGCGATCCTGGTTCTGCTCGAAGACGCCCAGCAGCCGGCCCAACTTCCCCTTGACGCCCGCCTCCTCGTACACCTCGCGCACCGCCGCGCCGTCCGGCTCCTCCTCAGGCTCCAAGCCCCCTCCCGGCACGATCCAGCGGTCCGGGTACCGGCTGCTGCTCACCAGGAGCACCTCGTCCTCGCGCTCGCTGCGGAAGCACAGGCACGCCGCGCGCTTCTTGAAGCCCTCCGGGTCATAGGTCCGCGTCTGGTTCGGTTTACACTTCATCCTCGGCGCCGCCTCCACCTCCACCGCCGCGGCCAAACAGCCCTGGCGCTGGGGCAGAGGAACTGGCTGCAGAGGGGCCCGAGCCCAGCAGAAATTAAGTCAGAGCCAAGCCCAAGCCCTGGGGAGAAGAGGCCCGTGGGAGATAGTAGAAGGTGCTCGCCCCGCACCCCTGGCCCGGGTTGAGGGAAGAAAAGCGCCTGCGCAGCCTGGAACGCAAAGGGTGTAGGAGGTGGGGCCAGAGACGCCTGGGGCTCACTGCGCAAGCGCACCGCGCACCTCTGAGCTACAGGGAGCATGGGCGGTCCACCCAACTGAGACTTTAGGCAGGGTCTTCCCCACTTATTTGCCTCAACCTGAAGTGGATGCTTCCTCCAGCCACGCCATACCGACCTCAAGAAACACCAATTTAGAGCTCTGCACACGTCTTGGGGTGAAGGACAGCATCATGATCCTCTCTGAGTATGAACAGCACTGCCTCATTTATAGGAAAAAAGCTGGCTGTCCTCAGAATGGCCAATGAGAGTCTTGCCAAAATCATCTTTGCTGAGTCACATTCAGCTTTCTTTTTCAGCAGATTCTCTTCTGAGCTTTGCTAAACATCTTTGCTCAGCCCATACTTGAAGCACTTTTCCACGCCCCCCCCCACGTGCTACATTGCCTTTCTGTGCCTCAATTTCCTCCTCACTGAACCCGCTGACTCCATGCTTCTGCTCCCTAGCAAGTGAAAGCTGGAGAAGCACCCCACAGATTCTTGAATTCAATCTCTAGTCTCCACCCACCTTACACCCTTCCCCGGCTTTCTCCTGGTTGAGCACCTAGGGGTTTGGGAAATATCAGACACCCATTAATGCCTCTGTAGTTTGCCTGCCTGTGCTAGTGCCTTTGTACACGCGTCTGCGGGTGACTGTGGAGGCCTTTCTCCACTCTGGGGTGTCTTTCTTCACTGCTGCCTACTTAGAGTTTTTGGAGCCAGGGTGGGGTTAAATCTCAAGAGTCTCCACTCCCACTGTGCCCCTTCCTCAGCTTTCTCTATGATGAGCATCTAGAGGGTTTGGAGACGTAAAGCACACAAAAATTCCTTCATGGAATGGAAAAAAATATCAGTGCATGAGTACCTGTGTGTGCCTGACTGTGGAGTCCGAGTTTGACATAGGGTGTCATCTTCCACCATCACTCCACACCCTGTTTGTTGTTGTTGTTGTTGTTGTTGTTGTTGAAACAGTTGCATTACATCTCTAGAGCCTCAACCTCCACATGCTGCATCCTTTCCTGGTTTTCTCATTGAGAAACAAATTGGTGTTTGGGAGCTGTAAATCATTCAAAGATCCCTACATGGTATGTAGTTTTGAGCATGTGTGTGCTTGCATGAATGCAAGGCAGAAGTGTGCATGGGGCATCTTCTTCCTTCACTCCCCAACTTCTCTCCATTTTGAGATAGAGTCTTCTGAACCTCTAGCTCCCAAATTAGGCTACACTGATTGGCCAGCAAGCCCTGGGAATGCTGATTGTCCTGTTTCTAGAGTCTCCCTAGCACTGGGGTCACAGCCTGGCTTTTACCTGGATGAAGGCGATCAGTACTCAGGTCCTCATGCTTGAGCTGGAAGTTCTTTATCTACCGTGCCCACACCCTGGCCCCAGGGTTTTCATATTTTCATTGCAAAGTCTGGCATGGCACAACAGCAAAGTTGTTTGGTGCTCTCTGATAATACTGACCTCTTTTTTCAAAGCCATTTTTTATTGAAGCTTTGTTCATTTCATACAAAATTTCAAATCAAATCTAGACCTGTGCCTCCCTCCCTGCCTCCCACCACCGCACCAGAGCTCATGCATTGTGCCAAACATGTTTCTTTTTCATCTTTTTCTCAGTCTCTCTCAAAATTTTCAATGCAGGAGTTTACTATTTGGAGCAAAAGTTCATACCATTTCAGTCAGTTCTTTACCCCAGTTTTGTTGTTGTTATTGTTGTTGTTCTTTCCAAAATATGCATATATGCGTGTCGCATATATCATAGGTTTTAGCATCTTCAGCTTATGATTTTTTTTTCTTTATTAGACTGAAAGATGTCATATTTGAAGGCTCCTCCTTGGCAAGCCCAAACAACCATCAGTTCTGCCCTTGTGCTCCACACAGGGGTTTTCCCTTCCCATGGTCACCAAATGAGGTCCAGTAAGCACCAAGTCCCATTTGATCTTCATGTGCTGGTCTCCATGATACATCCTGGGTAGTCCAAAATGGCAGTCTATACTCTGAAGAGGGTGAAACCCCAGTAGTACCTCAGTCCACAAGTTGAATGTCTCAGCAGTCCCCAATGGCACTGAAGGTTTGAAGGACTCTTGGAGAGACATGAGTTTTCAGTCCATATTGGAAGGTTGAAAAGCTGTGTCTCATGTCTTTGAAGGATGGCAAAAGCAGTGGCAGCCACAGGGTAGCTACACTTTCCAGTAAGACAATAAAACAGGAAAAACAACTGTGCTTTTTTTTTTTTTTTTTTTTTTTTTTTTTTTTTTTTTTTTTTTTTTTTTTCTTTTTTTTTTTTTTTTTTTTTTTTTTCTTTATCTTTTGGTTACTCACCCGCCTG
>VZQC01011140.1:93841-194512 GCA_009823505.1 Rhizomys pruinosus | reverse complement strand
TTTTTTACTTTTTGTCTAAGATCTCAAGTTTTATACCTGAAGTATAATTTCTCAGGCCTTACTATTTTGGGGGGAGGGTGTGGAGGGAACTCCTGGCTCCTTTTGGCTTTCCATTTACCAGTTCCATTTGCTAAAGGACAAAGTCAGGTCTTGCTAGACCAGGCTTCCCTTTTTGAAGCATGAACAGACTTTCCTCTTTATAGACTGGACACTGGCTGAAGTCTCATTAGTGGATCTCCAAGACCTCCCTGCACAGGAGGACTGGTGACTCACATTTGCAGGACATTTCAAGAGATGCCCCCATGCATAGTCCCCTGGAACTTAGTTGACCTCTGGGGGCAAGGAACAAAGTTATCCCTTAAGACCCTTGGCCAAATTGGTATGGGCATTAAGTATGGTCATTCAGCATCCAGAAAGGCTAAGTTACAGCAGCCTGATACTTATAACTGCTTTATAATATTTTAGAAAATGCTTGAGAGCCAGGCATTGTGGTGCATGCCTTTAATCCTAGCACTCAGGAGGCTGAGACAGGTGGATCTTTGTTAGTTCAAGGACAACCTGGTCTACAGAGTGAGTTCCAGGACAGATGGGGCTACAGGGAGACCCTGTCTCGAAAAGACCTGTGATGGTTAATCCTGGGTGTCAACTTGAGTGGACTAAGGAACAAATAAGAGAAAAAGGACCTTCGGATTGGACTACCTCAAGCCAGATGGCCCACCCCAAATGTGGGTGTTACCTTCTGTCACCAGGCAGTATAAAAGGCCATGGCAGAGGGAGCTGGTCCCTTTTTTCTTGTGGCTTGCCTCTCTCTCACTGGTGAGTTTGTCTTGCTGCTGTGATCATCCCTTCAGATCCCAGCGTGTACTGAGACTGGAAGATCTCCTGGAATCCATCGGGCATTCAGCACCAGATTGGGACTACTGAGACATCCAGCCTTGCAGACTGAGCAGTTCCCTGGATTCTCTGCCTCTCCAGTGCAGCACGACTATTGTTGGACTACTTGAGCACTGTCACGTGAGCAAATCAATAAATTGTATATACCTATATATTCGTCCTGTTGCTTCTTTAGAGAACCCTGACTAAAACAAGACCCCCCCAAAAAAAATAAGAAAAAAGAAAATGCTTGGACAAAAGCTCAAGCAGCCTTGTATAAGAAATACTAAGAAGCACTCCCATGAAATAAATAATGTGGTTAGACATAATGTCATGACAAGCTAGTTTTTCCTCATTCTTTTGATCTTATATTACTCTAAAATATGCATACATACCCTCCACCCATATACCAAAGTTTCCAAAGTCTAAAAATAAATGGTAGCTTGGTTCTAGAACCTGTTAAGAGATTCACAATATAAGAGCACAGTTGTTTTCAGATCATGAGGAATATAACATTAACGTTGCTCAGATTGCCTTACAACTAGGTAATTGGCACTAGCATCCACAGATGAGCGATACCATTCATCCTTTGTTTTTCTGGGACTGTATTACTTCACTTAACCTGATATTTTCTAGTTCTATCATTTATGTGCAACTTTGATGATGTCATCTTTCTTTTTTATAATGCTTTTATTGATGTTTTGTGTATTTCACACATCATTTCTTAGTTTGGTTTAGACATATTCCCCTTTCCCTTCCTCCCCACCCACCCCAGAATATGCACTCTGCCATAACTATCCTGCATCTTTCTCTCAGTCTTTTTTTTTATGTTTAGGAATTCAAATTTTCCTCCTTTAATTTTATATTAATATAAAATATGCAATATAATTTCCACTCATATACAGTAATTAGAGAGTATGAAAGTAAGTGGTAGATCAATTCTAGAGCCGGTTAAGAGATTTACATTATAACAACATAGTTGCTTTCAGATAAACAGATATATAACAATAATGTTGTTCAGCATGACTTTCATCTGGGGATTTGGTGTTAGCATCCACAAATGAGGGAAACCATTCAGCATTTGTTTTTCTAGGACTATGTTACTGCACTTAGCATAATGGCATCTTCAGCAAATGGTGCTGGCAAAACTGGATCACCATTTGTAGAAGAACAAAATTAAACCCCTACCTCTTACCCTGTACAAAATCAACTCCAAGTGGATCAAAGATCTCAACGTGAAGTCTGAAACCCGGAAGGTGACAGAAGAAAAAGTTGGTAACAACCTACAAGACATAGGTGTAGGAAAAGACTTTCTATATCAGACAACAGCTGAACGGGAAATAAGGTCAACAGTTGACAAATGGGACCTCATTAAACTCTAAAGCTTCTGCACAGCAAAAAAAAAAAAATCAAGGAAGTGAAGAGAAAACCCACAGAGCAGGAGAAAATCTTCACCAGTGATTCATCTGACAGAGCATCAGTGTCAAGAATATATAGACTACTCAAAAAACAAAGAAGAAAGAAAGCAAATGACCTACTCAAAAGATGGAGTAAAGACCTGAACAGAGACTTCACCAGTGAGGAAGGAAAGATGGCACATCTTAAAATGTGTTCAACATCATTAATAATTAAGGGAATGCAAATTAAAACCACTCTCAGATATCATCTCACTCCAATATGACTGGCTAAGATCAAGAACACAAAAGACACCAAATGCTGGAGAGGTTGTGGGGAAAGAGGCATGCTCAACCACTGCTGGTGGGAATGTAAACTCATACATATGAAAAGCAGCATGGAAAACCCTTAAGACTCAAAATGAGCCTACAACCTGACCCAGCCATACCACTCCTGGGTATATACTCACAAGACTCAACCTATCATAAAGATACATGCACATCCATGGTTTTTTTTATTTTTTTTATTAATTTTTATTTATGTATGTGTATGAATGTACTGTCTGCATGCAAGTTTGTTCACCCGTGTCGTGCAATGCCGTGGAGGTCAGAAGAGGGTCTTGGATTCCCCTGGAACTGGAGTTCTCCTGGAATTGGAGTTTAGGATGGTTCTCGGCCGCCGTCTGGGTGCTGGGGATCCAACCCGGGTCCTCTGTAAGAGAGGTCGGCGCTCTTAACCGCTAGGCCATCTCTCCAGCCCTCAGATCCATGTTTATTGCAGCTCACTTCACAATACAAAGAGCTGGAACCAACCCAAATGCCCCTCAACTGACGAGTGGATGACAAATATGTGGTACATCTACATAATGGAGTACTACTCACCGGCAAAGAAAGATGACATCATGAACTATGCAGATGTCATATTTCTTTACTGCTACATAGTACTCCATTGTGTACATGTACATATTTTCTTTATCCACTCCTTAGTTGAGGGGCACCAGCGTTGGTTCCAACTCATTGCTATTGTGAAGAGAGCTGCAATAAACTTGACTGTGCATGTATCTCTGTGGTAGGATGAGTCTTGTGGGTATATACCCAGGAGTGGTATGACTAGGTCAGGTGGCAGGTTCATTTGGTGTCTTTTAAGGGTTCTCCACACTGCTTTCCATAGTGGTTTTATGAGTTTACATTCCCACCAGCATTTGATGAGTGTTTCCCTTTCCCCACAACCTCTCCAGCACTTGGTATCATTTGTTTTCTTGACCCTAGGCAGTCTTATTGGAGTGAGATGATATCTTAAAGTGGTTTTAATTTGCATTTCCTTAATTATTAGTGATGTTGAACACTTTTTAAGATGTTTCTCAGTCATCTCTAATTCCTCACTTGTGAAGTCTCTGTTCAGCTCTTTGCTCCATCTTTTGAGTGAGTCATTTGCTTTCTTTGTTTTTTGAGTAGTTTATATATTCTGGAAATCAATGCTTTGTCAGATGTATCTGCGGTGAAGGTTTCCTCCCACTCTGTGGGATTTCTCTTCACTTCCTTGATTGTTTCTTTTGATGTACAGAAGCTTTTGAGTTTAATGAGGTCCCATTTGTCAATTGTCGACCTTAATTCTTGTGCAGCTGCTGTCTGATTTAGGAAGTCTTTTCCTACGCCTATGTCTTGTAGTCTGCTGCCAACTTTTTCTTCTATCACCTTCAGAGTTTTGGGTTTCATGTTGAGGTCTTTGATCCATCTGGAGTTGACTTTTGTACAGGGTGAGAGGTAGGGGTTTAATTTCATTCTTCTACAAGTGGTGATCCAGTTTTGCCAACACCACTTGCAGATGCTGTCTTTCCTCCATTGTGTCTTCTTGGCCCCCTCATCAAATATGAGGTGGCTGAAATTGTATGTGCTCAAGTTTGGATCTTCAGTTTTGTTCCATTGGTCTACAGGTCTGTTTTTGTGCCAGTACCAAGCTGTTTTTATGACTATAGTCCTGTAGTATAATTTGAAGTTTGGTATAGAGATCCCCCCCCATATTGCTCTTTTCACTCAGGGTTGCTTTGGCTATTTGGGGTCTTTTGTTTATCCATATGAAATTCAGGATTGTTTTCCCAAACCTGTGAAGAAACTCTTGGGGATTTTAATTGGGATTGCATCGATTCTGTATATTAATTTGGGTAGAATGGACATTTTTACTATATTAATTTTTCTAATCCATGAGCATGGGAGATCTTTCCATCTTCCAGTGTCTTCTTCAGTTTCCCTCTTCAGGGTTTTAAAAATTTTTTGCAGAGGTCTTTGCTGTCTTTTTTTTTAGGTTTGTTCCTAGGTATTTTATTGCTTTTGAGTATACTGTGAGTGGGAAGTTCTCCTTGAATTCCTTCTTCAGTTGCTTGTTGTTGGTGGAAAGAAAGGCTACTGATTTTTCTAGATTAATTTTGTATCCTGCCACTTTACTGAAACTCTTAATCATTTCTAGAAATCTTCTGGTGGAGTTTTTAGCATCTGTTAGGTAAACATCATATCATCAGCAAAAAGGGATAGCTTGACTTTCTCTTTTCCATTTAGTACTCCTTTAAAATTTCCTTTTCTTGTCTTATTGCCTTAGCAAGTGTTTCAAGTACTATATTGAAGATGAGTGGCCACAGGGGAGCAGCCTTTCCGAGTTCCTACCTTTAAGGGGAATGCTTCTGTCTTTTCTCCATTTAGGATGATAATGGCTGTGGGTTTCCTGTATATGGCTTTGATTACATTGAGGAATGATCCCTCCAATCCAGTTCCCTCTAGGACTTTAAGCATGAAGGGATGCTGGATTTTATCAAAGGCTTTTTCTGCATCAATTGAGATGATCATGTGCTTTTTGACTTTCAGTCCATTTATGTGTTTTATGATATTTATTGATTTTTTTTTTATGTTGAACCATCCCTGCTTCTCTGGCTTGAATCCAACTTGGTCATGATGGATGATCTTTTTGATATGGGTCTGTATGCAGTTTGCAAGTATTTTGTTGAGAATTTTTGCATCTGTGTTCATTAATGAGATGGGTCTATAGTTCTCCTTTTTGGTTGTATCTTTGCCCGGTTTTGCTATTAGAGTGATGCTGACTTCATAGAAGGAATTTGGTAAATTTTCCTGTTTCTATTCCTTTTGAATAACTTGACTAATAAGGGTTGTAGGTTCTCTTTAAATGTCTGGTAGAATTCTGCCATAAATCCATCTGGGACTGGGCTTTTTTTAATTTGGAGGTTTTTTTTTTTTCAATTTCCTTATATGTTATGGGTCTGTTTAAGCTGTTGATTTCTTCTTGGTTAAGCTTTGGTGATTCTTGTGATTTCAGATATTCATCAATTTCTACCAGGTATTCAAACTTAGTATAGGTTTTTGCAGTATTCCCATATAATTGTCTGGGTCTTTTCATTGTCTGTTATTATATTTCCCCTTTCATCATGAATTCTGTTGATTTGGAGTTATACTTTCTTTCTTTTGGTTAACTGGGCTAGAGGTCTGTCTATCTTGTTTATTTTCTCAAAGAACCAACTTTTGGATTTATTGATTTTTTTTGTATTGTTTTCGTTGTTTCTATTTCATTGATTTCTGCTCTGAATTTGTTATTTATTCCTGTCTGTTGCATTTAGTTTTCATTTGTTGTTGTTTCTCAAGTGTTTTTAGCTACACTTGTGCTCCTTCTGTTTTTCTAATGTAGACAACGAGGGCTATGAACTTCCCTTTTAGGACTGCTTTTAAAGTATCCAATAGGTTTTATTGTGCTGTATTGTCATTGTAATTCAGTTCTAGGAATGCTTTTATTTCTTCCTTGACCCATTCATTATTCATGAGTGTGGTGTTTAGTCTCCTTGTGTTCTTATAGATAGTAGGGCTTATCCTAGTGTTGGTATTAAGCTTTATTTCACTGTGGTCTGATAGAATGCATGAAATTATTTCAATCTTTGTGTATTTGTTGAGGTTTTTCTGTGTCCCAGTATGTGGTTGACTTTGGAGAATGTTCCATGCAGTGCTGAGTAGAAAGTGTATTCTCTGGTGTTTGGGTGGAATATTCAGTAGATGGCCGTAAGGTCCATTTGGTGTATCCTATCATTCAGTTCAGATGTCTCTTTGTTTATTCTTTGACTGGTCGATCTGTCCAGAGGACTTAGTGGGGGTATTGAAGTGTGTTGGGGTTAATCTGTGCCTTGAGATCCTGGAGAATTGTCTTTATAAAGTTTGGTGCACCAGAGTTTGGTGCATATATATTCATGATTCTGAAAACTTCATGGTCATTGTTCCTTTGATAAAGATGTAATTGCTCTCTTTGTCTCTTCTGATTTCTTTTACTTTGAAGTCTGTTTTGTCTTATATTAAAATAGCAACTCCTGCTTTCTTTTTAGTACCATTTGCTTGGAATATGTTTTCCATCTCTTCACCTTAATTTGGTGCCTATCCTTGAGAGTGAGATGGATTTCTTGTAGACAGCATATAAATGGGTTCTGTTTCCTAATCCATTCTCCCAGTCTATGTCTTTTGATTAGGGAGATTATTTAATGTTTAAGGTTATAATTGAAAGACGTGTGTTACACTTTGCGTGGTGGCGCATGCCTTTAATCCTAGCACTCGGGAGGCAGACGCAGGCGGATATTTGTGAGTTCAATTCCAGCCTGGTCTACAGAGTGAGTTCCAGGACAGCTGGGGCTACAAGGAGACCCTGTCTCGAAAAGACCAAAACCCCAACAAAAAAAACCCCAAAGATGATTGTATTGCGTCTTTCACCTTTCAATCAATTTGCATTTTTGGTCTAAGCTTCTACTTCTGCAGTTATGCTTTTATTAATTTCTCATTCTAGGTGCCTGGAGATAGTTGTTCCTCTCTTCTCTCCTTTGAATTGCTTCAAGTATTCTCTGAAGGTTTGGTTTTCTGGACATGTATTCTGGTTATCTTGTTTATGTCATGGAAGATTTTTCTCTCTCCTTCAACTATATCTATATTTTTGCTGGGGATTGTTACCTGGGTTGGCATCTATAGTCCTTTAACACTGCAAATGTTTTGCTCCACATTCTTCTTGCTTTCATAATTTGCACTGAAAAGTCAGTTATAATTCTGATGGGTTTCCCCTTATATGTAACTTGTTCTTTTTCTCTTGTGGCTTTCAGAATTGTGTCATTGTTTGGGGCATCTAGCGTTTTTGCTATGATATGGCATGGGGAGTTTTTTCTGATCTTGTCTGTTTGGAGTTCTATGTGCTTCTTGTATTTGTATTGGTTTGTCTTTTTTTAGTTTGGGGAAATTTTCATCTATTATTCAGTTGAAGATCTGATCAATACCATTCTCTTGGGATTCTTCTTCTTCCTCTATTCCTATGATGTGGAGGTTTGATCTTTTCATAGTGTCCCACATTTCCTGATTGTTCCACTTTTGTTTATTTTTAAATTTTTCATAATCTTTACTTGAGGTTTTTAGTTGTTTTCAGTTATCTTCCAAGTCTGATATTCTTTTTTTCTGCTTCTTCCATTCTACTTCTGAGGGTTTTTCCCATCCTTTCCTCTTGATTGTATGAGTGTTCAATTTCCTTTCTCATTTCATCCTGTGATTTGTATATTATTTGCAATTCCTTTTGGAGCTTCTCAATCTCTTCCTGTAGCTCCTTGCTTTGCTGGTTGGTTTCCTTTTATATTTCAGCATGGGATCTTTTCAGTGTTTCCACTTCCTTCTGAGGTTTGTCATTCTCTCCCTCTAGTTCTTTCTGGCATTTGTTATCCTCTCCCTTTACTTCTTTCCAAAATTTGTCATTCTCTCTCTAGGTACTTCTTGAGTTTTTCATTCTTTCTCCTTAGTTCTCTGACTTGTTCTTTATATTATTTGATTTCTTTGAATATGTCTGCAATTGTTCCTCTAATTCCAGGGAGAGCTCAACATCGGAATCTCTCATATGGTTGGTAGAACTTAGTGTGGAATTATTCTGCACTTTTCCCATGTTGTTCCTTCCTTGTGCCCTTGGCATGTGGGTTTCCCCTTGCCTGTATCCTGATGCAAATCTCAAATGCCTCTTTACTATGTTGAGGGTTTCAGATGCCTTTTTTTCTCTTTGTTTATGTAATGTTGACTTGTCTAGATTTCAGGCTTTCAATTTTGGTTATATATTGGAAGTCTAACTCACTCTTCCCTTTCTTTTCTGAACATTCTCCAAAAACCCAGTAGAGAACACCCCAGTCAGTACCATGCTGAGCTCTATGATCACTTGGCTTTCTGCCAGCCAGTTTCTCTAGGGCTTGGTGATGAGGGACTAGAGTTGTCTCAGGTTAGCTGTTTCATTTATTGCCTTACTTTGTGCCCCGGAATCACTATTGTGGTCGCACTTGGACACTCCTTCAGCAATTCCAGTTGGGGGGGTGATGCCTCTCGTAGCCCGTGCCCTGGTATGGGGGCAACTCTGTGTTTATGTGGTCCTCGGAAATCCCGGATCTAAATTATGTGCACTCAAGGCTCACAGTGGCAACAGGCCCACCTTTTATACCAGATTGCAGGGTGACTCCACCCCCACAGCCACACAAAACAATGATACAATTATCCAAAAATCCACTTGGCTGAAGCACCAGGCCCCTACCTGTTGGTTCAGGTAGTCCTGAGAAATTCCCATTCTAAGCTCTGTGCACTCTCATACTGACCACCTTTTGTAAGAGTCCAGAGTTAGCAGCAAAACCTTTCCAGTTCTTTTATTTCCTCTCAGGTTTTTTCCCTCATTCCTTCCTCACTGTAGCCTTGTAGACCTCTGAGGTTGGCTCATGCCTGTACTATCACAATGTATGCATCTCTTTCTCTCACCAATCCTGGGGTTGCCACATGCCGGGATGTGAGTGGGGGAGCCTGATTTTTCAATGAAAACATCCCTCCATCAAGGATAAATGAACCCTGAAAAGTAAATGGAAGGTGGTTGTGACACATACTGTGCAATATTCAACTTAGTAACAACTGAGCAACCCATTCAGGTGTGTCTCACTCTGGCTACCACAGTACCTTGGAAGAAAAACTATCCTATTCCCAAGGGGAGCAATGCCTGGAGGATACAGAGCATGGTATGATTTTTTAAATAAAATTTTCATTGAATTTTTGTGTATTTCGTACGTAGGGTCGCAATTAGTCTTAATCATCTGTATACCCCCTTCTTCATTGGCACCCTTCCACAGTACCCCCTCTGAAGTTCATATATTCTGTCATTTGTGTTATGGCCTATTGTGCCCAAAACCTACTGTGGAACAGCAAAAATGGGTAGCAGAACGCATTCATAGCTGAAGAAATATTGGTATGATTTTTTTAACTGTTAGTGTTGGTGACACAACAAAGATATGGACCATGTATGAAGAACATGATTCAATGGAGGCAGAGAAGATGGCTACCATGAATAGAGATAATGCTGCTCCTGAAGTTATGGTAAATAGCAATACATAACAAAAGAGCTTTTGAGAGTCAACAGCTGGTTATTAAGAAAAAAACAGGAACAGAAACTACTAGGCTATGTTCCCTGTGTAGCCATACTTAAAATGCTGTAAAACAGCTAGGATAAAAACATATCCCTTTGCTATCAGGATGCAGGCCTCTTACCATCAGTGTTTCTGCATATTGTTTAAGAAGCTCTTAAATGGTGGAATGAGAGCATAAGAGATAAAAATCTACCATACTCATTAAAAGATAAATGTGCTATTATTTGGGGATGATCTGTTCTTGAATAAACCTCAGGAAAGCATAAAATAATTTTCTGTAAAGTGAATTATGCAATGCTGATATTCGCAATAATATTTGCTTTCCTGGAACCTGGAAACAATCATAATAGAAAAGACAATGTCGAGACACAGACATTCAGATGGGCAATATCAACCACCACAAAAAAGCAAATAATGCTAAGAAATCCTAAAAACTTCGTGAGAGCTTAATGATAGTAGAAAATGTTGAAAACTCTTTGGAGATATCTGAATGATGCCTTAAGTAATGCAGGAATCACAGGCTAGCCGACTGGGCTAGAGTCTGGAGAGGATTGGGAGATCTAAGCTACCAGTTTAAAACAAAGAGAAGGGCAGCACTCAGGAGGCAGAGGCAGGTGGATTGCTGTGAGATCCACGCAAGCCTGGGATGGTCTAAGTAGTGAGTTTCAGGCCAGCCTAGGCTACATAAGGCCCAGTCTCAACAAACAAAGAAAACAAACAAACAAATCACAAGTTCTTTTACTCCTTGGCTGCTTAAGGATCACCACCATCATGACTTCCACAGTAACTGCCCAGACAGGAAGGTCATGACCAGCTGTCTATTTTAGAAGAAACCAATGGTTATCAATGCACTCCACCATGGTACAGGAACAGTACTGGAGACAGATTTGTGAAAAGCTAGCCAATATATATGAGATCATGATAAATGCCATCTTTGTCTTTGGATTCAGAATCCTCCTTGGTGGTGGCAAGACAACTGGCTTTGGCATGCTTTATGATCCCTTGGATTGTGAGAAGAAAATTTAGCTTAAGCTGACTTACAAGATATGGTCTCCATGAGAAGAAAAAGAGCTCAATAAAACAGTGAAAGGAACGCAAGAAGAGAATGAAGAGGTCAAAGGGATGGCAAGGTCCAGGGTTGCTGCTGGCAACAAGCAAAAGGAGTTAATATTCACTATAGTGACTTGACCTGCCCATGTGAAGATTTCTAAGTAGTGGACACATAAACTGTCCGAACTTTAAATACAAAAAGTCAAGAAAGGTTTCAAATGCATTCTTTTCAGAATTTCACGGGACTACTATGCACCCATTAGAGGAATATGGCAATGGTAGCTGTTGTTTGTAAAAAATGTCAAGGTCATTTTTAAGAGAATAGTTTTCCTAGGGTTGATTTGTTGAATTTTACTTTTTTCTCTCATAATAATCTGGAGTCAGAAGGAAGGGGATGAGATTAAGCCTTGTGATATATGTGTTGATTACACTGTGGCCTGCAAGCTCTGTGATAAGACCAATACAGTGTATCCTAGGAACTATTAGGAGAGGAAGCACTTGTGTCCATTTAAAAGAGCAGAAAACCTCACCTTAGTACCTAAGTTGTATTTCATTTTAATTGTAGTGTCTTTGAAGTCTGCAGTGTCTCAAATCACCTTGCCTTCTCAAAAGTATTTTTTTGTTTTATCCAGAGTTGCAAGTTGCTGGGGCTTAGTTTGATGGTGTTCATAGTTGTTTGGTTTATTCCTCCTAGACATAGTTGTAAGGAGTTTATTCCTCAGTACTATTGACTTCACCAAAAGGTGTTTTCCGATTTATTGTACCTTTTGTGCCACCTGGTTCATAAAATGACTCTGAGTACCTATATCATTCCCTACAATAACAACTGAGACAATTTACCATGTCACTTAGCAATTGGAAGGGTCAGTTTCCCTGTATGGTAAATTGCATTTTAAAGATGGTACTGTGTATTATCACCACTCTAGAGAAGTTAATCCCACTTGTCATAAGGGTGGCTTCCTCAGAAAGCCCATGTCTGCCAAAGAGGGTTGGGAAACCATGTGCTCACATTTTGCACTGACATTTAATTTCTGGTCTTGGCTCTGAAAGTTCCAATGCGCGTTCATCAGATACTGTGTCTGCATGCTAGTGAGAAGTGTAAGGCTGGGCACCAGCCCGAAACATACTGTTCCCCTATGAGCCAGCACGATGCCTGCAACCTGGTGTCCACCAAGGTCTCAAACCATATTGGCTAAATGGAAGACTGTGAGCAAAACTCCATGGATCCCAAAGGATCACTGTAATCTTTCCTCTTGAGTGTGAGTTACCTGAGATGAAATATGTTTGCGCCTAGTGCAGCTCCCCACAGCCAGGCAATTAGGGGTGTGTGCCTTTCTCATCAACCCCCATGTGCTTCTCATTTCTCTGCTTTCTATGTATCATGCATACTTTTTCCCTTATGTTTAATATTGACTTTTAGTGAATCTCTAGTAGACAATTCAGCAAAAAGTTCCCCCATGGACAAAGTGACAGGAACACGAAATACCCCAACATTCGTGGTGTGTTTGCTATTTAAATCACATCATGTGCCCAGGGACTCTTCTTATGTGCCTTTTGTGAGTAAGGTGATATTTTGTAGAGTCGAAAATAATTATGAGACAATTTGAAAGAAAAACCATGGTATGAGTAATAGCATAAAGGTGAGACTAGTATCTAGAGACCCTGGGTATCACATGTGCTACAGTAGACACTTCCTTTATCTTCTTTGGACCCATCTTTCAAAGGAAATAGTCTCATTCTCATTTTTTTTCAGATCTTCTCACCTGAAGATAATGTACCACAGCTATGCCCAGAGGCCTGACTCCCGGGTGACCGGCTATATTCTTAGTTGATAATTAACCTTAAACAAACAAGGACTAAATAAATAAATAAATAAATAAATAAATAAATAAATAAATAAGAAATGAAAAGAAAGAAAGAAAGAAAGAAAGAAAAAGAAAGAAAGAAAGAAAGAAAGAAAGAAAGAAAGAAAGAAAGAAAGAAAGAAAAAAGAAATATAAGGGAAAAGTAGTAGATACTTGATTGCAGTTAAACCTCTGAGCCTGGTACTCCTCAACACATATGATGTGCATCATCTAATTAGTTCTCTTCTGGATCCTAGATGTAGAAAATTCAAAGGCTATCAATATTTACAACTCAAGAAATGTGAATCTAGATATCAAGACACTTTTTGTTAGGCTGTCACTAATAAATTAAGCTCACAGTGATTCATTGTAATTGCAATGTTGAATTCCTTTGACTTTTTGGTGGGTAGGAACTGTTGAGATAAATTAAAACTCACCAAAAATTTGCAAGGATAGTGCCTGAAAGCCCTGTTCATGCTCAAATTCATCCTAATGACTCAGAATTTAGCTCCTTAGTGTCCGTGCTCTGTGTCACTGTCTATGGATCTGCATTCATCTGTGTCTCTGTATCCATATACATCCACATGAATAAGTGCACACAATGCACACTCATATGTGTATACATTTTAACCTTTTTGAGAATGAGTTGCAAATATGCCTTTTTACCTTCAATTTTTCAGGTATTCACAGAGACCCAGACACAGAAACTGAGCAAGCACACAAATAGGTAATCTATTGACTATTGAGACATTGTTAAGTGCAGAATTTGTCTGGATTCTTTGTACCCTTCTTATGTCTTTTGGTTTTTTTTCAATGTTTATTGATAGATACAAGTATATAAAATCAGGGCATGAACATGATTTGTAGACTTAATTTCAATACTATAATAAGGGAACAATTCAAATTCTCACCATTTGTTTCACACCCACAAAAACCACTTCAAGGGCATTGACAATCTCAAATCTGATCAGTTTTGTGCAAGTAAACCATGTTTCTTTTTAAAAAGACTTGTGCACTTGCCCAGGCTCAAGGATATTAAAATCTAGCACATAAGGCCCATTACTAGAGGTAGAAATACAGGCAATATACTATTATGGCAACAACCATCAATTACAGTTAAGGATTTTATGTAACAACAAAATGGATAATCTAATATTGCAACAACTCGTCTTACTGAGCAAAGTGCATTTCTACAATACTCAGTGTTTCTATTCAGCTTTCTAACTTAAACAGCCTATGATAACTGACAGCAAAGAAGGTCCTTGCAATAGACTGCCTCTACTTGAGAACCTATGATGTAATTATTGCATACTGCTAATGTACTATCTAAACATTAAAGATATTCCTAAAATATTTGATGGTAGACTACTATTTAGACATTACACTACAAAAAATCTTATGCAGAAGGAAACCTTTACTGATGTGCTTCTGCTTTAAATATTGTGCCCCCAAATGAAGTCCAGTAAGCACAGGTCCTGTCTTGATCCCCCTGCATTGGCCTCCATGATACTCCAGAGGTAATCCAACAATGTCAGTCCATCTTCTGAGGAGGCTGAATTTCCATTAGCTGCTTAGTTCACAAGCTGGGTATCTCAGCAGTCCTCAGAGCACATTGGAAAGCTAAAATGTAAAAAAGCTGTATCTCATGTCTTTGAGGAGTGCCTAAACCATGTGGCATGTACAGAGCATATGTGCCTGCCTATAAGAATTGTAGACAGGCCAAACAATGGTGCTCTCTCTTTTTTTCTTTTTGTCTTTTTTACTAAGATCTCAAGTTTTGTGTCTGCATTACAGTTTCTCTGGTCTTATTATTTATTTCTGGTTGTACTTTCCTTCTGGATGCTTAAGGCCATACAGATAGCTCAGATTAACAAAGGTTTTGTTTTGTTGAGGTCAGTTGAGGATCTGGTCCTCAGGGTTCTCTCGGGGATTTTTTTTTGGGGGGGAAGGTGGGAGGTCCTTGCTTCTTTCAGCTCCTCATCCACCAGTTCCATCCACATGAGGACAAAATCAGGTCTTGCTAGATCAGGCTTCCTTTTCTGAAGGATGAGCAGCAGACTTTCCTCTTTGTAGACTGGACACTGGCTGAAGTCCCATTAGTGGCTCTCCAAGACCTCCCTGAACAGGAAGAATGGTAACCCAAGCCTGCAGGACTTTTCAAGAGATAACCCCACATGTAATCCCCTAAGACTTGGTTGACCTCTGAGGGAAAGGAACAAAGTTGTCCCCCAGGTCCCTTGCTCAAATTGGTAGGGATTTCAGATATGGTCATTAAGCACCCAGAAAGGCTAAGTTGCACCAGCCTGTTACATTGCACCTCTATTAACATTGTATCATTTGGAAACAAACTGTATGTTATTTCCATAGCATATTTTTTGATTCACATCTTTCCATTTTAATCCCATATTACTCTAAAAGATGCTCACATGTCCTCCATCATATACTAAAAGTCCAAGGTCTGAGAATACATGTTATGTCAGCTCTTGAACCTGTGTAGGGATTCCCAAGACAAGAGCATAGTTGTCTTTAGATCATGAGGAGTATAATATTAACGTTGCTCATTTTGTCTTACACCTAGGTACTTGGTACTAGCATCCACAGATGAGGGATACCATTTGTCTTTTGTTTTTTTCTGGGACTGTGTTACTTCACTTAGCATAAAATCTCCTAGTTCCATCCATTTACCTGCAAAATTCATGATGTCATCTTTCTTTACTGCTGCATAGTACTCAATTGTGTAGATGTACCACATTTTCTGTATCCACTCATCAGTTGTGGAGCATCTGGGTTGGTTGTAGCTCTTCACTATTGTGAAGAGAGCAGCACATGGCTGTACATGTATCTCTGCTGTAGGAAGAGTCTGATGGGTATATACCCAGAAGTGGTATGGCTGGGTCAAGTGGTAGGCTCATTTTGAGTCTTTTAAGCGTTCTCCATATTGCTTTCCATAGTGATTGTACAAGTTTGCATTCCAACCAGCAGTGGATGAGTGTTCCCCTTTCCCCACACCCTCTCCACCATTTGGTATCATTTGTTTTCTTGATCCTAGCCAGCCTCATCAGGGTGAGATGATATCTTAAAGTGGTTTTAATTTGCATTTCCTTAATTATTAGAGACGTTGAACACTTTTTAAGATGTTTCTCAACCATCTCCATTTCCTTGCTTGTGAATTGTCTGCTCAGCTCTTTACTCCATCTTTTGAATGAGTCATTTGTTTTCTTGTTCCTTTGTTTTTTGAGTAGTTTGTATATTCTGGAAGTTAATGCTCTGTCAGATGAATCAGCAGTGAAGCTTTCCTACCACTCTGTGGGTTTTCTCTTCACTTCCCTTATTGTTTATTTTGCTGTACAAAAACTTTTGAGTTTAATAAGGTCCCACTTGTCAATTGTTGACCTAATTTCCTGTGCAGCTGCTGTCTGATTTAGAAAGTCTCTTCCTACACCTATGTCTTGTAAGTTGCTGCCAACTTTTTCAACTAACACCTTCAGGGGTTTGGGTTTCAAATTGAGATCTTTGATCCATTTGGAGTTGATTTTTGGGCAGGGTGAGAGGAAGGGGTTTAATTTTATTTTTCTACAAGTGGTGATCCAGTTTTGACAGCGCCATTTGCTGAAGATGCTGTTTTTCCTCCATTGAATCTTTGTGGCCCCCTTGTCAAATATAAGGTGGCTGAAATTGTATGTGCTCAAGTTTGGATCTTCAGTTTTGTTCCCTTGGTCTATGGGTCTGTTTTTCTGCCAGTACCAGGCTCTTTTTATGATTATAACCCTATAGTATAGTTTGATGTCTGGTATAGAGATTCCCCCTGTATTGCTGTTTTCACTCAGGGTTGCTTTGGCTATTTGGGTTTTTTTGTTGTTCCATATGAATTTAAGAATTTTTTTTCCAAGCCTGCAAAGAATGTCCTGGGGATTTTAATTGGGATTGCATTGAATTGATATATTAATTTGGGTAGAATGGACATTTTTACTATATTATTTTTTCCAATCCATGAGCATGGGAGGTCTTTCCATCTCCTGATGTCTTCTTCAATCTCCTTCTTCAGGAATTTATAATTTTTGTTGTAGAGATCTTTGGTGTCTTTGGTTAGGTTTATTCCTAGGTATTTTATTGTTTTTGAGGCTATTGTGATTGGGAATGTCTCCTTGTATTCCTTCTTCAGTTGCTTGTTGGTGGTGTAAAGAAAGGCTACTGACTTTTCTAGGTTAATTTTGTAACCCGCCACTTTACTGAAGCTCCTAATCATTTCTAGGAGTTTTCTGGTAGAGTTTTTAGCATCCCATAGGTAAACTATCATATCGTCTGCAAAGAGGGATAGTTTTACTTCCTCTTTTCCAATCAGTATTTCTTTGATTTCCTTTTCTTGCCTTACTGCCCTAGCCAGTGTTTCAAGCACTATATTGAAGAGGATTTATTACAAGGGGCAGCCTTGATGGGTTCCTACATTTATGGGGAGTCCTTCTAAGTTTTCTCCATTTAGGATGATGCTGGCTCTGGGTTTCTTGTATATGGCTTTGATTATGTTGAGGAATGATCCTTCCAGTCCAATTCCCTCTAGTACGTTAATCATGAAGGGATGCTGTATTTTGTCAAAGGCTTGTTCTGCATCAATT
Source organism: Rhizomys pruinosus (assembly GCA_009823505.1). Taxonomy (NCBI): domain Eukaryota; kingdom Metazoa; phylum Chordata; class Mammalia; order Rodentia; family Spalacidae; genus Rhizomys; species Rhizomys pruinosus. The sequence continues at coordinate 177,284 of VZQC01011140.1, read as the reverse complement.
GAGATGATCGTGTGGTTTTTGTCCTTCAGTCCATTTATGTGTTTTATGATATTTACTGATTTTCATATGTTGAACCATCTTTGCATTTCTGGTATGAATCCAACTTTGATCATGGTGGATGATCTTTTTGATGTGGGTCTGTATATGGTTTGCAAGTATTTTGTTGAGAATTTTTGCATCTGAGTTCATTAATGAGATGGGTCTCTAGTTCTCTTTTTTGGTTGCATCCTTCCCTGATTTTGGTATTAGAGTGATACTGGCTTCATAGAAGGAATTTGGGAGAATTCCCTCTGCTTGTATCTTTCTGAACAGTTTGAGTAATAATGGTTGCAATTCCTCTTTAAATATTTTATAGAATTCTGCTGTGAAACCATCTGGGCCTGGGCTTTTTTTAGTTGGGAGGTCTCTTATTACGTTTTCAATTTCTTCATGTATTATGGGTCTGTTTAAGCTGTCAGTCTCTTCTTTGTTTAGCTTTGGTGATCCCCCAGATTGCAGATATTCATCTATTTCTCTTAGGTTTTCAAAGTTGGTAGAGTATAGGTTTTTGAAGAACTCCCATATGATTGTCTGGATCTTTTCATTGTCTGTCGTGATATTTCCCATTTCATCATGAATTCTATTGATTTGGATTTGCTCTTTCTTTCTTTTGGTTAACTGGGCTAGAGTTCTGTCTATCTTGTTTATTCTCTCAAAGAACCAACTTTTGGACTCATTCATTTTTTGTATTGTTTTCTTTTTTCTTTTTTATTGATTTCTGCTCTGATTTTTGTTATTTCTTCCTGTCTGTTGCATTTAGAGTTCATTTGCTGTTGCCCTTCGAGTGTTTTTAGCTGCAGTGTTAGCTCATTTATTTATGCTCTTTCTATTTTTTTAATTTGGGCACCCAGGGCTATAAACGTCCCTCTTAGGACTGTTTTTAAAGTGTCCCATAGGTTTTGTTGTGTTGTACTGTCGTTGTTTAGTTCCAGGAATGCCTTTATCTCTTTATTTCCTCTTTGACCCATTCATTATTCAGGAGTGTGTTTTTTAGTCTCCATGTGTTCCTGTAGGTAGCAGGACTTGTCATCATGGTGTTGATATTGAGCTTTATTGCACTATGGTCTGATAGAATGCATGAAATTATTTCATTTTTTGTTTGTTTTTGTCAAGTTTTTTTTTTTCTATATCCATGTATGTGGTCAATTTTGGAGAATGTTCTGTGGGGTGCCGAGTAGAAAGTATATTCTCTGGTGCTTGGGTGGAATATTCAGAAGATGTCTGTGAGGTCCATTTGCTCTATTGTATTGTTCAGTTCAGATGTCTCTCTGTTTATTCTTTTCCTGGTTGATCTGTCCAAAGGACTGAGTGGGGTATTGAAGTCCCATACTATGAGTGTGCTGGGGTTAATCTGTGCCTTAAGGGCCTCTAGAGTTGTGTTTATAAAGATCGGTGCACTGGTGTTTGGTGCATATATATTCATGATTGTGAAGTCTTCATGGTTAATTTTCCCTTTGATAATGATGTAATGGCCCTCTTTGTCTCTTCTAATTGCTTCTACTTTGATGACTATTTTGTCTGATATTATAATTGCAACTCCTGCTTTCTTTCTGGTACCATTTGCTTGGAATATTTTGTTCTATCCTTTCACTTTTAGTTGGTGCCTATCCTTAAGGGTGAGATGGGTTTCTTGTAGACAGCATATAGATGGATTCTGTTTCCTAATCATCCTCCCAGTATATGCCTTTTGATTGGAGAGTTTAGTCCATTAATATTTAAGGTGATAATTGAGAGATGTGTGTTGCTTCCTTTCACCTTATTATCCATTTGCGGTTTTAGTCTAGGTTTCTACTTCTGCAGTTCTGCTTTTATTAATTTCTGTTTCAAGGTGTCTGGGGGTAGTCGCTTTCCTCCTCTAATTGCTTCAAGCATTATCTGAAGGGTTGGTTTTCCAGACATGTATTCTTTCATCTTGTTTACATCATGGAAGATTTTTCTCTTTCCTTCAACTAGAATTGACATTTTTGCTGGGTATAGTAACCTGGGTTGGCATTGATAGTCATTTAGCACTGGGAATGCTTTGGTCCACGTTCTTCTTGCTTTCGTAGTTTGCACTGAAAAGTCAGCTGTAATTCTGATAGGTTTCCCCTTATATGTAATTTGTCGTTTTTCATTTGTGGCTTTCAGAATTTTGTCTTTGTTTTGGGCATCTAATGTTTTAACTAGGTCAGGAAAGTTTCTTCTCTGGTCCAGTTTATTTGGTGTCCTATGTGCATCGTGTATTTGTATGGTTTTGTCTTTTTTAGTTTGGGGAAATTTTCATCTATTACTCTGTTGAAGATCTGATCGATACCATTCTCTTGGGATTCTTCTCTTTCCTCTATCCCTATGATGTGGAGGTTTGATCTTTTCATCGTGTCCCATATTTCCTGGTTATTCCATTCTTGTGTATTTTAAACTTTTCATAATCTTTACTTGAGCTTTTTAGTTGTTCTGTGTTATCTTCTAGATCTGATATTCTTTTTTTTTTCTGCTTCCTCTATTCTGCTTTTGAGGCTTTTCCCCATTCTTTCCTGTTGATTGGATGAGTGTTTGATTTCCTTTTTTATTTCTTCTTGTGTTTTCTTTATTATTTCTACGTCCTTTTGGAGCTTTTCAATCTTTTCTTGTAGTTCCTTTTTTCGTTTGTTGCTTTCCATTTTCATTTCAGTATGGGTTCTTTTTAGTGTTTCCATTGCCTTCTTGAGTTTCTCACTATCTCCTTCTAGGTCCTTTCTGAGTTTTTTCATTCTCTCTTCTTAGTTCTATGATTTCTTTGAATATATCTGTGATTGTTAATTTATAATCTGTATCCTGGGCTATCTCTACAGAGGTCCCATTGAAGAAGTCCTCCACAGGCTCTATAGAGTTTGGTGTGGGGTTATTCTGGGCTTTTCCCATATTGTTTTTGCATTGTGTTTTTGCCATGTCCTTTACTTTTTGCCTGTATTCTGGCACAAATGAATCTCTAGTGTCTCTTCAGTGTGTTGGAGGATTTCTTTCCTTGATTCCTTCAGGTGCCTTCCTTGTAGTATCCTTATTTATTGAGTGTTGACTTGCTTAAGTTTGGGGTTTTCAATTTTGGTTATATATTGGAAGGTATAGTTCACTCTTCCCTTTCTGTTTCACAAGAACGTGGTGGGCAACAGTCCAAGTGATGCCTTCTGGGCACTGTAAGTCCTCTGCTGCCAGCCAGTTCTTCTGGGTTAGTGTAGGACTTATTGGAACCTCTGTCTGGAGTTTCAGTTGGGGGGTGTTGTTCGCTTAGCCCACCCACCGGTACCCTGTGCCCCAGCTCTCTCTGTTTTTATTTTTTAATGAGTTTTAGACTCTCTTTTCTTGGAAAAAGAACATTCTCTTATGTATGCACAATTTGATGATAAAAAGTTAAGAATGTCACATTGATATAATGCTATCATTGAGCTTATATACTGATTTTATGTAAATGCAGCCAACTTCTCCAACATGTCCACTATAGAAAGTTTCCTGGTAATTTGGATGGATAGAATCAACTCCTTCCTGTTATCCTCTGACCTCTGTATGCATGATGCATTTATTCATATGAGTACATGCACACATGCCAATATAAAAATTAAATGTAATTTGTTTTAATTTAGAAAAGAAGACTGAAGTAATCTCAAGTTGTTTTTGTGATTTCAATTGAATGAGAAGACATATGTAATGGAATGAAAATATAGCATATTCATTCATAAGTACTTGAAAACTAAGTAATTCACTCTTAGACATGTGTTAGGTTAAGTAAGAATTTAAAAACAAAGCAGAACTTATTTCAGGACAAAAATACAAATCACATCATCTATACAATATGATACAGTAAAATTCATACACAGATAACAGAAAGAAATTAAATTTCTATACTCTTAATTAGCATAGATGCAAAAATACCTCCTGTCCATAAAATAGTAGTCAAGCAAATATAAAATTACATTAAAAAATAATTTACCATAACAAGTTTGAGTTCCTATATTGATAGACTGGTTTGGCATAGACATAGACATAATTTTTATTCTCATATGAGACAATATATTCAGAAAAGACATTTGACAAAATTCAACACTTCATCCTAATGTACAGTATTAACAAATTAAGGGTAGAAGAAATGCAGCTCAACACAATGAAGATCTTTTCTGGAAGTCCACAGCTAAATGATACTAAATGTTGGTCAAGAGCTAGATAAGGATGCCTACTACTACCACTTCTACTCAACATAGTACTGGTTCTTAGTCAAAACATTATTATAAAATAAAAATATAAGGCATCCAGCTTAGTCACATAGACAATCCAATGCTAAATTTTCTATGTGTGTAGACATAGACAATAATATTACCTAAATACTACCCAATAACCTATTGAGTTCAGTAATATCATAATATATAAAAATTACCTACATGCAAAGGAAATTAATAAAATCAGTTCATTCACAGTGGCCTAAAATATTGATAAATAATCTTAACTCCCATGCGTGATGGTGTACACCTTTAATCTCAGCACTTTGGAGGCAGAGACAGGTGGATCTCTGTAAGATCCAGGACAGCCTAGTCTGTATAGTTAATTATATGCCTACTGATGCTACAGAGGGACCCTATTCCAAAAAAATCCCAAAGTAAGAAAGATAAAGAAATGAAGGAAGGAAGGAAGGAAGGAAGGAAGAAAGAAAAAGAAAGAAAGAAAGAAAGAAAGAAAGAAAGAAAGAAAGAAAGAGAAAGGAAGGCAAAAGAAAGAATTTTAACTATGAAGATGTACACTGACTGAATGTTAAAAACCTTAAAACATGAAAGATACCTAACTTTCTTCCATTGTGGTCAGGTAGAATACAGCATGTTACTTCATTTTTTTTTCTATTTGTTGCTTGCTTTATGGCTGATTTTTGGAGAAAGTTCTATGAGCTACTAAGAAGAAAGTTTATTTGTTAATATTTGAGTATAATGTTATATAGATATATATTTGGTCCATTTGATTTATGATATGATATAATTCCTAAGTTTCTCCATTTAAATTTTGTCATGATAACCTATTGGTTGAGTGGAGTACTGAAGTCACCTCCTACCATCATTGTGTTGGAGTTAATCTGTGATTTATAGCTAATAGCATTTCTTTTATGAAATTGGGTACCCCTGCTTAAGTGCATATGTATTTAGTACTGTAATATCTTCTTGGTGGATTTTTCCTTTAACGAGTAGAAAATGTTCTTGAATATTTCTTCAGATTGGGTTTATGTTGAAGTCATTTTGTCAAATATTAGAATATATACACCTGCTTCTTATTTCATTTACTTGGATTATGTTTTTTTCCATCCTTTTACCCTGATGTGATATTGATCATTGATGTACGGTGTATTTCTCAGAGGCAGTAAAAAGGTATGGATTTATTTGTGAATACAATCACACAGTCTGGGTGATTTTATGGGGAAATTGAGACCAGTGATATTGAAGCCTATTATTATTTATCAATGTTTATTACTACCTGTTATTGAGTTATAGTATTGTTTTCCCTGGTGTCTTTTGGTTATTCAGTTGGGAATTGTTTATTCCTTGTGTTCTAGGTGTTGAGTTTAGGCTTCTATTCAGAGTGAATTATTCCTTCAGAAACCTCTGTGTGGCTGATATACTGAATATAGATTTAAATGGTTTTTATTATGGAATTTTTCCCTTCTTTTATTATTATTCATAGTTTGCTGGGGATAATATCATGGGTTTATATATGCTGTCTTTATAAATTATTAGAACAGTCCATGTTCTCCTTGCATTCAGAATCTCCATTGGAAACTAATGTGTAATTTTGATATACCAAACTTTATAGAGATTTTTGTTTTCTCTTGCATTTTTATTATTATTTGATGTTGGAATTTCTTTTCTGGTAATATCTGCTTGTTATTATACGTGCCTGTTGGAAATTGATAGACAAAATTGTTGTTGCTGTGTGGATGAGGTGTCATACATATTTCCCACATAGCTTGGGATATCTGATTTTCTTAGCCCAGGACCCAATGTCCTGCAGAGATAGCAGATTCTCACAGTCCATCTTCAGATGTCTGGGGAAGGCTGATGTGCTTAAACAGGTGGTTCGTTAGTGGCAGGAACTGGGGACACGGTAGGAGTGAATATTGTTCCCTTGCTCTCCAGGCCACCTGGGGAGACTAGAGAGTCCTTGAGGTGCTGTTAGCTTGGGACAGGCAGAACCTTTTATGAGCTTTTAGTAAGTATATTTTAAGCTCTTTCATGGCACTTATTCTTACACAGATGAGCTTCTACTATATTTTAGACCTCCCACTTGCCAAAATGCCAACTAGTTGAAGACTTGGTTTACACCCCTTGGCATTAAAGTGATATGGATAATTCTGTAAAGAAGTGAGGCTTATTTTAAGAAAGTTCATTTATCCTTTAGTTTGTCATTGTATCCCTCTAGATCCTATTTGAGTTTTTCATTCTTTCTCTTTACTTCTCTGAATTCTTCTTTATGTTCTTTAATTTCTCTGCATAGGTCTGGAATTAGTCCTCTAAGGTCTGTTTCTGGGGTCACCTCCAGGGGGATCCAATTGTAGCTGTCTCCTACCGGGTTGGTAGAGAGCTTGGTGTGGAATTATCCTGCACCTTTCCCATGTCTTCTTCATCTCTCTGGCATGTGGGTTTCCCTTTTGTGATTCAAATCCCAAATGCCTTTTCAGTTTGTTGAAGGCTGNAACAATCCATTGCTGATGTCAGAGCTCCTGTATTAATATATTTTGCCTGAGTGCATAGCCCTTTTCCATTCTTTTGCTCTAAGGTGTCATCTATTTTTCATGTTAACGTGTATTTCCTGATGGCAGCAGAAAGATGGATCTTGTATTCACATTCAGTCAGTCTGATAGTTTCTCTTTATTAAGGATGTGAGATGGATGATATTAAGAGTTATTTTGAACAGTGTCTCTAATTCCTATTGCTTTGTTGTTTATGGTGTTTTGATATACCTATTTGATGCAATTATTTGTTTATTCCCTGTGAGTTCTTGCATGTGCTGTATGTATCTTTGTCTTCTGACTGAAATATTCCATCCTCTATCCTCTGCATAGCTGACTTAGAGATCATAAATTCCTTTAATGTGTTTTTATAATAGAAAGTTTTTATTCCTCCTCTAATTTTAATAGATAGTTTTTTTGAGGTGGGCATAACAATCTCCAGTAACAATTATGCTGTTTTGGAATTTGGTATATAGTTTTTCAGGCTCTTCTAGCTTTAACTTTTTCTGTTGAGAGCCAGGCATTCTGATGCAAGCCTTTAATCCAAGCTTTTGGGAGGCAGAGGCAGATGGATATATGTGATAAAGAGCAGCCTGGTCTACATAGTGAGTTCCATGCTAGCTAGGGCTACAGAGAGTCCCTGTCTCAAAGCAAACCACACCCTTCTAGTCATGCACCATCCTGCCACCTCTTCTGCAATGGTCCCTAAGCCCTGGGTAGGTGAGGTTTAATATAGGAGTCCTCTCCGGGGACATGCACTCTGTAGTCTCTTGTTCTCTACACTTGGCCATTTGTGGCCTTTTGTGTTAACCACCCTCTGTTGTATGAGGAACTGGTGAGAGCTGAGAGATGCAGGGGAAACGGTCATAAGGCCCATTTTTAATGTTTTAATTATAGTATTTTGGAGGGAGCGTCTTCTTTTACTATTTGGAATCTTGTTGGCCTCTTATACCTATATTAGCATGTCTTTCTCAAAGTTTGGGTAATTTTCTTCTATGATTTTACTGAAAATATTTACTATACTTTCTCTACTGTATTCTCCTTCTTCTAGCCATTAACCCAAATATTAGAACTTTCCATGGTGTCCTAGAGCTCTCCAACATTCTGTTCAATTTTTCTTTTTAAATTTATCATTGACTTTTACTGGGTGCTCAAATTCCTCTACCTTGTCTTCTGTCCCTGAATCTCTGTTTTCTATGTGATATATTCTTTTGGTGAGACTTTCTACTGAGGTTTTTATTTGGTTTATTGAGTTTTTCACTTCCAGCATAATTTCTATTTGTATATTTTTAATAATTCTATATTTTCAAATCTTTAACTTCATTTCATTCATCTCCTTGCTTTGTACTCTTGGAATACAAAGATGTCTTCTTTGAATTGTTTGAACGTACTTATAATCATTCTTTAGATTTTTTTCTTGTAATTTTTACAAGCTATTTTCATTAGGTGCCCCCATTGTGGGATTAGCAATTTGCAGAGAAAATAAGTCCTGACTTTTTGTGATGTCTTTGGTTCTTAACTGAGACTTACACATCTAGAATTACTTCATTGTGTGAGTTTCTTTTAGATGTTTTTTACTTTTGTCTTTTTGAGAAAAGTTCTTTCTGTAGCCCCACCTCACCTAAAACTTGGTATATATCCGAGTTAGTCTCCATCTGACAGAGATTTGCCTGTCTCCACCTCCAGAGTGCTAGGATTAAAGGTGTATGTCACTCTACCTGGCTTGTATGTTTTATTTTTAAAATTCAAGTCCCCTTCTTTCAGTAGTGGCTCTTGCAGTGATCAGTGGAGTTCTCTTAAGTTTGCTTTGTCCTTTCTGTCTGTGGGATTGGCATTTAGAGCTGGAGGCTCTATTTTGTGTCTTCCTCTGAGTGTCAGGTATTGTACTGTGTCAGCTATGCCCTTTTGCCTGGGTCTGAAGCTTTTGTGGTGAGTTTTGGGATTCTTCACATGTATGCGGGCCTTACCAGAGTAAATCCAGTCCTCACCTTGAGTCCACAACTTCCTCTGAAATTGCTGAAGGTTGTGGATCCCTAAAAACCAATAGGCCTTACTTTGCTTCAGAACTGTTCGACATCCTTGGTCTGCAGCCTTGGCTGAAACTGCTGGGAGATATGTAACTTATTATGTGTCTGTGGCCTCATAATTACTTTAATCTTTGAGCTTACACTCTTGATTATGTTAGTGGAAGAATGAATTAAACACACATTTACAGTATGAAATAAAATATTATAGTACACATACATTCAAGTTTGTCTCCAGCAAAAACTACACTATTTGTGGGCCTATATTAAAAGCTCAAGCAGCCCTGTGTAAGAAATACTAAGAAGCACTCCCACAAAATAAATACTGTGGTTAGACACAATGTCATGACAAAAAATGAATCATTTTGCATGTGATAAATTTTGAAAGAATTACTTAAAGCAGTCCAACTGTGAGATTAGATTAGAAGCACAAAGAGTAACAGATTCCCTCCTGTGAACATTATGAAATAGTTCATGACGTCCATAATGTGCTGATGTCCAAAGCTCCCAAAAAGATGTCAGGCATGGTGAGGAGCACCTTTAATCCTTTTATCATGGAAGTTTTTCAATAAAAAATTGATACCTAGGTCATACTGAATGATTCTCAGACTGGGGTCATAAACATTTTTTTTACATTTAATTATTTCTTTGTGTGTGGGGATGCACATAAACCACAGGGAGAATGTAAAAATCATAGCACAACTTTCAGGAGTTGGTTCTTGTAGGAATGACTTTCTACGATAGGAATATAATCTGACCTAAAGACTTTTATGTACCCTTACAACCAAAAAGTTACTGTTTATAATATAAACAACTCACTGAGTCATGTGCTCCTCTGGCAACCAGGGCATATGATCTAACTCCCTCAGGACCCTTCTTTGCTCTTCACCCAAAATAGTGTAAAATAGAGTATGAATGAGAGTATTCATAATTTACATACCAAGTTCTGAAAGCAGAATACTTTTCTCATTGCAAACAATGAGGAAAACTCTGTGTGTGTGTGTGTGTGTGTGTGTGTGTGTGTGTTTGATATTCTAGGCCTAGAGATCAAAACACAAGATGCTCTGATAAGATAAGGATGGATTCTGACTTTGACTTCCCCACTACATGCAAGAGATAGACCTTCAATAAAAGATTGATCAAGGCCTTTTGTGAGGAGCAAAGTTCTGAGCATCATCTGAAGGAAAGGATGCTTGGGATCTCAGGTCCACTATTAGCCTTAAAATGAAAGCTCAGTGTCAGGCTATGTCTTTTTTAGACATCACTGTAATATGACTGAATAATGCCTCAGGTTCTGTCCTTTCAAACTCAAGTCATAACAATTGGCAGCAAGTGTCCTTAGGACCTGAGCCATCTTCCAAGTCATCCATATTTTATTCAATGGATGTTAAACCTTGCTTAGCACTAGGTTCTGAGAACCTACATGACACAAGCTATGTTACATCTTTCAATGACTTTTCAGACATGACAAAAGCACAGGAGGCAGAGAACAGAGAAGAAGATGCTAATTGACAATGTCTAATTTTACTTTCTTTGAAGGGTTTTATTTTTAATTTTTGGGTTTTTGCATGTGAATGTACATTGCTGTCATGTGTTGTTTTAAGCTGGGTGCCAGGAATCAAATTTAGATTATATTTGATGAGTAAGCAGTTTACCAATAGAGAGAGTCCCCTGTCCCCTATATTTCTTTTTGTTATGAGACAATTGTTGTTATTATCCTACTATCCTAATTTTCAGTTAGAGAAACTGAAGAAGAGAGGCAATTGTGAAGGTAATATGTAGGAACTCAAAATTTGTGGAATTAATGAAAGGTTAATTAATTGAACACTATGAAATGTCTGAAAGATAGATGTTACTTGGAAGATAATTATTTTTCAGTCAGGTAACCTGAACTGGCCTCAAACTTACTATGGGGCCAATTATGACCTTGAACTTCTGATCCTTTCTCCTTCAACTTCCAAGTGCTAGTATTCAAGATGAGGGCCACCATACCCTGATTTGAAGTCAATTATTTTAAGAATGTTATAAATTGACAGAATTCTAAAGCAGTTTTATGAGTACAGATAAATCAGCAGAAGGTATAGAAGATCCCAGTGTGTGCTCTCACACACTCTCCTCTGATATAAGTTATATCACTGTCTCCCACTTTTTACAGTTGACTCACCCATATCAATATTAGTATATAATATTCATAGATTATATTAAAGTTCATTCTTCATGTTCTTAATCTTATGGGTTCTCGACAAGTATATTGCATAATTTATAATTATAGTATCATATAAAATATTTTCATTGTATAGAACAGAAAATGAGAAAACTAACATTATTTGTAGAATGCAGTTAAAATTATTTAGGGTGAATATAGAAATAGTAAAAAGGAGGCAGAGAAAATAAAAATATACAAGAAAATTGGTGTTGAAAAACAATAGAAAAAGATGAGCAATGTAATAAAATGTTATGGAGAGAAAGAAAATGCAAGGCTGATGAGATGTCTTAGTGGGTAAATACATGCCAAAGGGACTATGGAAATAAAACAAATTAAGCTATAATTATTTAAAACGTAACACTTAGAACGTAAACAGAAAAGTACAGTAACCAATACATTTCTTTCAATAATAACTTTAAACAACATTGTCATCAATTCTCTAATCAAAAAACCCATGCTAGGTGACTAGATTAAGAAACAAAATCAATCTTTTTATTGTCTACAAGAAAAGTCATTTTACATAAAGGTGGTGAAAGGATGGAAAAAGTATTCCAGTATTCCAAACAAATGGCATGAAGAAGTAAGCAGGTCTTCCTGTCGTAATATCAGACAAAATGGACTTCGCATTAAAATTAATCAGAAGAGATAAAAAGGTCGCTTCATTCTGATCAAGGGAACAATTGGCCAAGAAGACTTTATAATCACAAACATATTGGTGCACAGAATATCACAAAAAGGGTACTACTGGATTTCAAGATATAGTAGGTGATTTCACTACCCCACTTTCTCCAATAAACAGGTCACCTGAATGAAGAATCAACAGAGAAACATGTAGATTACATACCATGCAAGTACCAAAGGATAAACAAATACTCAGTAGCTGATAGAACTTTCTCTAAAATAGACCACATATTGAGGCACAAAAGAAACCGCAAAAAATACAAAAATTGAAATAATTCCATATTTTTCAATGGACCATAATGCAATGAAGCTTGTAATCAATGGCAAAAGAAGCTCTAGTAAATACATGAACTTATGGAGATTTAAAAAATACGCTGTTTATTTATTTTTAACAAATCTAGATTAGTTAAAAATAAATAAATAAATAAATAAATAAATAAGTAAATTTATGTGAAAAAAATAAAAAAAAATAAAATAAATAAAAAAATACACTGTTGAATGAATGGATCAAAGAAGAAATAAAGACAAAAATATTTCTGGAACTATATTAAAATGAATGGATGGAACTAGAAGACAGCATGTTAAGTGAAGTAACACAGTCACAGAAAAACAACGAATGGTATCCCTCATCTGTGGATGCTAGTGTCAATTACCTAGTTGTAAGGCAAACTGAGCAACATTAATGTGATCTGAAAACAACTGTGCTCTTAATATTGTGAGTCCCTTAACAGGTTCTAAACTGAATGTTTATATAAGCTACCATTCTTTTCAGAGTTAAAGAAGTTTTGGTAATAATGGATGAAGATATATATATATATATATATATATATATATATATATATATATATTATATATTTGAGTATATAGTAAGATCAAAGGAATGTGGAAAAAAACTAGTTTGTCATGACATTATGTCTAACCACAGTATTCATTTTATGGGAATGCTTCTTAGTATTTCTTATACAATGCTGCTTGAGCTTTTGGTCAAGACTTTTCTAAAATATTATAAAGTAGTTAAAAGTATCAGGCTGGTGTGACTTAGCCTTTCTGGATGCTTGACAACCATACTTAATGCCCATACCAATTTGGCCAAGGGTCTTAAGGGATAACTTTGTTCCTTGCCCTCAGAGGTCAACTAAGTCCCAGGAAACTATGCATGGGGGCATCTCTTGAAATGTCCTGCAAATGTGAGTCACCACTCTTCCTGTGCAGGGAGGTCTTGGAGATCCACTAATGAGACTTCAGCCAGTGTCCAGTCTATAAAGAGGAAAGTCTGCTCATGCTTCAGAAAGAGAAGCCTGATCTAGCAAGACCTGACTTTGTCCTCGAGTGGATGGAACTGGTGATTGAAAAGCCAAAAGGAGCCAGGGGCTCTCCCCCCCCCTCAAAAAAAAAAATCTCGAGTGACCCTTGAGGACCAGATCCTCAAGTGACCTTGAGAAAAAAAATGTTTGGTTAATCTGGGCTAACCATGTGCCCTTAAACATTCAAAAGGAAAGTATAACCAGAAATAAATAGTAAGTCTGAGAAATTGTATTTCGGGTATAAAACTCTAGATCTTAGTAAAAAAATAAAGGGCACAGTTGTTTTGCCTGTCTTACTGGCAAGTGGCTGCCACTGCTTTTGCCATCCTTCAAAGACATGAGAAGACACAGCTTTTCAACCTTACAATATGGACTGAAGACTCATGTCTCTCCAAGAATCCTCCAAACCTTCAGTGCCAGATGGGGACTGCTGAGACATCCAACTTGTGGACTATGCTACTACTGGGGTTTCCACTTCTTTAGAGTAAAGACTGCCATTGTTGGACTACCCAGGCTGTATCATGGAGACCAGTACAGGAAGATCAAGACAAGATGCAGTGCTTATTGGACCTCATTTGGTGACCATGGGAAGGGAAAACCCCAATGTGAAACACAAGGGCAGAACTGATGGTGGTTTAGGCTTGCCAAGGAGGAGCCTTCAAACATGACATCTTTCAGCCTAATAAAAAAATCATAAGCTGAAGATGCTAAAACCCATGAAATATGTGGCATGCCTATGTACATATTTTGGAGTGATGCATATTGGAAGGAATAACAACAACAACAACAGAAAAGACTGCATCAAAGAACCGACCGAAATGGTGAACTTTTGCTTGAAACAGTAAACTTCTGCATTGAGAATTTTGAGAGAGAATGAGAAAAAGATGAAAAACATGTTTGGCAGAATGCATGAGCTTTGGTGGGGGAGCAGGGAGGGGAGCTCGGGTCTAGATTTTATTTGTAATGTAATTTTGTATGAAGTGCACAGAGCTTCAATAAAAAGTTGGCAAAAAACCACAATTCAACAAGACATCTGCTACACATTATAAGTAGTCCTAAGAAGGAAGTTTATACTGTAAGCATCTACATTTTAAAAACCAGAAAGAGAATAAATAAATTACTTAATAATAAGAATCAGGGGACAAAACAAAACAAACATATTAGAGCAGAAATGGATGAAATACAAAGAAAACAACACAAAGAATTAATGAATCTAAGAGCTGGTTCCTGGAAAAAAAATAATGGAAATCAACAAAATCAGAGTTGAAAGGGAAAAATTACAACAGACACCAAAGTAATACATAACACCGTAAGGGATTTCATTAAAATCTATACTCTGTTACAATAGAAAATGTAAAAGAAATGGACAGATTTCCAGATTAAAGTAAACCACTGACTTTAAACCAAGTAGAGATCAACAATTTAAACAGATGCATAACAAATAACGATATTGAAACAGTAATACAAAGATTGTCAACTTAAAAAAAAAAAAAGCCCAGGAGCATATGGATCCACAGCAGAGTTTTAGTAGACCTTCCAAGAACTACAACCTATACTGCTTAAATTGCTGAAAAAGGCAGAAACAGAGGGAAAATTCCCAAATTCTCTCTACAAAGCTAGTATTACTCTAACACCAAAATTATGTAAAGAAAAAAACAACAAAAAAGAAAACTATAGGCTCCCATCCCTAATGAACATAGATGCAAAGTTTCTCAACAAAATGTGAGTAAACAGCATAAAGACAGATCGTTCACCATAAAGAAAGATCATCCACTATGATCAAGTTGGTTTTATTACAGAGATGCAGAGATAGTTTAATATATACAAGCCACTAGAGCTTGAAACCCTACCTGGAACAACAAGGAAAGAGCAGGTAATTAAAGAGGCAGTAATTGGAAAGAAGTCAAAGTAGCCTTATTTGCAAATGATATGATATTATACATAAGAGATCCTAACAATTCCACCAGAAAACTTCTAAAAAGAATCAACACTTTCTGCAAAGTTGCAGGGTACATATTCAATTTACAAAAATCAATAGCCTTTATATAAAAGTAATAAGAAAGAGATCACAGAAATGCTCCCATTTATATTTACCTCAAAATAAAATATCTATGAATAAACATATCCAGAGACATTATATATACATATATGTATATGTACATATATATAAATACACACTATACATACGTTATATCCAGAGACGTATCCAGAGACATTATATATACATATATATGTACATATACATTAATATACATTTTATATATACAACGAAAATTTTAAATCTTGGACAAGATTGAAGAAGATGGAAGATGGAAAGATCTCCTTGTTCATGGATTGTTAAAATTAATACTGTGAGCTGGCATATGCCTTTAATCCTAACACTCAGGAGGCACAGGCTGGTGGATCTCTGTGAGTTCAAGGCCAGCCTGGTCTACATAGTGAGCTGCAGGCTAGCTGGGGCTAAAGGGAAAACCTGTCTCAAAAAAACAAAAAAACTTAATACTGTGAAAATGATGATCCTACCTAAAGCAGTGTCCAGATTCAATACAACTCCAAATAAAACCCCCATATTTTCATAGAAGTAGGAAAACATCCCAAAATTCATAAGATCCTGGAGAGCCAATGTAATCCTGAGCAAAAAGAACAATGCTGGGGGGATTACCATAACATGTTTTGAACTATATTATACAGAGCCATAGTAATAAAAACAGCATGGTATTAGCACAAAACTAAAATGTAGATTGATAGAACAAAATAGCAGACCCAAACATGAGTGCATGCAATTATAGCTAAATGATATTTGATTCTATAAGCCATATTATATATGAGACTACATTAAATTGGGAGGGAGACATTGTTTGGAGGTGTGGATGGGGAATGGATTTAAATACCATCAAACTCTACTGTATGATAATTACAAATTCAATTAAATAAATAAAATAATAGTGCATAAGATCACATCAAAATATTACTGAATATATAGAAAGTAAACAAAATTAATAAACAAAGTATATAGGAAAGAAAAGAAAATCATTGCTTAATGATGAAAAAAGTGCAAATAAATTAGAAATGTGTGAAGGGGAATAAAGGAATAATAACATGAAATGTTTTTAAAATATTACAAAATAAACATACTGCTAAATATGTAGTGGAAAGAAAAAAAGGTGAAAGAACAAGGGCAAAATGAAAAGAATAACTGCCAGTTATATACATGTTGGGTGTTAGTTGAACTTGCATGCTATTGTCTTTCCTATGGTTTATGTTCCTTTTGCTCCTGTACTGGACATGAGTCTAAATTTCACTGCAACTGTCTTCACTTTAGTAACTTCACATGTTATGCAAATCAAGAGCTTTTGATAGCAACACTTGGCTTCTTAGTCTGTGGTCTGGGTAGCTTCTTCTACCCTTCCATGATTTTCTAAATCATAACCCCTTGGGTGCCTAATTTTCTAGCTAGAAGTGTCTTCCAAATGCATTGAGAGATAGGAATGCCAACACAGAACTGATATTTGCACAAGAGGATGTCTTTATACTTTCCAACCCCACTTCAAGTATTGACCATTCTATTTGAGGAATTCAGCTGTGAGTACTGAGAATTCCACTGGAGATTTAGAATTCATAGATGCTGCAACAGTGAATGTCAGATAAATAGCTCAAGAGGATGATTTACCCATTGACCCCAGGCTCAGGCTGTCAGGCTCCAGAGTTAATAATGTCTGCTTCTATCCACTATCAATGCAAAAGTCATAACTCTCACCTCAAAGGGGATAAGAGATAACTTGTTCTGGAGACAAATATGAATGTCCATAACCCAAGAACAGAGATCCAGGTTGCCTCAAATTCCATGTTCAAATGTGGAGACAGTTTCATAAAGCTTTTATGGTAACAGACCTAAAAAGTTATAAATCAAGGCACCTTTGTAATACATTGGTGGGAACATTAAGTAGGTGGTTATAGCAAAGCAGAGAAATCTCAGTTATAGGCCTCAAGTACTGTCTGATGGTTGGTGAAAGCTACAGTTTTGTTAATACTTCCAAAACATTGTTGTCTGTTAGTCACAAAATGTTAGGTCAGACATAGATCTGAGCAAGGAATGGCTTTAGGGAGCTAAATATAGCCCTAAATAAATAATAATTATGCTGTGGACCGGTAACATCCCAAACTCTACACAACCATTGAAGTTCTAATCACTTGATCAGCCTTGCAGAAGGTTCAAGTTTTGAGATGCATGTGATTTTTTTTTCTGGGAACTTTGGCTCTAATACAGAGGACAGGGATACTTTTCTTGCTGCATTTTTTTAATTTTCATTTTTTATTGATGGTTTTATATTTTATACATCATTTTCCAATTCAGTTCAGGCATATTTCCCTTTCCATTCCCCCCACCTCACCCCACCCCATCCCATATCATGCATTCTGCCCTACCTGTCCTGCATCTTTCTCTCAGTTTTTTTTTTCATTTTTTAGCAATAAGTGATAATTTATGAGTACAAGCATCCTTCATGTAAAACCAATTTGCAGGCAGTTGTGCCCAAACCCACAGAGCTCATGGGTTCCACCATCCAGCGGGGGGCGGGGGACTTCTATGTTCAATCAAGTTGGTCAAATGAGTGTCCAGACTATATTGCTGTAGTTTCACCATTCACCCCAATCGCAGACCTTACATTCTACCATGCCCCCTCTTCCGCAGATTGTTCCCTAGGCTTAGAAAAGGGGCACAGGAGGATGAGAAGCAAAACAGTCTACTTTCTCTGGAGCTGTTGTCTTGGACTCTGCTCAATTCTGGATGTTTCCTTTCATGGGCTGACAGTTTGTCCAGGGATAACCTTTCGATCCTACTAATGAGGCACAAGCAATTAGATATATAAGTTATTCCTAAATTTTAGTAAAGCTATTGCTATGGTAGTTACTTTGGTATAGTTACACAGTGTTGTTGGGATGGTTATGTTAAATCCACAGTTGGAATTCATTTTCTTCTGTTAGATATGACAAGGTCTTATTGTGGCTTATAACATCTCCTAACTGTTAGAGGATGTAAGCTTGTGGCATCAGCCGTGGGTTATTCCTCCAAGGAGGAGAGCTAATGCCAATTAGATTTGGGATATACAGGCCTATGGCTGCCCACTGGTTGCACAGTATTTCCAGGCAGGTGAGGTGTAGTAGCTGGTGCTGATGGAGGAGATCCTTGCTTGACTCAAGGAGACCTATATTTGCTTTTTTATTGGTTTAGTGTGCCTTTGGTAACACTCTCTGGTATTCCAGAGGTACCATCTGTACATTTGCAAGTGTGGTCAAATAGCATCTTTCCCATGTTTACATCAGGTCTTCGACAGCAGGGCTTTATCGCCTCTCTTCTTGCAGATATCCCAGTTTAGAAGGCAAGGAGCCTTTACCTTTTGTGGGGGCTTGGATCCCCATGGCCAACATCTCCTTGGTAGAATCTAATCCATGGCTGATGTCAGAGCTCCCCATTTAATATATTTTGCTTAAGGTGCATAGCTTAAGGAGACTTTAGTATTATATTTGGTTCTGCATAGAGAATAACTCTCTTTCACAGTTCCTATACTCTTCTTAGTCAATTAAGAAGGCAGTTTAGTTTTCTAGTTTTTATAAATAGATTACTCTATAACATGTTAGGCCCCAATTTATCAGTTGCGGAGAACAACCTCATCAGTCATGATATTTTCTCCGTTGTTGCTATGGGGGGGGGAGGTAAGAGAAGTCTCTCGTTATTTAAAACCTTTGTTGCCACCTAGTAAAGGTAAGTTTTCATTAGGACTCATCTTATAATACTTGTTACAAGTGAGGGAACCATCAGGGGGGATTTGCGTAGTTTATGGCAAGCTAGAGGAAGGCCTTTCTTCCTTTCAATGTTCAGAAGGCCAACCTTTCTGCTGGCACTGTAACCTGGTTACAATCCTAAACTACGCAATGCAAAGCTGTATCTTTTCTTTCTCAGCCATTAAGTTGGTGACATTTTGACCTGTTGGAACATACAAATCTTTTCCCATAGTTTTAAGATTTGAATTGCAAGGTTTTTGACAAAAAGGTTTCATATCTATCTGTATCCCCCTTTTTTTATTTTAGGTTTTTGTTTTTTGACCCGTGAGTCTCAAAAAGGCAATTGTATTATACATACCTATAGGGTGGAATCAAGGCTCAGATTTCATCAAAATCGCCCATGCTGTTTTGGGTGACTGTATGTGATTAACTTGGGAAGCAAACCTAATTTTTAAATTAAATAATCCTATAGGTGAAATAGAATGCTATAAGGTGATACTGTACAACAGAAAAATTACAGATAACATTTGTATGTGCCAATCGGAAAGCCATTGCTACACAGATTTTAAGTAAAACAAATGTGGACAACAGCAATTTATATCTCCAATTAACTCAGATGCATTACCGTTTTTATCAGAGCCTTTAAACCAATGTTGTTTGATATACACATATTTACTTTTACTAAGTCCTAAAACACCATGTAACCTGAAGACAGAGTCTGGGCAAAACTGGATACTTGTTGAACTCACATCAATTAAATATGCATTAATGGAATATACACCCATGTCCCTCTCCCATCCCTCCCACCCTTCCCGATTCACCATTTCTGTCAGTTTTCTGATGCAGTCTTTCTGTTGTTGTTCTTTTAATATACATCCCTCTCCAGAAGAAATATTTGTAACTGGGTTATTGGCACTAGCATCCACATATGAGGGATACCATTTGTCGTTTGTTTTTCTGGGAGTGTCTTGCTGCATTTTACTGCCTGAGCTGAACCTCTGCACTTTACAGCAGCTTGTACTTTTCAGCTTGTCAGCATCTGCTCTTCCTGCTTTCTGTAACTGGCTCCTAGGGTTGCCTTTCACAACCATAGCAGGTTAAATTCAGGTTATCTGACTTTTTCTCTGTTCTCTTACTCATGAGGTGGTACAGAAACAATAGGTTTCTTCTCAAGAAGGCACTGAGCCACTGACCTTTAAGTCACATACAGCGATAAAATGGAATTAATTCGGGGCTAGAGAGATGGCTCAGCGGCTAAGAGCACCAACTGCTGTTGCAGAGGACCCAGGTTCAATTCCCAGCACCTACATGGCAGCTAAGAACAGTCTTTAACTCCAGTTCCAGGGGAATCCGACGCCCTCTTCTGACCTCCGCGGCATTGCACAACATGGGTGCACCAACCTACATGCAGACAGTACACTCAATACACATAAAAATTATAAAAAAAATTTAAAAATGAATTAATTCTTCTTCACAGCTGCTTTGTACAATGGAGTAGTCATTGCCTTACTAAAACCTGCATCTGGATTTGAGGCTTTGAATGCTGTGGCTTATCTTGAAAATATGACTGCCTGTATTTTCACCAAAGCTGCCTTACCTTTTGGATGAAGCTTCTGCTGCACCATATGCCTCGAGTGAGCGGTGCAACTGGAGATGAGTTCAGCTTGGTTTACTTCTCAGTACATCATCCATCTTTTTCTCCTCACTTTTCAGTTCTTCTTACTATGTGAATTTCTGAAATTATTCCCCCTTCCTTGGGACTGTATTCTTTTTCCTTATTCTGAATCATCTCCATTGACTCATACATAGGCATATTCTAGGCCACCATCTTACCCTGTAATAAGTTTTTTTAAATTCATTTATATATATATATATATATATATTTTATGTATATGAGTATTTTTCTAGAGAGATGGTTGATAACCATCATGTGGGAGCTAGGAACTGAGTCAAAAGGAGCTAGTGCTCTTAACCACTGGGCCATCTTTCCAGACCTACAATCATTTCTTATATAAGTACTTTATGAAGATGAGGAGTATTTCTTGTATTTATTGATTTCTGAGAGTATATATTAGGAACAGATATTGACATTTCTTGAATGCTTTTTCTGAATTCATGGATATGTTCACATATTTTTTCCTTTAAAAGTTGTTAGTGTGGTAAATTATATTAATGTTTGTTATTATAAAAACAAATATGAACTGGGCTTGGCAGTGCATGCCTTTAAGTTTAGCATTTAGGAATCAAAAGCAGGCAGACTCTTAGAGATCCAGGCTACCCTGGTCAGCATATTTAAATTCTGGGTCACCTGGAGATACAGATACATTGTCTAAAAAATGTTGGATTTCTGAATAAATTTCTACTTGTTTTTAAGTGTTTAAGATTTATTCATTCTAAATTATGCATGTGTATGTCAGTATGTGTATGCTCAAATGAGTGCGGTTGCCATAGAAGCCAGAAGAATGTATTAGAGCCCCCTGGAACTAGAGTTATAGGCACCTGACTTAGATGCTAGGAACTCACCTTGGACCATCCACAAGATATCAATCAAGGAGCCATCTTTCCAGTACCCCACCCCCACATGATTTATGATTATCATGTGTTTTTTGACAATAATTTCCTTAATTCTTTCAGAAAATTTAGAAGAGTTACTTTAAATGTTTTGCTTCCTAAATATAGTAGTTGGACTTTTTCAAAATCAGTTTCTATTCCTATTTGTTTTTTGGTATTTTTAGACCTGTCTCCTACGTTTTGGTTCTAAAATAGCTATAAATAAATGTAAAATAACCTGGGCAAACAGTTTTACACTGTTTTAACTTTTTGAGTTTTCTTTGGGCATGTATTGGGGTATTTTATTTTATTGTTGTTGGTTTTTTTTAGAATTAACTACTTTTTAGTTTGGTAAATTTATTTATTTATTTATTTATTTATTTATTTATTTATTTATTTATTTATTTATTTATTTTAGATACAGAATTCCCATGATTCAATTTCACACTATGTTAACAAAATAATATGGTTTTCCCTGTTTTTAAATTTTATACCATTCAGGAGACTAGGCAAGAAGATTGCAAATTCGAGGTCTTCTTGGGCTACAGAGTGAATTCAAAGCCTGCCCAATCAATTGAATGAGACTCCTTGTTTCTTGGCCATTTCTATTTCCTCACTTGTGAAGTCTCTGCTCGGCTCTTTACTCCATCTTTTGAGTGAGTCATTTGTTTTCTTACTTCTTTGTTTTTTGAATAGTTTATATATTCTGGAAGTTAATGCTCTGTCAGATGTATCAGCAGTGAAGGTTTCCTCCCACTCTATGGGTTTTCTCTTCACTTCTCTGACTTTCTCTTTTGCTGTACAGATACTTTGGAGTTTAATAAGGTCCCACTTGTCATTTGTCAACCTTATATCCTGAGCATCTGCTGTCTGGTTTAGAAAGTCTTTTCCTGGGCTGGAGAGATGGCCTAGCAGTTAAGAGCACCAACCACTCTAACAGAGGACCCGGATTCGATCCCCAGCACCCACATGGCGGCCAAGAACTGTCTGAAACTCCAATTCCAGGAGAAATCCAGTTCCAGGGGAATCTGACACCCTCTTCTGACCTCTGCGGCATTGCATGACACGGGTGCACAAACTTGCATGCAGACAGTACATTCATACACATATGGAAATAAAAAAATAAAAAAAAAAAGAAAGTCTTTTCCTACACCTATATCTTGTAAATTGCTGCCAACTTTTTCTTATATCACCTTCAGATTTTTGGGTTTAACATTGAGGTCTTTGATCTATTTGGAGTTGATTTTTGTACAGGGTCAGAGTTAGGGGTTTAATTTTATTTTTCTACAAGTGGTGATCCAGTTTTGCCAACAACATTTGCTGAAGATGCTTTCTTTCCTCCATTGAGTCTTTTTGGCCTCCCTGTCAAATATGAGGTGGCTAAAATTCTATGTGCTCAAGTTTGGATCTTTGGTTTTGTTCCATTGGTCTACAGGTCTGTTTTTGTGCCAGTACCAGACTGTTTTTATGACTATAGCCTTGTAGTATACTTTGATGTCTGGTATAGAAATAAGGGTTGCTTTGACTATTTGGGGTCTTTTGTTGTTCCATATGAACTTAAGAATTTTTTTCCAAGCCAGTGAAGAATAACCTTGGGATTTTAATTGGGATTGCATTGAATCTGTATATTAAGTTGGGTAGAATGGATATTTTTACTATATTAACTTTTCCAATCCATGAACATGGGAGGTATTTCCATCTTCTGATATCTTCTTCAATCTCCTTCTTCAGGAATTTATAATCTTTGTTGTAGAAATCTTTGGTGGTTTTGTTTAGGTTTGTTTCTAGGTATTTTATTGTTTTTGAGGCTATTGTGAGTGGGAAGGACTCCTTGAATTCCGTCTTCAGTTGCTTGTTGGTGGTGTAAAGAAATGCTACTGATTTTTCTAGGTTAATTTTATATCCTGCCACTTTACTGAAACTTTTAATTGTTTCTAGGAGTTTTCTGGTGGAGTTTTTAGCTTCCCTTAGATAAACTATCATATCATCTGCAAAAAGGGATAGTTTTACTTCCTCTTTTCCAATTAATATTCCTTTAATTTCCTTTTCTTGCCTTATTGCCCTAGCCAGTGTTTCAAGCACTATATTGAAGAGGATTGTTGACAAGGAGCAGCCTTGATGGTTTCATAGCTTTATGGGGAATCCTTCTAACTTTTCTCCATTTAGGATGATGCTGGCTGTGGGTTTCTTGTATATGGCTTTGATTATGTTGAGGAATGATCCTTCCAGTCCAATTCCCTCTAGTACTTTAATCATGAAGGGATGCTGTATTTTGTCAAAGGCCTTCTCTGCATCAATTGAGATGATGGTGTGGTTTTTGTCCTTCAGTCCATTTATGTGTTTTATTTTATTTACTGATTTTCATATGTTGAATCATCCCTGCATCTCTGGTATGAGTTTAACTTGATCATGGTGAATGATCTTTTTGATGTGGGTCTGTATATGGTTTGCAAGTATTTTGTTGAGAATTTTTGCATCAGAGTTCATTAATGAGATGGGTCTCTAGTTCTCCTTTTTGGTTGCATCCTTGCCTGGTTTTAGTATTAGAGTGATGCTGGCTTCATAGAAGGAATTTGGTAGAGTTCCCTCTGATTGTATACTTCTAAACAGTTTCAGTAATAATGGTTGTAGGTCTTTTTGAAATGTTTTATAGAATTCTGCTGTGAAACCATCTGGATCTGGGCTTTTTTTAGTTGGGAGGTCTCTTATTACATTTTCATTTTTTTCATGTATTATGGGTCTGTTTAAGCTGTCAATCTCCTCTTGGTTTAGCTTTGGTGATTCCCCAGATTGCAGATATTCATCATTTCTCTTAGGTTTTCAAATTTGGTAAAGCATAGGTTTTTGAAGTGTTCCTGTCTGATTGTCTAGATCTTTTTACTGTCTTTTGTGACATTTCACCTTTCATCATGAATTCTATTGATTTGGAGTTGTTCTTTCTTTCTTTTGTTTAACTGGGCTGGGGTCTATCTTGTTTATTCCTGTCTCATTGTCTGGATCTTTTTACTGTCTGTTGTGATATTTCACCTTTCATCATGAATTCTATTGATTTGGAGTTGTTCTTTCTTTCTTTTGTTTAACTGGGCTGGGGTCTATCTTGTTTATTCTCTCAAAGGACCAACTTTTGGTCTCATTGATTTTTTGTATTTTTTCTTTGTTTCTATTTCATTGATTTCTGCTCTGATTTTTCTTATTTCTTCCTGTCTGTTGCATTTAAGGTTTATTTCTTTCTGTCTTTCCAGTGTTTTTATCTTCAGGGTTAGCTCATTTATCTGTGCTCTTTCTGTTTTTTTTTGTTTGTTTGTTTTTGTTTTTTTTTAATATAAGAGCTCAGGGCTATAAACTTCCCTCAGGATTGCTTTTTATGTGTGCCATAGCTTTTGTTGTATTGTATTATCATTGTCATTCAGTTCCAAAGAATCCTTTTATTTCTTTCATCTCTTCCTTAACCCATTCAATATTCAAGAGTGTGTTGTTTAGTCTCCATGTGTTCTTGTAGATAGTAGGGCTTATCCCGGTGTTGATATTGAGCTTTATTTTACTGTAGTATGAGAGAATGCATGAAATTATTTCAGTTTGTTTGTATTTGTTGAGATATTTTTCTCTGTCCAAGAATGTGGTCAATTTTGGAGAAAGTTTCATGGGGTGCTGAGTAGAAAGTATATTCTCCGGTGCTTGGGTGGAATATTCTGAAGATATATGTGAGGTCCATTTCCTTTATTGTTCAGTTCACATGTCTCTCGGTTTATTCTTTGTCCAGTTGATCTGTCCAAAGGACTCAGTGGGATATTGAAGTCCTCTACTATGAGTGTGCTGGGGTTAATCTGTGCCTTGAGGTCCTGTAGAGTTGTATTTACAAAGGTTGGTGCACAGAGTTTGGTGTATATATATTCATGATTGTGAAGTCGTCATGGTTAATTTCCCCTTTGATAAGGATATAATTACCCTCTTTGTCTCTTCTAAATGCTTCTACTTTGAAGTCTATTTTGTCTGATGTTAAGATAGCAACTCCTGCTTTCTCTTTAGTACCTTTTGCTTGGAATATTTTTTTCCATCCTTTCATTTTAAGTTGATGCCTATCCTTAAGGGTGAGATGAGTTTCTTGTAGACAGCATATCGATGGATTTTATTTCCTAATCCATTCTCCCAGTCTATGCCTTTTGATTGGGAAGTTTAGCCCATTGATATTTAAGGTTATGATTGAGAGGTGTGTGTTTCTTCCTTTCATCTTATACATTTGCATTTTTGTGAAGGTTTCTACTTCTGCATTTCTGTTTTTATTAAATTTTTCTTTCAAGGTGCCTGGAGGTAGTTGCTCCTCTCCTCTGTCCTTTGAATTGCTTCAAGTATTCTCTGAAGGGTTGGTTTTCCAGACATGTACTCTTTCATCTTGTTTATGTCATGGAAGATTTTTCTCTTTCTTTCAACGAGAATAGACATTTTTGCTGGGTATATTAACTTGGGTTGGCATTTATAGTCGTTTAGCACTGGGAATGCTTTGGTCCACGTTCTTCTTGCTTTCATGATTTGTGCTGAAAAGTCAGCTGTAATTCAGATCGGCTTTCCCTATATGTCACTTGTTTTTCTCTTGTGGCTTTCAGAATTTTGTTTTGTGTGTGTGTGTGTGTGTGTGTGTGTGTGTGTGTGTGTGTGTAGCATTTCAACTTTGATATGGCAGGGGGAGTTTCTTTTCTGGTCTAGTCTATTTGGTGTTCTACTTGCTTCTTTTATTTGCATGGGTTTGTCTTTCTTTTACTTTGGGGAAATTTCCCTCTATTATTTTGTTGACTATCTGATCAATAACATTCTCCTGGGATTCTTCTTCTTCCTCTATCTCTATGATGCAGAGGTTTGATCTTTTCATAGTGTCCCACATTTCCTGGTTGTTCCACTCTTGTGTATTTTTAAATTTTTCATAGTCTTTACTTGAGCTTTTTAGTTGTTCTGTGTTGTCTTCTAGGTCTGATATTCTTTTTTCTGCTTCCTCCATTCTGCTTCTGAGGCTTTTTCCCATTCTTTCCTCTTGATTGGATGATCGCTTGTTTTCCTTTTTCATTTCTTCCTGTGTTTTCTTTAATATTTCCATTTCCTTTTGGAGCTTCTCAAACTTTTCTTGTAGCTCATTGGTTTCCTTTTTCATTTCAGCATGGGATCTTTTCAGTGTTTCCATTTCCTTCTGGAGTTTGTCATTTTGTCCCGCTAGCTCTTTCCAGACTCTGTCATTTTCTCCTTTTAGTTCTTTCCGAAGTTTGTCCTTGTCTTCCTCTAGGTCCTTTCTGAGTTTTTCATTCTCTCCCCTTAGTTTTATGATTTCTTTGAATACATCTGTGATTGTTATTTTGGGATCTGTGTCCTGGGTTACCTCTAGGGAGATCCCATTGTAGGAATCCTCCACTGGTCCCATACAATTTGGTGTGGAGTTATTCTGTGCTTTTCCCATATTGTTCTTTCATTGTGCTCTCTGCATGTGATTAGCCTTCTGCCTGTATTCTGATGTGAATCTTGAATGCCTCTTCACCTTGTTGAAGGATTGCTTTCCTTGATTCCTTCGGGTGTCTTTGTTGTATTCTCCTTATGAATGGAGTGTTGACTTGTCTAGGTTTTAGGTTTTCAATTTTGGTTATATATTGGAAAGTATAGTTCACCTTTCCCTTTCTGTTCTGCAAGAGCTGAGTGGGTAACAACCTGGATGACACCTTCTGAACACTGTGTTCCCTCTGCTGCCAGCCACTCTCTCCTGAGTTCCAGTTGGGGGGTTCCAGTTGGTGGGGGGGTTGTTGGGTTGCTTGCTTAGCCTGCGTGCTGGTCCACACAAACTCCGCCCTCAGCTGCTGCAGAGGCAGCATGTAGACCACCCCAACTGCTTGAGCAGCTCTTTGTTTTCAAACCTCAGCTCCAAGCTCCCAGAGCCTTCTGGGCCAACTCCCCCTGTTCACTGGACCCATCGGTCCACGCAAACTCCACCCTCAGCTTCTGCAGAGGCAGCACATAGACTGCCCCAACTGCTTGTGCAGTTCTTTGTGTTCAAACCTCAGCTCCTAGCTCCCAGAGCCTTCTGGGCCAACTCCTCCTGTTCACTGGACCCTCCAGTCCACACAAACTCCACCCTTAGCTGCTACAGACACAGCATGTACACCACCCCAACTGCTTGCACAGCTCTTTGTGTTCAAACCTCAGCTCCTTGCTCACAGAGCCTTCTCAGGTATTTTCTTGATTGTTGAGTGATGTGGGAAGGCCTAGAAACCTGTGGGTGGTGCTGCCCCTGGGAAGGTTGTTCTGTATTTTATAAGAAAGCAGGCTGAGCATGGTCCAGAGAAGCAAGGCAGTAAGCAATGTTCCTCTATGGTCCGTGCTTCAGCTCCTGCCTCCAGGTTCCTGCCCTGAGTTTCTACCTTGGGCTCCCTAAGTGATGAACTGTGATGAACTTGGGAGATGTAGGATAAATAAACCTTTTCCTCCCCAAGTTGGTATTGGTCATACTGTTTTGTCACAGCAATTGAAAGTAAACTAGAACAGAACTGCTGACATTTCCATAGTTCTATACTGGGTTTTTTTCTGCTTAAGTTACGTGCATCTTATGCCTGCTGATACCATTGCTGTAGGATCATATGAACAGGGTCCTTGAAGCTTGTATGATTCTATTTCCATATGATCTTACACCTCTTCCCAGTCTCTTACAAACTTTCTGCATCCACCCCCTTCCACAATGGTCTCTAAGCCCTGGGTGAGTGAAGCTTAATATAGGTGTCCTATCCAAGGACACATACTTTGCAGACTCCTAATCTCCACACTTTGGTCATTTGTGACCTTTTGTGTTCTTCAATCTCTGTTGCATAAGGGAGCTTAATTAGTGAGAGTTTAGAGTTTCATTACTTTCCTCTTTATGTCTTGCTCTACGGTACATGTAGAGGTTGCATTGTAGATGTGCCACTTAGGCTTGGGCAATTCAAAAGGCAAAGTCTGTGTGCGATCAGTTATGATACATTGTGATTGTCTTTATCTGGTGCAAAAAAAAGTTCTTTGATGAGGGATGACCACAATAATTAAATGTAAATATGAAGATACATATTTTGCACTTAGTGGGAAATTACATCTGTGTAGGGAAGTGACAGCCTTCGAGTTTTCTCTAAGATCTATGATCTCTCCATCTATGTGTATTTGAGTATGTTTACAGTACCACACATGAGTTTCCTCCAACTGAGTGGGCTTTAAGTCCAATTAAGTAAACATTGATTGCCCCCAAAATAAAAGTGCCACTACACACACCAATGCTGTGCTGGATATTAATGTGGTTATTTGGTCCTAAAGCTGATGTTGCATGATTAATTGATGTTCTCTCCTAGCAGCTTGTGTAGTGCTCTCCAAAACTATGAAAGCTAGCCTTCAAGGGAATCACTTTCTGGGTTAGTTCCAGCTCTATTGCTCCAAATCTGGTCTCTGAAGTAAGTAGTGTTGTCAGCAATAGGGTCTTACCTTCAAGTTCTGGGACGCAATCAAGGGCTGTGGCAATAGCCTGTGTAATTTTGGGAGTCTCTTGGACTACTCTGGCTAACATCTCAAATGAAGGTTTCTTCTGTCTGAAACTGTTTCTTGTTATGTAGCTATGTGTATTTGTCATTAGGTTGTTAGACTAATATGATTCCCTCTGGGTTTTTACACTTGCTAGGCAGTATTTATCTCTCCTATTTCCTTTTCCCTGCTAACTCTCCCTCCGTGCCTTCCCCATATAAAGTCTCCCCATAGTCCCCATTTCTCCCTTGAAAATACCAGTATCCTACAGCCTTACCTCCCTTGAGATCATTCTGTCCCTTTATTTCAATTTTCATATATAACCCTCCTTTCTCCCTCCCATTTAAGTACCCCAATTTTATCCATTTCTCCCTTAGTAACAACTGTCTGGTACTATTCTTTCTCAGTTTCCTTCTTTCCCTTTACTCCCTGGTTCTGTTACATTTTCCTGGTTCGTGCAGCTACCTCAAGATACATACTCACATATTAGGATTTGGTGCTAGGATCCCTAAATGAGGGAGAACATATGTTGCTTGTTTCTCTGAGTCTTTGTTACTTTATGTAACATAATAGTTTGTAGTTCCACCCATTTGCCTACAAAATTCATGACTTCATCTTTCTTTACCACTGAGTAGAACTCCATTATGTAAATACATCACATTTTCATTACCCATTGGTCAGTTGAGGGACACCTAGGTTGCTTCCATCTCTTAGCTATTGTGAAAAGAACAGCAACAAACATGGATGTGCAAGTGTCAAGACAATAACAACAAGAAAAAAAATCAAGAATTTTTCTTTGCTAAAGGTCATATGAAATACAATATAAGATATCTACAACTTTACTAATTTCAAGTGATTGCCCCTGGTCTAATACCTTTTTTTTGCACAGATTGACCTCTTCCTGGTCCTCAGTCCTTCTCTCCACACCTTCACCAGTTTTTTAACCCAAAAGCCAATACCAGATGAAGCTGTGGCCTTCAGGCCCTATACATTTGATCGCGAGTCCTGCTAAGAGAGGGAGAAAGTGAATAGCTTTCACAGAAAATACATGTAGATATGGAGATTAAACAACATATTATTGAGTGATGTACAGGTCACTGAAGAAATATGAAAGAAAAATTTAAAAATCCTAGAATTGAATGAGATATAATGAGGAAGTCTTAATAAGGACATTCATAACTCTAAAGTGCTTGCATAAAAAAAATCAAAAAGAGCTCAAATAAATAACTCAATGTGAACTTTAAGGTACTGGAAAACAGGAACAAACCAAACATAGAAGCAGTAGATGGGGAGAAATAAGTTCAATTTTTAAATGAAAGAAATAGAAATGAAAAACAAACAATACAAAGAATCAATGAAAAAATGGAATCATTGAAAATATAAACCTTGACAAACTCTTAGCTAAAAGAAATATTTGACTAAAATTAATGAAGTTAGAGATATGAAGGGAGACATTACAACAGATGCCAATAAAATTCAGAAAATCACAAGTATCCCTTAAAAACTGGTGATTTAAGTCAGGAGAAGGATGAAAAGGTAGGGCAGAGGAAGGAGTGAGGGGAGAGATAAATAACACTAAGGATGTTTAAAAATTTATAGGGAATACATTATTTCATAATCTTAATTATACAGCATATATGCATAGTTTTAATTGAAGTTACCCTACACGGGGGATAATGTTTCTCCCAGAAACCATAGATTGCCAAATAAAATGCCATTGTGAAGCAAGAGAAACCTCTGGTGTTCCAGAGACCTACAAAACAATACAGCCTATTGGCATTGCTCTTGGTTGCCCACAAGAATATCATGGTAAGACCATATCCCTGAAGACACTACATTAGTCACAGAAAATGAATAAATCAACTTGATACTGACCAGGAAGCTTCCCCCCTGCTGGCTAGCTTTCATATGTAGGCCACTGAGGAGAAACAGTCATCAACAGTGTTAGTTAGCTGTGACTTCTGTGAACTGTAATACAACAAAATATGCCCATGAGTGCAATACTGTCACAAATTTTATGGGGTGTTCTGGATAGCTTTAGTATCAACTTGACACACCTGAGTTGAGGGAGTCTCAATTGGGGAATTACCTTCATTGGAGTGGCCTGTGGCCATGTTTGTGGGGATAGTTTCTTGATTGTTGAATGATGTGGGAGCGCCCAGCCCCCTGTCGGTGTTGGTACCCCTGAACAAGTTGTTCCGTATTGTATAAGAAATCAGGCTGAGCTTGATTCAGTGAAGCAAGCAAGTAAGCAGCATTCCTCCATGGTCTGTGCTTCAGGTCCTGCCTCCAGGTTCCTGCTCTGAGTTCCTGCCCTGGGCTCTCTAGTGATGAACTGTAACCTGGGAGATGTAAGTCAAACCCTTTCCTCCCCAATTTGGTATTGGTCAGAGTGTTTTGTCACAGCAATTCAAAGCAAACTAGAACAGAATATGGTAGCAGGGTTGTGGAGTATTGCTGTGACAGGCCTTACTCAGTTGCTTTTGGGAGGATCGTTGAACCTTTTGGAACTTTGGGCTAGAAAGGCTATTGAGTGCTAAGAGTTTGTAGTTATGGACCTTGAAACAGTTTTGCTGAAAGAGATGTAAATAATGGAGGCCTAGATTGTGAAGTTTCAAAGGGAAGCAGAGAATATTTGAGCTATTTGTATGATGTTTTAACTGAACAATCTGTGGGTTCTGGTTAGCTGGGGCTGAGGAATCAGCTGTAACAAGAGACCAGAGCCTGAAGTGAAACCTTTGTTTTACTGGGACAATTGACCCTGGTTATCACAGTCTGAAAAATCAGCTGTAAGTAACAAGAGACCAGCTTCACTGTGGTGAAATCTTCTGGAAAGAATTTCCTCAGGGTCAGAACACAGAAGCTGTGGTCCAGAGGGGACCTGAGCCTCCATCTCAAGGTGGAAGCAGAACTTGGTAATGTGTTAGAGTCTTCTGCATGATTGTGGTGTTGAAAAAGTGAAGGGGTCGCAGAGAGCAGATGAGGTTTGGCATTGTGAGAGGCCATGAAAGGCCATTGGTGATATTGCAGCCTTGGCTGCAGTGAAGTGTCCCAGGATTGCAGGGCTCCTGAAGAGAATCTGAGGCTTTGCAAAAGGAGAAGGTAGAAGAGCTCATTGGTGAAAGTGCACCCTTAGTTTCAGTGGAAACCCCAGCATTTTGGAGATGCCAGGATCATGGAATGACCACCAAAGGCAACAGAAGGTGTGGAACGGAGCTGGCCTGGACCTGCATGACCAACTATATGGTGGGAACGACAGAATCAGAGAAGTGGAACTGCTGAAACCCTGTGGAGCCCAGAACATCATGAGTGAATCCCAGATGATCAGCCTTAAGCTACTTAACTGGACTTTTGATTTGTGTAGGTGTACCTGATTCTTCCCTTTGAAATAAGACAGTACTTGCTTTGGATTTTATAAGTGCCCATAGTTAAGAGACTTTTAAAAGAGACTTTGAACTCTTAAGTGTTTGATTTTTTTTAAGGACTGTGAGACTTCTAAGGTTGTACTTTCTTAGGTATGATGTTAACATTAGGTCATAACCTAATGTTAACATCATATCTTGGGGACAAGCAATGGAAAGGGTATGGTTTAATAATCATGTGCTTTGTGTGTCAATTTAACAAAGGATCAATTGTGCTGGATAGCTTTAATGTCAACTTGACACACCTGGTGGAGTCGGCCTGGGCCTGCGAGATGAGCTATGTGTGCCACGGACAGCAGAGTCAGAGAAGGGGAGCTGCCGAAACCCTTTGGAGCCCAGAAGATCATGAGTGAGTCCTGGGTGTCCAGCCTTGAGCTACTTGCTGGACTTAGGTTTTGTTTGAGTGTGCCTGATTCTTCCCTTTGAAATAAGACAGTACTTGTTTTGGATTTTACAGCAGCCCACAGTTAAGAGACTTTTAACGGACTGTGAACTTTTAAGTGTTTGGACATGTTAAGGACTGTGGAGCTTTTAAGGTTGTACTGTCTTAGGTTGTGATTAATGTTAACATCATACCTTGGGGATAAGAACTGAAAAGGTAGTGGTTTAATAGTGATGTGTTTTGTGTGTCAAGTTGACAAGGGGTCAACTGTGCTGGATAGCTTTAGTGTCAACTTGACACACCTGGGTTGAAGGAGCCTCAATTGGGGAATTGGCTCCATTGGATTGGCCTCTGGCCACATCTGTGGAGTATTGTCATGATTGTCAAGCAGTGTGGGAGGGCCCAGCCCACAATGAGTGGTGCCATCCTGAGTAGGTTGTTGTGTACAGTATAAGAAGGTAGGCTGGGCATGAGCCAGGGGAGCAAGACAGTGAACAGCATTCCTCCATGGCCTGTGCTTCAGCTCCTGCCTCCAGTTTCCTGCCCTGAGTTCCTGCCTTAGACTCCCTAAGTGATGAACTGTGACCGAGGAGATGTAATTCCAAAGAAACCCTTTCCTCCCCAAGTTGGTATTGGTCAGAATGTTTTGTCACAATTGAAAGGAAACTTGAACAGCGCATAACCAACTGATTTCTGATTGGATTTAAGACCCACTCCATAGAAGGAAATACATGCCTGGTACTATAAATTTGGCCAGGAACCTATGTTGTTCTTCTAAAAGAGCATAGTATTCAACTTACCTCTAAATTTTTATCTCTATAGCCATAATCAGTACAGCTCTCAGATCTTATCAGAGATGTTTCTTTCAGCAGTGGACTATGGTTAACTTAGAAACTTCCAACAGATCAAAGTGCAGAGAATAGTGTCAGTAGAGTGTTCAGCCAAAAATAGAACATGTACATCACCACTGTATAAAATTCTCAAATTAGGAAAATTCTCAAATTAGTAAAAATAGATTTTGTGTGAGATTTTCACCCAACAGCCCCAGCTGGCCTGGACCTTGTTATGTAGACCAGGCTGGCCTTGATCTCACACAGATCTGCCTGGTTCTGCCTTCTGAGTGCTGAGATTGGTCATGTGCCATCATGCCTCGCGCCCCCCCCCAAAAAAAAAAAAACAGAAATGAATTACTTTCTCAACAACTATGACCTACCAAAACTAAAACAAGATGAGAGAAATAATTTAAGCAGATCGACAATATGCAACAAAATTGAAGCAATAATTAACAACAAAATCAGAAGGCTTCCAAATAAAAAAGCCCATATCAAGATAGAATATTTACAGAATTCTATCCAACCTTCATTGAAGAATTATAACACCAATACTTCTCAATTTATTCTGGAAAATAGAGAAGGAAGGCATGATTCTAAATTCACTTCACAAAGCCTGATACCAAAACAAGATGAAGATACAAGAGCAACAAAAATAATTATAAACTAATCTCCATAATCAACACAGATACTAAAATTCTCAATAAAATACTTGCAAACTGAGTTCAAGAACACATCAAAAGATGATTCATCATAATCAAGTTCTTTTCATTCCAGAGCTGCAGGGATGGCTCAACATACATAAATAAGTAAATGTAAATTATCACATAAATTGACTCAAGGACAGAAACCACATGACCATGTCAATAGATGCAGAAGATGGATTTCACAAAACTCCAATAAGCCTTCATAGACTAGGAATAGAGGGAACATATCTCAACATAATAAAGACTACACATGATAAGCTTATAGCCAAAATCATGCTAAAGGAACAAGAACTGAAAGCAGTCCCACTAAAACCAGGAACCAGACAAAGTCTACTCTTTCCACTCCTATTCAGTATAGTCATAGAAATCTTAACTACAGCAATATGACAAGAGAAGGAAATAACAGAGATAAAATAGGGAAAGAAGAAGTCCAAGAATCCCTATTTGCAGAGGATACAATTCTATATATAAAAGTAAATAAAGGCTTCACCAGGGAACTCCTGCAGCTGAAAACCTCTTTGAGCAAAGTGGTAGTACACAAAATTAAAATACACAAATCAGTATCCTTTTTATATCAATGACTAAAAAATTGAGAAAGAAATCAGAGAAACAATTTACATTCACAGTAGTCTCATAACAAATAATCTTGAAGTAAATCTAATAAAGGAAGTCAAAGTTCTTTAAAATGAAAAGTTTAAAACACTGAAGAAATTGAAGGCAGTAGAAAAAATGAAAATACCTCCTAAGTTTACAGACTAGTCAGATTAACACTTTGAAAATGATCATCCTACCAAAAACAATCCACATATTCTATGCAATATCATTCAAAATCACAGTGCTTTTACTTATAGAAGATATAGAAAAATAGGGGAAAATCCAAAAATGTATGTGGAAGCCCAGGAGACAGCACATAGCAAAAGCAATCCTGAGCAAACAGACTAATACAAGAGGTATTACAATAATGATTGCAAGTTATACTATGGAGCCATAGTAATAAAAACAACATGGTATTGGAATAAAAACGGACATATACATCAATGTGGAGTAGAATAGAGGATCCTTATATAAGTTCATGCAACTACAGCCACCTGATTTTTGACAAATATGCCAACATTCTCATTGGAGAAAATACACTACTTATATGGTGCAAAGAAAATTTCTTCCTTCTATCTGGAGAGAGTGAGGGAAGTATTAAACAAAACTAAAGGTATATGAAAATCCCTATGTAAATCTAATATTGTATAAGTCTATTAAAATTTAATTAAAAAAAATAAAACATATGTTCAATTAGAAGAATAAAACTAGATCCTTATCTTTGCCAAGACAAAATCCACTGCCAATGGATCAAAGACACATACATAAAGTCTGAAATTCTTAAATTGCTTGAGGAAAAGTAGGGTACACCCTTCAAGACAGAGGCATAGGTAAGGACTTTATGAATGGGACCCAAACTAAGATGAGTAAGTGGTATTAATATGGTTTTTCAAATAAGTGGTTTGGACATTAGTTGTCAAATGAGAGGTTCTGGTGTTTTGTCTAGGGCTAGGTGTACAGCATAGTGGCAGAGCATTTGCCTAGTATACATGGGACTGTTGGTCTTGTCCAGAGTACCACTATACACACAGAATGTTCCTCTTCCTGATGGTTTTAGTACACCACAATCCCTGTATGCACAGTCTCTTTCTTTGACTCTTTTTGGTAGGCTTTCCTGAAGAAGATTAAAAACTAGCTAGGATTCTGTGGGAATTTCAAGTTTGAATTATGGGCTAGTTTTAAACTAACATCCCTCAGGACACAATGTGGAAGTCATGGGGTTCTTCTGACCCTGCCCCAAGAGGGTGCAACTTGTGGCCCAGGCACATGATGCTAGGCGGTGGACACGACCAGATGGGGCCGCAGCATACAGGGGCATGAGACTGGGGTCTGTGATTGTCTCTGAGAGATGTTGTCATTTTGCTTATAAAAGTGCCTCAGTTGGAAGGCAGAGGCAAGACCAGGCTGGTCTACAGAGTGAGTTACAAGGAAAGCTGGGGCTACATGGAAACCCTGTCTCAAAAAGACCAAAAAATCATAATAAAGTGCCTCACAGCATGCAATAAATTGAATTCTCCATTACCATCATCACAGAATTCCTGGATCCATTATTTTATGCATATACAGGCCAAAGCCGGCCTGGATTTCGAGTGTCGGTGGCTAATGGTTTAGATGGGGATCAATCAGATCACTAACCTGGTAAGCTAGCTTGGGGTTGGAGGAGACTAATCAGGTCACCAACCTGTGGAGTGCATTGTGAGTGGGTGTAGGCTGAAGATAGGCTATCACCCATCAGCCTGAAATTCCTGTCTAGAGGCCAACAGTCTTTGAGCATGTGAGTGGACACAACCAGATGGGAAGCATTCCACTTCCCAGGCTAAGGACCTAGGTTGGAAGTACCTCTCAGGTGGGGTTATGAAAGTGACCAACTGACCTCTGCATCAAGTTTCCCAGCACTGACTGTAGGCGGCCATTGCTCCCCTTCCCTTAGCAGGACTGTGCTGTGCCTGCTTGTAGCAAGAGAAGGTTCCCACAGTATTCATAGATTACTACCTATATTAAAGGAACTGACTTCATTCAAAGAACAACTCAAGAGAAGAAAATCTATTAAATCCCCAAAATAACATAGACTATATATTTAATTGTTATTTTGTATAATAATAAAGTAAGCCCACAGAGAATAAGTGTCTGACCTAAGATCATAGAGCCAGTAGCTGGACAAACTCGAGTTCAAAGTTAACTCCAGCTGTGATGTACCAAAGCAAGGTAAGAGACAGAGGAGATCGCTTAGTCAGTAACATGCTTGGCACACAAGCATGAGGACCTAAATTGATACAAATTCGGGGATTCACCCAGAATCCACATACAAATCTGGGTGCGGTGACATATGCCTGTAACACCAAAGCTGGGGAGTTGGAGACAGGAGGATTCCTAAAGCTCATTAGCCAGCAAGTGTAGCCAAATCAGTGATTTTCAGGTGTAGTGTGAGATCCTATCTCAAAAAATAAAGGTGTAGATTGACCAAAGAAAGGCACATGATGATCTATGGCCTCCACCTCCATGTGCACATACTTGAATACATGTATATATGTACACATGTACATGTACACACAACACAGAAATAGAGATAGCCAAGTAACAAGAATTAGAAACTATATATTAGATTGATTGAAGCCAGGAAGTGTCAGGCACCTGAAGTTATTAGCTACTTAAAGGCTGAGGCAGGATAGGATTATTTGAGTCCAGGAATTTTAGACCAGCCTGGGCAAGGCAATGAGACCATTTTCCTACAACAAATACATAGTCTGTTTGGACTGGGATGTACCACTATTTTAGAGTATGTGTTTAATATGAATAAGGTCCTGGGTTCCATCCTCAATGCAAATGAATAATAATCCAATAAAGAGGAAGTGGAAGCCTGGTAGTAAACATTTGCTCATACTCTGTAGTTTTCTGGTTTCTGTGTTCAATTATATGCTCCATAATCAGCTTTTAAGTGTCAGTGTAAGCCAGTTCAGCATAGCACTCTAACCATTGGCTGCTGAAGACTGGATGTGTCCTGTCCTCCAAACACACTGAAATCCCAGCTCCATTTTTTACTTCTCTTTTTCTGGTACTAGAAATTGAACTTTTATGAATACAAGGCAACTACTTTACCACTGAGCTGTATTCCCAGCCTTGAAATCCTAATTTCTGAGTTTATGATATTAGAAGTTGGGGACTTTAGGAAATGATTAGGTCAAGAAGGCATAATAGGGGGCTGGAGAAATAGCCTAGTGGTTAGAAGCAACGACTGCTCTTGCAAAGGACCCGGGTTTGATCCCCAGCACCCACATGGCGGCTGAGAACCATCTGTAACTCCAATTCCAGGAGAACTCCAGTTCCAGGGGAATCCGAAACCCTCTTCTGACCTCCGCAGCATTGCACAACATGGGTGCACAGATCTACATGTAGACACTACATTCATACACATAGGAAATAAATAAATTAATTAATTAAAAAAAGAAGGCATAATGGAACAGGAAAGACATTAAAAGGGTTGGAGAATGGGTGTGATAGAGAAAGAAACATGGTGAGAGATAATTAACATAAAGGACTTTTGAAAAACCATGTGAAAAACTACTACAGCAAGTCTCTAAACTATATAGATATACATATATAAAAAGTTTAAATCTAGTTACCCTGTAATGGGAGGCAATATACCCAAACTAGATATGTGATCTGTGGTGGATTGAATGAGACTGTTCCCCACAGGGTCCAAGTATTTGGACATTTTGTCCCCAGTTAGTGGCTGTTTTGGGAGGCCTTAGGAGGTTGTGGCCACGCTCCAGGATGCACATCACTGAAGGCAGGCTTAGTGAATTCTGTTACCAGTGATTGCTTGAAGATGTGAGCCTCTGCTTTCTGCTCCTGTCACCATACCTCCCCATCATGATGAATCATAATTCCCCTGAAACTGTAGGGTCAGATAAACTCTTCCTTTTATAAGATATCTTGTTCATAGTGTTGGTCACAGCAACAGAAAAGTAAATAAAACATCAAAAAGACCAACTGCAAGGAATGGGTTACCTGTCTTCAAGGTGTTGGCCAATGGGATCCCACAGATCCCAAACATTATAGGCTATTGCCATTGCTCTTGGTTACCAGAACTTGATGGTAAGACCCTATTTCTGAAGACAACACATACTTGAGGAATAAAACATATAGAACTCAAGCAGATACTTACCTCTACTGACTAGCTTTTATAATGATGTAAAGCGCTATGCATGCTACTGGAAGAGAAAAGTAATCATCAACCTTTCCCAGCTGTGAACCCTGTGAGCTACAATAATGACTGTCCTGGCAAGATATACCTACTAGTGCAGCAATGGTATGATTGTCATGGGAGTAACCAACTACCCTCTTCTAGAACTTATGGCCTAATTAGATGGATCCCATACATACTACCACTATTGGGGCATAGAACCTGTGGCCAGATAAATCATGGGGCCTAGGGGAGAGCCTACTATGAATATTTTACTAAATAGACACAGAGTTAAAATGATTCCTTATAACTTACAGTTATATACATAAATTAGTGCATCTCTCAATTCTCATAAAATAAGCTTTGGGGCTGGAGAGATGGCCTAGCGATTAGGAGCACTGACTGCTCTTGCAGAGGACCCGAGTTCGATCCCCAGCACCCACATGGCGGCTGAGAACCATCTGTAACTCCAATTCTAGGAGAACTCCAGTTCCAGGGGAATCTGACAACCTCTTCTGACCTCCACGGCATTGCACGACACGGGTACACAAGCCTACATGCAGACAGTACATTCATACACATAAAAATAAATAAATAAATAAATAAATAAATAAATAAATAAATAAATAAAATAAGCTTCTTCTTGAAATAGATGACAATTAACACAGATACTGGCAACTGGCCAATGTTCAGAGAATAAGAGATGGAAGAGTGCCCTAAATGGGATATCTATATCATATCTCTCCCTTTAAGGCTCAGGTATCTTCTTGGAAGAGAGGGTGGAAAGATTGCAAGTCCCAGAAGTTGTAGACAACTACAAGGAAACCATGTTTCTCTGACAGCAAAGCAGCTGTACATATAAACTCATAGCAATTGTGACAGCATGCTCAAGCTCAAGCCAGACGAAATCTCAGCATAGAGAGGGGAGTTGGGTAAGATCTATTGGCATTTGATAGCTGCTGGTAGATGAAGAGTCAGTCTCTTTAAGGGTGTGATTCCTGGTAGGTCCATGCTCCAGGGCAAGTTCCACACTCAAGAATATTGTGGGAACAGAAATTGGACTCCACGGGGGGAAAAAAAAATGAAGTTGAGTGTGTAGGGAGGTGGGATTAGATCTTGAAGGAGCTGAGGGCAGAGGCTATATGATGAAAATACATTGTATGAAACTCTCATAGAATCAATAGAAACACTTTATTAAAAGGAAGCCAAGTTTGCCAGATATGGTGGCTCATGTCTTTAATCCCAGCACTCAGGAGGCAGAGGCAGGCAGATCAATGTGAGTTCAAGGCCAGCCTAGTCTATACAGTGAGTTCCAGGCCATCTGGGGCAACAAGGAGAACCTGTCTCAAAAAGAAAAACAACGGCGATAATAGAAGAGGGCAGATTTCTTATTTTAAATGGCTCCAAAGAGAACCCGCTATCCTTCAATCACTAGCGAGACACCATCTATGAACCAGAATACTGAACTTGTTGTCACCATTATAATGGGATTTCTAGCCTCCAAAATTCTGATAAATAAATGTTTATTGTTTGTAAGCTACCACGTTTATAGTATTTCATCACAGAATTCCAATTGTACTAAAACATGGTGTAAATCATTAACTACTGAACATCATATTTACTCAATGTAAACTGGGAATGAGAAGACTTAAGAAAGAAATGCCCTAAGACTGTACTTTCAGGGATAATTTTATAGTATGTTACTGGAGAGGTTTCTCTGACTGTGTAGAGTACAAGAAGCCACAAGGAGGAGATGTAGCATTCTCTCCTGAGTGTGAAGTCGGCTCTTGGTGTTGCTTTACTGCAACTGCCACTTGCCATAGATGATCGTTCTTCTCTTCTTTGGGAGAGTAGAGGGAGAGAATCCAGTCTGAGTGGAAAAAATGCCCTGATATCTTGCTAAAAGTAACACTATAGCATGTGGCATCAGAAATTATAGACTGATCAGCTTCTGAAGGGCACACCTTAACTATTTGTTATCTGAATTTTATGAGTCATAGCTCCTAGTAAACAAATATCCTAAAAGCTACACTTCAGGTTTGGTATGATAGAAGCACATTTGATAGCCCAGGTAATAAAGAGGCTGGAACAAAGACACACATGTTTCCAAAGATTGCCAGGTAGCTCTAGAAATAGCATGGGTTCTTTATATTTAAAAATAAGATAAAACCAAAAAGTAAAACTTACACATGTATAATTTAGTCTTAGATAATGTGAGAATATCTGCATTGCCTATTCATGCATGAAGGCCTCAGGTTCTTCTCTTTTACAACCTGTCCTAGTGAGATATTTCATTAGCAAACACCAAGTTAGCATTGTTAGGACCACAGACTCTGTGACCTCCTTCTTCTTCTTCTTCTTCTTCTTCTTCTTCTTCTTCTTCTTCTTCTTCTTCTTCTTCTTCTTCTTCTTCTTCTTTTTGGTCTTTTCAAGACAGGTTCTCCCTGTAGCCCCAGTTGCCCTGGAACTCACTATGTAGACCAGGCTGGCCTTGAGCTCAGAGATCTGCCTGCTTCCTGAGAGCTGAGATTAAAGGCTTGAGCCACTACACCCAGCTGTGATATTATTCTTTTGTAATCTGTTTGAAAGAAAATGTGCTTTTATATTTTATTATGGTTATGTATTTCAGGACCATATTTTAACAAATAGCTGTGTTCTGCATTTTCATAAATTATGCAGGTGTTCTCTAAGACAGAGCACCAAATTAATGTTTAATTTATGAGATTCCTCTGAGATCCTTACTTTCATCTTCAACACCAATCTTCAATACCAACTGACATCTCAGAAAGAATTATTCTGGATATATTTGTTCTAGATTCACATATCTCTTTTGTGTGATTATCAAGGTGCCTATAAAGAAATTCAGTTATATGTAAGACACTTTAGGTACCTGTGGTATAAGACCTTAATAGCAAGGCTCAATATTATATACTGCCTTGATATGAGGTGGCATCAAGAAATCTTTAGATGGCATAAGCATGAATTCTTTTTCTGCTTCTGTGGATAAGTTCTCAGAACCAAACAATCATCATTATCAAATGAGGCAGGCCCTGTTACTGATTATCCCTGACTAGCAGTTTCTTGTCTCTACCTGCCCACAGAATTACTGAAACAAGCTAATCACATCTTCCCATGGGAAAAATGGGACATCTCAGCCTCTTAGTACTACAAGCCTGTCTCTACTGCTCCTGCTTATCCATTGTTTTCCCAATTGCAAACTCATTTAGCCCTGCTAAGGTCTTCTACTCCTCTAGAGTGTAATACAAAACCACTGCCAATCACACATTTTAGTATTATGTTATGTGTTTGGCCATCTCTGTAACCAGGTGGTGGGAATACAGAAAGAACTCATGGCATAGATGTCTTTCACCCAGTTTTACTGATGAGGAAATTAGGTTTAGAAAAAGATAACTGGCCTCCAAGTACACAGGTAAATAAGTTCTACACAGAATTTGAATTTATTCCTTTCACCTATAAAAACCTATGGTCATATTAGCTGACATACCTCAAAAACTTTTTTTACAGTTTGTTTCCGGTAGACATAATTTTAGTGTAGGTGCAATGTATCAGGCTGGTGTAGCCTTTCTGGGTGCTTAACAACCATACTTAATGCCCATACCAATTTGGCCGAGGGACCTAAGGGATAACTTTGTTCCTTGCCTTCAGAGGTCAACTAAGTCCCACGGGATATGCATGGGGGCATCTCTTGAAGTGTCCTGCAAATGTGAGTCACCAGTCTTCCTGTGTAGGGAGGTCTTGGAGATCCACTAATGGGACTTCAGCCAGTGTCCAGTCTATAAAGAGGAATGTCTGTTCATGCTTCGAAAAGGGAAGCCTGGTCTAGCAAGACCTGACTTTGTCCTCAAGTGGATGGAACTGGTAAATGAAAATCCCAAATGATCCAGGGGCTCCCTCCCCGCAAAAAATAACCCGAGTGACCCCTGAGGACCAGATCCTCAACTGACCTTGAGAAAACAAAAACCTTGGTTAATCTGGGTTGTGTGGCCTTAAGCATCCAAAAGGAAAATATAACCAGAAATAATAATCAGTAAGGCTTGAGAAATTGTACTTCAGATATAAAACTTGAGATCTTTGTAAAAAGACAAAAAGAAGAAGAAAAAGAGCGCACTGTTGTTTTGCCTGTCTTCAATTCTTACTGGCAAATACATCTACTCTGTGGCTCCCACTGCTTTTGCCATCCTTCAAAGACATGAGACACAGCTTTTCGACATTCCAATATGGACTGAAGACTCATGTCTCTCTAAGAATCCTCAAAACCTACAATGCCAGATGGGGATTGCTGAGACATCCAGCTTGTGGACCGAGCAGCTACTGGGGTTTCAGCCTTTTCAAAGTATAGACTGCCATTGTTGGACTACCCAGGCTGTATCATGGAGGCCAGTACAGGAAGATCAAGACAGGATGTGGTGTTTACTGATCCTCATTTGGGTGACCATGGGAAGGAAAGACCCAGTGTGGAGCACAAGGGCAGGACTGATGGTTGTTTGGGCTTGCCAAGGAGGAGCCTTCAAACATTTCCTAAGGAAAACATGACATCTTTTAGCCCCCCCCCCCAACAAAGAAAAGAAAATCCTCCAATTCAGGTGATATGTGTATGTATGCATGTATATATTTATGTATGTGTATGTGTGTGTGTATGTGTGTGTGTGTGTGTGTGTATAAGCAATACAAGTTGGTGAGAACAACAACAACAAAAGAACTGGAAAAAACTGATTGAAACAGTGAAGTTCTCCTAAAAACAATAAGCCTCTGCTTTGAAAAAAATAAACTCTGGAAAGACTCAGAAAAAGATGCAAGACATGTATGGCAGAGTGCATGAACTTGGGTTGGGGGGCATGGGAATGGAAATAACTCTAAATTGGGTTGAGAGATGATGTATGAAAAAGTTTAATAAAAATAAAAATATATTAAAGCATAGTTCCAAGGAAGGCTGATGCAAGAGGATTGAGTCTGTAGTCAGACTGAGCAATCTAAATGAGATCTTCTCTCAAAAATTAAGAAATATTCTATCTAAATGTAATAAACTTATCTGAAGAGCTAATATTTGAACATGCAATGAAATCA
Source organism: Rhizomys pruinosus (assembly GCA_009823505.1). NCBI lineage: Eukaryota > Metazoa > Chordata > Mammalia > Rodentia > Spalacidae > Rhizomys > Rhizomys pruinosus. The sequence continues at coordinate 133,272 of VZQC01011140.1, read as the reverse complement.
GACACTGAAGTGACTCCACATTTGCATGAGACTACATTTCCTAAAGTATTGTCAGTTATACATTATGGTTTATTTGCATTGAATATTCATTTTTGTAGTCACTTCATTTTTCTTCCATAAATCTCAACCACTATAATCCTATAAAATATATTGTTTTTCTAGTTCTCCTCATCAGGGGGAATTTTAGTCTTTTATCTACTCTGCTAAAAAATAGTTTCCAGTGAGATTTGAAAGAGTTTAGAGAAACAGAAACTTTTTTTTTTCTCTCTGGCCAAAGTGGCTTGTACCTTGAGATTGGTAAACATGGGTTTTGTAGTAATGTCTGTTTTTATTTGTCAGTTACCTACCTTGAAATGCAAACAATTAGTGGAGTTTATTATAATTTTCTAATAGTAGCAGAAATTCTCACTTTCTAAATTCTGTGTCAAAGAATGTGACAAAAGATGACTTCTCCCATAAACCTCATTCATAGGAATTTAATTCCACATGTAAAGTCTCACTTACTGTTTAATGGTAAATCACTTGCCTAGCATGTACCAGGGTCTGAGTTTAATTCCTAGCATACACACACACACACACACACACACACACACACACACACACACAAACACACATATACTCATAACTTGTTCATTGTTAGTTGTAGGATCTTGTCCTTATAGTCACTTCTTTTGCTTCTTTTCACTCATTTCTCTCATAAACAAATCAGTTTGGTTCACGCAGCTCTTTATTTTATGATCATCCCCTAAACTAGATTTCAGCAAAGGATCCTTCTCAGATTGCTACTCCATAGGGGGCACCTGGAAGGATAAATAAGTAAATATCTCTCTCCCTCCCAAAAGTTGAAAGCAATTTTCCTGCCACAACATAACTAAACCACTAATATGGCTAAAGTTATAACTGTTCTTAAATTGGCCAGATATTTGGCTGGGTAATCAGTGACAATGGATATGGCATAAGGAACTGATGGAAGCATTAAATTTTTTTAGTATTATTTTATGTGTATGTGTATATGTATGCATATAAGTTCACGCATGCTTACAATGCCTGTGGGGGCCAGAAGAGGGTGTCAGATGCCCTGGAACTGGAGTTGCAAATGGCTGTTAGCTACCATGTGGTCGCTGGAACCTGAATCTAGGTCCCGTGCAAGACCAACCAATGTTTTTCACTACTGAGGCATCTTTCCAGACCTGTGATGAAAATTTAAAAGGGAAATTATATTATAAATTTTAGCTTTTGAGATCAGATCAATTTGAATACAATCTCAGTGTCATATATAAATAAATATAAATCATAAATTTGAGAGGGAGTGGGGGTTAGGGGCATGGGAAGAATTGGAGGAGGAAGACTGAGGTGTAGAAATGAGGTAAATATAGTATGCATTACGAAATTTTCAAAAAAATTAAATAAAAAAAATAAAGGATTAAAGTTAGAATGAAAAATATAAAGAGAAAAATCTTGTTGGATTCTAAGAATGAGAAAAATAGAAAAGAATAACCTGACAAATGATGGAATAATGATCAGATTGTAGGCTGGCTGTGTAAGCCTCATACTTTATTTAGAAAAAAAAAATAGCCCTGGGACTACCGTCTTGATCTGGGGCCATTTGCACATTTCTCCTTTTAGCTCCTGTAGGTTCTTCTTATAAAATTCTTTTTCTTCTGAGATCCTGGAATTTATTCAGTGTCTGGCACTTACCTAGCATGTTCCAACTCCCTACAAAACAACAAGAGGAAAGTTCAATGATCTTCATTTCTATGTCACAGTCCCAGATAATCATGAACCTACATTCAGTCTCTGTAGGTGTACCCTTGAGGCTCTTTTACACAAATTGATAATATACTATGTAATCTTTTTATTTGGCCTTTTCCATTACTATAATGTTTATTAAATCATTCATGTTAGAGCTTATGTCAGTCATGAGTTTTTAATATTGTTAAAGCCACTTTGTATAAAGGTAGTCTATGCCATTCCCATTGCTATAGATAAATGGGCTATTTTCAATTTGAGGAACATATGTCTTCATGAGAACATAAGTCTTCATATCATATGAGCATAAGTTTTAAATTATCATGAGTAATTCTTAGGAGTACAAGCATATACATTTTTTACTTCCTTAAGAAGCCATCAAACTGTTTTCCAAGGTTTTTGCATCACTCAATATTCACATTCACAATGTAGAAGGGCTCCAGTTCCTCCACATCTCTAGAATACTTATTGTCATTTTAATTGTAGTTATTCTAGTTGTTGTGTGAGTTAGTTTAGATTTTCACTTTTAATGAATAAAGATGAGATTATTTTCATGGGTTTACTTTATATTCATGCATCATCATTGATTAAATATCTATTAAAATGTTACTAGGGATTGTGGTTAAATGCCTGTAATCCTAAAACTCTGAAGACAGAGACAGGAGGATGGTGAGATCCAGGTCAATGTGGGCTACACAGTGAGACCCTGCAGTAAAAAATATCATTTGAGTTTGGCTTATTTGTTTTTTTGTTTTTTTTTTTTGCTATTTAGTTGTAAGGATTCACTATATATTCATTTGAAGTCCTCATGAGGCACGTAGTTTGCAATATTTTTACTTCTGTGTGCCTTGTCTTTTTGTCACTGCACTATCTTGAATTACAAAAGTACTGAGGATGATGAAGCATAATTTACAAGTACTGTGATTTAAATGTTGTTTGTGAAATATCATTGATTTACTTTATTTCATGAAAAATTGATTCTGTATATTCTTCTAAAAGAATTTTAGTTTTAATTATTATATTTAGTATTATAATCTGTAAGGATTTAATTTTCATATGATGTGAGACAAGGATATAAATAAGTCTTTTACCATCTGGATGTTTAATCTTCACTAGTACTATTTGTCAAGAAGACTACTCCTACACCAGTGAAATCTTTGGTTATTCTCTTTTAAAATAAATAGTTATTCATAAATATAAGGGGTTATTTACAAACTTTCTATTGCACTTGTAATCGATTGAAAGAGAAATGTCCCACATAGGTTCAGGTATTTGAAAACTTGAACCTCAGGTGGTGACAATGTTCCAGAAGGTCAGGAAATCTTTAGCAGGTGCATCCTTGCTGGAGGAAGTATGCTGCTGCTGTGGGTGAGCTTTGAGAATTCATAGCCTCACCCAACTGCCAATTCACTCTCTGCTTCATTTTTGCAGTTGAATATGTGATTTCTCAGCATCCTGCTGCCTGCTCCCATGCCTCACCATGGCTGCTGCCCGCTCCCGTGCCTCCCTACCACGATGGACTCATTCCTCCTGAACCATAAACCAAAATAAATAAGTCTTTTCTTCCATAAGCCACTTTGGTCATGGTGTTTTATCACAGGATCAGAAAAGTAACTGTTACACCATTGAACTGAGAGGTGGTATAAGTCTTCCAATCTTGCATTTCTAATATAAATCTCACTTGTCGCCGGGCGTGGTGGCGCACGCCTTTAATCCTAGCACTTGGGAGGCAAAAGCAGGCGGATCTTTGTGAGTTCAAGGCCAGCCTGGTCTACAGAGCGAGTTCCAGGACAGCTGGGGCTACAGGGAGACCCTGTCTCAAAAAGACCAAAAAAAAAATCTCACTTGTCTATAGTATGTAATCCTTTTAGATATTATTGTATTTTACTTGATAATATGATTAATTGACTTTTGACTGTGTGAAATATCTCATGAAAGATATCTATGTGTTTTTTTTTCTTGTCATGTATTTCTCTGCTTTTTGTGCCAGAGGACAGAATACATCCAAAAGTAGTTCTAAGAGGTTTCTGATGCTGAGAGAAAGACCAAATCAGTCCAAATTAAAAGTAAGCAAAGGCAGGCTTTTATTCTGGGAAATATGCTCTCTCATGCGAATCCATGGCCCTTTGGGGTGAAGGACCACACCATGGGAAAGTGCACATCTGGGAGGGGTGAAGGTCCTTTTATAGGGCAGGCGAGGGGAGATGTTGACATGTTAGAATCTAGCCAATTAGGCCAGGTCAGGGTCGTGAAGGCGGGTCTCAGATCCAGAGGTCTCATGGGAACCCAGAACTAGGTGTTAGCTCTGCTTTCTTAGTGCTCCTGACCTGAAAAGGAGAGGGGGAACCTTCCAATCTATACCATTTTGGCTTTTCCTCACAAACCTTGACCTAACATCCTGACCACTTAGGGCTTTCAATTCTGCTCTGATTTCTTCCTGCTGATCTGGGACATTGAAGAGAGGGGGAGTTGGGATTAGGCAGGGCTGTGGGCACAGGGATGTAGGGATGTAATGACCACTGCAGAGACCTCCTGGACGTGTTCCTGCAAGCAGCAGAGGAGACCAGGTGCTAAGATCAGAAGGAATCTCCTGGTTGAGGTTGGAGAAGCTCCTTTTGGTCAGAGGACAGAGTCTAGATGTGGGCTCACCAGTTTCATTCATCCAGGTCTACCAAACATGGATGTGCCAGCAATATATCAGACCTGGCACAGCATCATCTGGTCAGGTGAAGACTGAGACAACAATGAGGCAAAGCCCAACTGGGCAGGGGTGTCACAGCATCTGGCACCAGTGGCAGCAGGGGCAGCAGAGGAAAATCATGACCCAGAAAACAAAGGAGTCAAGAATGAAGGTGCAGAGGGTGAAGGCTGCCATGCCCAACCATTCAGACCTGTCCTTGAGGGTCTCTGGAAAACCTGAGAGTAGTGGGTCCCAGCTGCTTGATGGACCATCCATCCTGGGTTGGAGCTCTCTTGAGTCTGGACAAATGATAAAACCTGAACACATGAGGGTGCAAGGAGGGAGATAGAGGAATGACCAAGGAGGTCCGAAAGACTATGCAGAGAGTACACTGTAATGGGTTGGAGAAGGGTAAGTTTGAGAGCTTCCTGGGTGAGTTCAGCTCCTGGGGCCAGTGCCCTCAAACCTGGCTGCCATCTGCAGACAGTTGGGTCAAGCTGTTTGGAGAAAAACACCACTGCCCAGTATGAGGGCCCAATGGGTTAGATTAAGTCCCCTGTGGCCTTTTCATCTGTAAAGAGGTGGAAAGTGCTTGAAGAGTCCAAGAGAGCCAAAGTAGGGGCAGTCAGGATGGCATCCCTAAGGAGAGAAAAGTGGCATCCGATGATGGCAGGGTGGGGTCTCTTTAGCTGCCTAGTACAGAGGTTTAGTTGTAACAGCAAAATTAGGCATCAAGTGACAGAAGAAACCCACGAATCCTAGAAAAGAGAGGATGTGGTTCACTCTCTCTGGAGGCTGTAGGTCTCATACGGGCTTGATTTGATCTGATGTGAGAGTACTGGAGGAGTACATTAGGACCAGAGTCAAAAGAGGAGAGACCTTGGGCCAAGGCTTGACTGCAGACCTGGTTTTTGGGTCCTCCCATGTGAAGGCAAAAGGAAGTATGAAAGGCACAGTAATGAAGGCCAGGACATTAAAATGGGAGAGTGAGGTGTATGAGTTAGGGAGGAGGTCCTGATGGAAGGCACTAGAGGGCTTATGAACTAGAAGAATCGGGGTGTTACAGGGTGAGTTAGTGGGGATAAGGAGCCCCTGGGAAAGGAAGCATGTAATGATAGGGTTGAGCCCAAGGTGATGTGGTTCAGAAATAGGAAACAGGCCTGGAAGGAAAAGAGGCGGGGTTCTTGAGACATATCAGGATGGGCGGGTGGTGAGAGGTGATTACCAAGGTGGAAATGTCACAGACCTGAGGGTCGATAGGACCAGGGAAGGCAGGGGCTGGACAATCCAGGGTGGGAGAAGCAACTAAGGATGTCATGACCCAGGAGGGGCACTGGACAGGCAGATATGACTAAAAACGAATGGATAAAAAATGGCCTGTGAGGACACAGGGGACAGGCAGGGTCCTTCACAGGAAAGAGGGGTTCCCATCCACTCCCATGACAGAAATTGATGAGGGAACTGTAGGGCCCCAGTGTGAGATCAGTACAAAAATGTAGGCCCACTGTCCATAGGAAGGAAATGGACTTACCCCCTAACTATAGCATTAGCCTGGGCTTGTCAAGGGTCAGTGGGGTCTCCGAATCCAGCCACCATCATCCTCCACCAGGCCATTCAGAGGCCAGAGGGGGTTGAGGCACCCAGAGAAATGGGGCTGGACCTCCACAGCGTAGCACAGAGGACAAGCCCTCATCTGGCACTCAGGCTTCCAATGGCCAGGCTGCCAGTAGAGAGAGCACAGTGTGGTGGGTGGCCTGAGCTTTGGGCAGGTCATAGCCCAGTGACCTCCTTGGCCACACTTGAAGCAGACTCCTGTCTGAATGGACTTAGGCTGGGCCCCTGTGAGATGGGGCTTGATGGAACCCCATGTGTCCCTCTGTGGGAATGTCTTTGGCCTCAGGAAAGCTATCAGGGCTTGGGCATGGAACATATCTTCTTTTGTAGCTGAGCCTAATATGAGGACTCAGCTGCCTCCTCTTGGCCATTAAATACCCTCAAAGCCATTTTCACCAAATCCTGCACAGGAGTCTGAGGACCGTCCTTGGCCTTTTTAGCTTTTGTATTTTTCCTTTTATTCTGATATCTGGAACAGACTGAGAAATAAAGTGAGACGCCAAGACCATGGCCATGGGTAGGGAGGCAGAGTCAAGATGAACTTTAAGTATGGTTGTTCTGCATAAATTCTGAATTGCAGAATGAAAATGGAGGGTTTTTTTTTCACATACAGCATACAGGAAACAGACTTAAATCAAGCTCACCCAAATTGGTTTCATTTGTACTGTCCCATGTAATCCCAGAAGTAAAACAATCTTAATGTTCATGGGTTGTACAGTACTGAGGATCTCCAGCTGTGGAATAAGGATCTAATAATTAATTTTGGTGACTGCAGTTTAGAAAAGTTGTACTGATCAGAGGCACATACATGGAAATGCTTTCATTTGGAAGAAACACCTTACATTGTAGATGTCATTTACACCATGCATCCCCAACCAGTTTCCTTACATTCCCAAGGCTGAGGTGGCCAAAATGGCCAATTCAGTTTTGCTATCATGCTGTTACCAAACATTTTATAACAAGTGATGGAAAACAGAATTATACACGGTTTCATCAAGGAAGAAGCTAAAGTATGGGGTGACAGGAGACATTCGGTCCTACTGAGGCAGTACAAAATAAAGATAATTCAGAAATTGACAATACCAAAAGCATGAAGTTGGGTGCAGGAGAATGGTATTCAGAAGCTGAGAATGAGAGAGGAGGGTAGAAACACAATATACAGTGTTGGGAGAAACCTGTGTTGGCCATAGCGTAGGCCAGGACAGCAGCACATACACACACAAAAAAATACCTTAAAACAGTTAATTTGGAAGAAATACCCTACATAATTTGGAGATTGAATTCAGTGTAACAGATAACTTAAGGAACCCAGGTTCATTTTGGCCTTTGACTATAACAGGTTTTGTACACAATTTCGGATGAAAGACCCTTGAAGTGGCCACTTGTGACAGATACATGACAGACACATGAAACAATTAACATACACATGAAACAGTTAACACACAGCTTGGACAGACACATGACTTATGCATAACTTAATTGCATAAATATACTGATCAGTTATATTTGGTTTAGGCACAGTTAAACTACAAGGGCGGGGGGGGGTGCAGCTTTAACCACAGGAGCTTGGCTCACAGCAGCAAAAGCTTGTCAAAGGGTGAGTTACTGTGGCTGGGGCAGGTGCAGTGACAGTAGATCTGGCACAAGCAGCATGGGCTCTCCTCTCCTCTGTCTCTAACAGGTGTTGTGTTAGCCCGCTAATTTAATGAAAATAAATTTATTGTTAGTGGAAAAATCAAAGTTCTTTCCATAAAGGGAAGCAGCTGGATAAAATCTTGCTGACTGAGGCCAGTTCCCTAAGCCAACCAGGATGGGGTGTGGTGGACACAACTTCTTAATCTTAGATACAGAGGCTTGTATCTAGAACAGAAACAAAAATGGATTTCTGAATAAAATGGGATTTATGAAGAAAACCAACAAAGTGGAAGACCTGATCAAAATACCAAAATCTGAAAAAAATCCCTTAAAAATAGGCAAAAGTCATGTAAACAGAATTTTAAAAAGTCTTTGTTAAAAGCCAGTAGCTTAATTAGCAGTCCTGTAAAAACATTATCTATATCCATACAAAAGTTAAAATGGAAAAATGATTTTAAATAGAACCAGATTAAAACACTGTGATAGACTTGTAAAACTCCAATAGTAGAGATTTTAGGATTACTTTGTTAATCTGCCTGGTAAATGCATCCACACCATGTGGTCAGATCAAAATGGTGACCATGTATCCATGCCATGTGGTTGGATTAAAATGGCAACTGTGTCAATTTGAATCAGGCACAGGAATGACCTAGAAGGAGAGATCAGAGAGGAGGGAGGGGGGATGAGAGAGCAGATCCCGGAAACCTTGCACATGATGCTGTATGCCTTTCATCCCAGCACTCAGGAGGCAGAGGCAGGCAGATGTCTGTGAGTTCAAGGCCAGCCTGGTCTACAGAACTAGCTCCAGGCCAGCTGGGACTAAAGGGAGACCCTGTCTCAAAAATTAAAAAAAGCCAAAAAAATGTGTCTGCTTTGGCTTTGCCCCAAAGTTGCCCATCTCCAAACCTGGAGATCTCATAGGGGAAGAGGAGCATCCTCAAATGTACCCTGAGAACTGGCATTGGGAAAAGGCATGGGGTAGATTTCAGATAGATGTCTCCAATCTGACATGGCCCCTCACAACAGAGCCTGGCTCTGCATTTCTCCCCCCAAACAGCCAGTGGACCCTGGGTACACTGAACTGAACAGATATCCCTGAATGTCTGTGGGCCCTGGACCCCTGAGCTGAGGAAATAGAGCTTGTCCTGGCATTACAATGACTTTCAGACAGGAGCTCTGGACAGCAGAAATGAGGCAACAGGAAATAGACTTACCCAGGTCAGAAGCCAGATGCACTGGGAAAGGAAAGGGGTGTCTTTGAATGTCCTTGGGCTCTGGGTCCCCCTTGCCGAGGAAAAATAACCCCTTTCCCCATAGGGCCACCAAGGTAAGAAGTTTCCAACACAAAGAGAAAGGCCAAAATCAGTCTGAATTAAAAGTAAACAAAGGCAGGCTTTTATTCCAGGAAATACACTCTCTCAGGCAAATCCATGGCCCTTTGAGGTGAAAGACCATGGGAAAATGTGCATCTGAGTGGGTGAAGGTCCTTTTATAGGGCAGGGGAGGGGACATGGTGACATGTTTGAATCTGGCCTTAGGCCAGGTCAGGTCCCTGAAGGTGGGGTTCAGATCCAGAGGTCTCATGGGAATCAGGAACTAGGTGTTGGCTCCACTTTCTTAGTGCTCCTGACCAGAAAAGGAGGGTGGGGGGGCTTCCAGTCTATGCCATTTTGGCTTTTTGTACCAAACCCTGACCTAACAATTTCCTCATGCTTTCTCTCAAAAAAATGTGAAAGTTATTATTCCTTAAATATTTGGTAGATTCCTTAATGAAATGACGGTCCTGGGCTTTTTGTTTTTTCAAGCAAAGTTGGAGGTTATTAAAGAATAGTTTGAATGTATATTTAAACATGAGCATTAGTGGGAGAGAGGTATAAGGAATAGATAGTTATAATATGCTCTGGAGTAGGCGCAGTCTTCTCAAGTGAGAGAGAGTCTTTCTGGTCTTGTGCTTTTCTTTGTGAGATGTTTTGCCATGAAGTCATGTAGGATATTTTCCAATTTGATTTTGTAGTGTCAGTTGAAATAATCAGCCGACGTGGTGGCGCACGCCTTTAATCCTAGCACTTGGGAGGCAGAGGCAGGCAGATCTTTGTCAGTTCAAGGCCAGCCTGGTCCACAGAGCGAGTTCCAGGACAGCTGGGGCTTACAGGAGAAACCTGTCTCGAAACGACCAAAAAAAAAAAAAAAAAAAAAAAAAAGAAATTACTCATGTTTTCTTTTCTTTTGCCTGCTGATACAGAAAAACTACTTTGAGGATTTTTCTTTCAGTGGAATACACATAATATTTAACAGTTAAAGTCTACAACTTAGTTGCATTTAGCACATTAGTGATATTCAGCAGTAATTACCACTAGGTAGCCTGGAATGTTTTCATTGGGCTAAAAGAAAATCCCCTACTCATTAAGCAGTCATCTCCACTTAGCCCCTAGATTACCAATAAATTGGCTTTCTATCTGTATACATTTGCCTATTTGGGACATTTCATATAAATGGAAGCATGTATGCTTCCATATGTTACTTTTTCCATTTTTCAGTTAACACGATTGCAAAGTTGATCCATGTGAATGGCTAGCACTTACTTCTTACAGCTGAATAAAATACTGGTAAACATGGTATCGTGTTTAATTCATGCAAGTGATAATGATGGTGGTCATTTGGGTCACTTTTACCTTCTAAATAATGTCATGAACACTGTTTTATAACTTTTGTGTGAACACCAGCTTTAATTTTCAGTTCCAAGAGTGTAATTTTTGTGTCATATGTTAATTCTATATTCAGTTTTTGAAGAGCTACCAAGGTAATTTCTACTTTAGTTGTACCATTTAGCATTCTCTTTAGCATGTATGCTGGTTCCAATTTTTTCATATCCTTATCAACATTTTTTCTGTTTTGTTATTATTTTTACTGCTGATGCTGTTAGAGCCCTCTTAGTGGTACTTCACTTAGTTTAATTTATATTTCTGTAATGACTATTGAGAATAAAATTCTATGCCTTTTTGTAATTTGGTTCAGTTTTTATTTGAATTGTGTCTTCCGGACCTTAGTCTTTTCTCTGATAAACAATTTAGCAATATTTTCTCTCAGTCTTTATAACTTTACATCGAGTCTTGACAGTGTCCTTTGAATAAAGTAAAATTTTAATTTTGTCAAAGTTTACCTTTTCTTTTCTTCCTTGTGTCTGTTTTTCATATCTAGGCAACCATGATCAAATCTAAAATTATATACATTTACCATTATGTTTTCCAAGAATTTTGCAATTTCAGCTTTTATATCAGGGTACTTGATACATCTTAAGATATTTTTTATGTACTGCTATATGTAATTGCAACTATATTCATTTACCATTTATTTCCATGATTATTTTCTTCATTGAACTGCCTTAGCACCCTGATCAGAAATCAGTAGTTTATTTCTGAATAATCAATTCTATTCCACTGATCAGTATTTTAGTATTATAACAATACTACATTTTATTATTATTCTTATTGTAAAATATGAAATAAGTGAACATGTGTATTATAATTGTGTACTCCTTTAAGATTTTCAGATTGACTCAGCTAATTTGAGTCTCACAACACTCTGTAGTCATTATAGGAAAATCTTTTTTATTTCTGCAAAAATGACTGTCCAAATTTGTATAGCTATTTCACTGATTTTGCACACATTTTCAGTAGACATGTAAACAATATTACATCCAATCCATGAATTCGTGATTTTATTTTTATATGACCTTTAATGCTGTACAAGAATTTTTCTTAATTCTTGATGTGTTCAGCATTTTCATCTAGAAAATTTTATCAAATGCTTCTCTTATATTAATAGTACTTTGTGCTGTTTTCACCCTTCTTTCTTGTATATGGTTTATTAAATTTTTGATTGAGTTTTGAATGTTGCATTGTCCTTGCATTATCAGGACAAAACTGTGTCATGGTGTAAAGTCTTTTTAATGTTGCTAAATTTGAGCTATGAAGTTCGTTAGTAAACAACTCCTTTTAAAATATTTTATTATTTTAAATTATGTATATTGGGATATATGTGCACATAAATGTAGGTGCCTTCCAATGTTAGAGGTATAGTATCCCCATGGAACTGGAGTTAAAAGACGTTGTGAGATCCCCAATGTGGGGGCTGGGAACCTCTGCAAGAGTGGACTGTACTCTTAACTGTTGAGCCCCAGGACACAGCTTCTTTTTTTTTTTTTCTTTTTGGACTTTTTGAGACAGGGTCTCCCTGTAGCTCTAGCTGTCCTGGAACTCACTATGTAGACTAGGCTGGCCTTGAACTCACAAAGTTCCACCTGCCTCTGCCTCCCGAGTGCTAGGATTAAAGGGATGAGTCACCATGCCCAGCCAGTATGCAGCTTCTTAAACTGTGGGTCACAACTCCACATGGGGAAGCATACTAATTGAGGGGAGCACAAAATGTTGATAATGAACAATTTCTCAATTTGCAATGACTGAAAATTAGTGCGAAATCAAATTTAATGAATCTGAGGTGTTTCTAGCAGCACTCATCTCTTTAGAAACATAATGGTCTAAATACCAAAAAAGGCTTGTGTGCACATGTGTGTGTGTGTGCATGTGTGTGTGTGTGTGTGTGTGTGTGTGCATGTGTGTGTGTGTGTGTGTGGTATGGATCTGTATATGATTGTGGGAGTTATGCAAGTGTATGTACATGTATATGCACCTGTTTGTGCACATGACTGTGGAGGCCAAAAGTTGATGTCATGTTTCTTCCTCATCACTTTCCATCTTATTTTTTGAGACAGGGTCTTTCATTATATCTGGAGCTCACCAATTTAACAAGAATATCTGCCCAGCAAGCTCCAGGTATTCTCCTGTCTTTTTCTCCCTAGTATTGGGGTTACAGGAATATGTTACCATGTTTAGATTTTACTTGGGTGTTAGTGATTTGAACTCAAGTCCTCATGCTTCTGTGTCAAGCACTTTACTAACAAGTCATCTCAGCCCCTAAAACTTAACATGTATGTATCAAATTAGTTTATCTTCCCAGGAGTGGTGGCATACGCCCTTAGTCCCTGCACTTGAAAAATTAACAGGTGAAAAATTAACAGGTGAAAAATTAACCTAGAATAGCCTGGTCTCCACAGTGAGTTCCATCCAGACCAGCTGAGGCTACAGGGCAACCCTGTCTCAAAAAGGACCAAATAATTCATTAAGTTAATTTTGACCTTGGAAATAGGACAGAATTTCCAACATTTTCTCAAACAGCTCTAAACATACTGCTGTCCTTTTGTACAATGTATATATGCAAAGTGGCATTCTAAGATTTGCTGATTATAAAATCAAACTATTAAATTAGTTCTGGAACCCTGGAATACCAAACATTTAGCTAAGATTTAATTCTGTATGTAAAAATAAAAAGCCCATCCATCTCGTTAATGCGAAAATTTGCTTTCATGAACAATAAATGATTAAATTATATTATACCAAAGAGTTTATAAAATAATTTTCTTCTCATGTAGGAAAGTCTCAAAAAATTAAAAATTACCTGTCACCTGCCAGCCTTGGACCCAGGCAGGCACCAATTCCTCCACCTCAGATATCTAGACTAGCTCCCTAACTCAGACTACCTAAACTCCCTAGCACAGATTGATACACTCCTCCTCCATTGGTCCCAGACTCAATTTCCACTGGTTCCTGACCTGCCTGGCAGGCTTGCTATTCTAGTTTCCTTTCAATTGCTGTAACAAAACACTCTGACTAAAACCAACTTGGGGAGGAAAGGGTTTGTTTGGCTCATATTGCCTAGGTCACAATTCATCACTGAGGGAACACAACATAGGAACTCAGGGCAACAACATGGAGGTAGGAGCTAAATCACAGGCCACAGAGGAATGCTTCTTATGGGCTTGCTCCCCGGGCCCATACACAACAGCCTGCCCAGCGGTGACACTGCCCACAGTAGGCTGGGCCTTCCCACATCACTCAACAATGAAGAAAATGCCTCACAGACCCCACAGGCCAGTGCAATGGAGGAAATTCCCCAATTGGGACTCCCTCAATCCAGGTGTGTCAAGTTGACACTAAAGCTATCCAGCAAACTTGGCCACCTAGGACCCTGGTTAGTCAGATCCTGACCACCTGCCTCTCTATCTAGTTCCTCTTGCCCTCCTCCATCCTGTCCTCTGCCAGGCTTTGATCCAGCTGGGCTCCAATTACTCTGCCCAGACTAGCTAAACATTTTAAATTGGTGATTCCCCCTTAGGTGGTCCCAAACCCCATCTTCCTGGGCTCCCCATCTTCTGGACAGACCTGACCACCCAGGACTCTGAAAAAGGAACCAAGCTACATAAACAACATAAACAACCCAAAATTCAATTAAACAAAAATAGAAAAGAAGTTTCTATTGGACACATAACCAACAAAGAACATCCATATGCCTAAGTGGCAGAGCAGAAGCACAAATAATATGAAAAACCAAGAGAATATGCCCCCAACGAAACCCACTAGTCTTACAGAAATACACTACAATGAGAACTACCCCAAGGAACAGCTGGACTCAGAATTTAAAAGAACAATTATAAAAATGATCAAAGAAGTTAAAGAAAATACAAACAACTCAAAAAACTCAAAGAAGAAAGACATAAACATGTGATGGAAGCTCAAGAATATACAAATATGGGTTTCTAGCACTATATTGAAGAGAAAAAAAAAAGAATATACAAATATGCAGCTTAATGAAATATCAAAAAAATCATGACTTGAAAACTGAATTCAAGAAAAGAGATGGCAATAATGAGGAAAATCAAAACAGAAATGTACATGAACTCAAAAAACCCAATAAGCAAATTGGAAGTAACAGCAGAAAGCCTCACAAGCAGAATGAATGAAACAGAAAACAAGTGGATGACAAAGTCAAAGATCTGGACTCCTTAAGCAAAAACTATGTAAAATCTAAAAACAAAACAAAACAAAACAAAACAAAAAAACAGGAAATATGGGACAACATGAGAAGACCAAATCTATGAGTGATAGGCATACAAGAAGGAGAAGAATCTCAGGGCAATTTCATTGAACAGATCTTCAGAAAACTCCCTAAACTAAGAAAGATTCAAAAGCACATGAAACACCAATTAGACACGACCAGAAAAGAAAATCCCCATGGAATAGCATAGTAAAAACATTAAATATACAGACAAAGAGAGAGCACTGAAAGATGCTAGAGGGACAAAAAAACAAGTTACATATAAAAGAAAACCCATCAGAATTACAGCTGACTTTTCAATGCAACATATGAAAGCCAGATGAACATGGAAGAAAGTATTCCCAGTTCTAAATCACCATGGATGCCAAGCCTGAATACTTTATCCAGCAAAACTATCTATCATAGTTTAAGGGGAACAGAAAAATGTTCATAACATAAATAGGCTGAATGAATTCATGTCTACCAAACCAGCCGACAGAGAAGTCTTGAAATAATACAAAAGACTGAAGACAGGAATGAGTATATATAAGCATCTACAGGTCATTATGTTTTTAAAAATGTTAAATGTCTTACTTTTATTTGCTGGGGGTTTTGGGCATTTTATGCATTACAGGACACTTAGGTCCACAGACACAGCACATAGATTCCTGGGATAATAAAAGAGAGAGCTGGAGAGAGAGCTCAGCAATTAAGAGCATGTACTGCCCTTGTAAAGGATGGGATTTTGATTCCCAGAATCCATGGATGGATCACACTGTGTGCAACTGCAGCTCTGAGTGGACCTGATGGCTCTTGCTTTCATCATCAGCTACACTCACTCATGAGTACACACACATACACACACACACACACACACACACACACAGTTTTTAGAATTAAAAAGAAAGAAATTGGAAAATAAAGGACAATGGACTTTTTACAGTTTAGTTAAACAGAAGAAAGTAGTATCCTGGTTTCTCTCTGCCATTCCTATAGCAGCGTCACCATTTCACAGAGAAGATGAAACCAGAATATTCCCATGTGTTAAATGAACTGTGAGGTAAGCTATCAGAACGTCATGAAGTTTCCTGGAAGACAAATTCTACCTCTGGCTGGCACTAGGACTTTAGCCTTTCCCTTTGCCCAGCATGGGGTACCTGGGGACATCATAATGCTTCAAGGTCATTGTCTCAAATCCTCTGATATTCAAAGGGAGAGGCAAGAATATGTGTTTCTCTTTAGACTATTTCCTCTCCTGCCAGAATCTCAGTGTGGCTTCACAGTTGCAATGACTCCAACATCTATATCAACATTGGCATTGTTGCTGTTTACCATATATTATGTTCAGACATTCCTGGTTCTTAGTATGTAGTAGAATTTTGAACTATACTCTTGGCATTTGTCATTTGAAGTTGTTAGACTATGAGGCCCTTAGTTTCTTCTGTAGATTGCTGGTTTATTGCTGTTCTTATTTTTTGGTTTATCTATTTAGACCAGATTAAGTTTAAACTGAAAGTTCTATTTTACCTCTTTTGGATGATTCTTCCATTTTCAGCTTAGTCAAAAACAAGTTGTTTTATATGACATTTTAGGGTAAAACCATGGCTCTTGTAAACATCAACAAGCTAGGCAATTAAAGAGGCAAGTAACAATAAAAAGAAGAGAATGGAGATTTCCTTAATGTGTCCACACTAAGAAGGAAGAAGACCAAATAAACTGTCCAGTGACCAGCCCCAAATCCAGCCTCATGTGAAAGCTATAAGGTTGGGGCATAAATCAAGGTAAGAAGGAATATGCCTAATTAACCAGTCCTGATCAATATAAAGGGTATTCTGATAAATTCACAGAGGTTTGTAAAATTTCTTTCTGAGAGGCAAGCTCCTTATCTGGCTGGCACCAGAGAGACAGCATTATCTCTATCATGGATTACTGGGGAAATACTAATTTCACGTGGCCCCGTTGTTTCAGTGGTCTGATAGACAAAGAGAGGCAGTGTCTCTCTTTACAGTATCTTCTCTCCCACCAGGCTGATTTCACTACCTTGACACTGCTCTCAAACTGGTTTCTGTCATAGCCATGTTCAAAATATTTTTCTATTTTGCTGCTTTGGGTCAATCCTAGGCATGTACAACTTAATTAATGTTAAGCATGAAAATAATGCACATTCATTGTTTAAAGCAGAAGTTTGATTTCTTAAGATCTTTCTTCTCCAAAAATATTCCCTCTTCATTTTATTTGTATGATGCTTTTACCACAACTATAGAATAAATGTCTATCTTGGACTAATTAATATTGTCACAGATAAGGAAAATCCTATTGGCATGCTACAGCGGTACAGCCCCTGCTGGCTCTGTGCAAGGGAGAAAAGAATGAAACAAGTTTTCAGATTTAGGTGGTTTTCAAATTAGTGAGAAAGGTATATTAAGGAAGATGTCTTAATTTCATTCTGAAGGCTAGAGTGAGGAGAGTGGAAAGTAGAGATTTAGAGCATGAGAACCTGGGCTTCTCTGTTTGAAGGTTTATCTTTTTTTATTCCAACAAAATATACCCATACTTCTTGGAAATGCAGTGTGAAATGCTGTGTGGACTGCCACCTCAGTGCAGTGAGTAAAAATAACAATTGATCATCCATGAGTCAAAAAATATGAAGTTACAGGGCACTGTATAGCAAAGGGACAGATTTGAGAGCCCGTTTTATAAAATTCTTGAGGTAGCAGACTGGAAGAGGAGGTGAAAATAAAAAGATGTGTCTAAAAGAGTGATTCCCTGTGGGAAAGGCCTTGTGTGAATAAAGTACAACCCCAGGCGATCCCTTTATAGTGACTTCACTTCTTTCAGGAGTATAGCAGATGTGCATTGATTAAGAGTGATCAGAGGGAAGAGAGTCACACCTTAGTTCCACATGGTCATCACATGGATTGGGTCAGACTTATAAGAACCAGAGATTTTATGCATGGCAAATGAATCCTGTCCTTCAGAGAAAATGCTGGACTTCACTTCAAGGAAGAGGAGTTTGGAAATCTCCCAAGTGCACTATTTTCAAAACTACTTTCAGGAAGACCAGAAGAGATTCAATTTGGTACTAGTTGGTAATAACTTAGTGTTTCATGTACTAAAATGCGAAGAAAGGTATACTGAAATCCTACACATGACCCAGCAAAGCTGTAAGGAACAACAGGAGAGGGAGAAGTGGACACAAGACCAAGAAATAGGCTAGAGCCAGACCTTCAACAGAACAGGACTATTTATTCAGCACAGCAAGGAGCAACAACCTTGAAGCAACTGCAAATGTAGGTAGAAAAGTCTCGGTTTTTAAAATTTTTTTAATTTATTTTGGGATGTGTATGAATGTACTGTCTGCATGTAGGTTTGTGCACCCGTGTCGTGCAATGCCACAGAGGTCAGAAGAGGGTGTCGGTTCTTAGCCACCATGTGGGTGCTGGGGATTGAACCCGGGTCCTCTGCAAGAGCAGTCGGTGCTCTTAACCACTAGGCTATCTCTCCAGCCCCAAGTCTGGGTTTTTATACTACTGAGGAATTAAGGAAGTGGATGTAGCATGTGTGTGTATGTGTGTGTGTGTGTATGTGTGCACATAACTCTCAAAGGATTTGCTAACTCAGTGGCCTCCTCTTTCCCAGACATGCCTGCTCATTGGTAACTATCTATAGGTATCAGACTGTCTCAGCAAATATCCTTTTTCCCTGAGCTCCAGAGATGGTTCACCAGCACCTATCTTTAGGTAACAAGCTACTTCAGCAAACATCTTTTTCCTCTGGACCCAGGGGTGGCTGGCTGATAACTATTTGGTTAGAGGACTTCTCTTTTTCTTGTAGCTAGAACTTTCTTTTTTTTTTTTAGAAGGCCATGGGTGGATGTTCACCTGTCTTACTCCTAAATTTATATGTTTGGTAATATTATTTTATGGGAGAACATTCTCAGCACCTGGTAGCAAGTTAGTAGAGTCTTCTGCATCACCTGAAGTTTTGATCCAAATAGGGCAGGCAAAAAAGCATTTGTCTAAGTGGAGTACTAGGCTCCCAGCTTTTGTAATATGGAGCAGTGTGAACTGAGCAAGAAGTAATGAAATGGAGAATATATTATGATCACTTGCTTAGGGAAAGAGCCCTGAAGTTGTAGCCTTCAAATCTGGGGGCATTTTCAACTGCTGGTGGTAATTGTATGTCATGAATAACTGTGAATCACCATGGATCTTGGTTGACATGAATTATCCCAAAACTCCTAACATTACAGATATGTGTAAATTCTTACATCTTTTCCAGTATTGGAAAACTATAAGTTGTACAGTTTATATCCAGGCCAAGTCAGGAAATTTCAAATCCCTGGAATGTTCTCCTTAATAATTTCTTCTGACAGTCTGCAAATCAATGATATTTTCTAGGATATTTTAGCCACGTGTGCTAAATATGGTTAAAATGAATCTCCTTAATTTCCTGTGGCAAAAAAATTCCTAGATTATCAAAGATGTATTGTATGGTGTTCATGGTGAAGGCCAGTGTTAAATACCTACTAAAAAGCAATTTCCTCAGTATTGAAACATTCCATCCTTGGTGGATGTTCTTCAAGACTCAGGACGTAAACAAAACTTAAAAGGCTCCAGGGAAGGAATCAATGCACAGGTCTCAGGAAGTTCCTGAAACTTACAAGATTGACAAGATCTTTCCAAAAGATTATATAAATAGCAAGGACTGCTGGTCAGAGAAGACTTTCCAATCTATCAAGATACCTGAAAATCATGCAGAAAGTTTCAAGGATATAGTTTTTGTGAGCTGTCACCATGCTGGCCTGGCCTTTTCCTTTATATAGCTATCTTTGAGTCATTTCTGCTCCGATAAGTAACTCCTTACTGATACTTCTATAAGTATCATCAATAAATTCCTTGATTCTCTAAATTGGACTTTGGGGGAGTCATTATGCTGCTCTCGCTTCATCTCTTACTATTATTATTTGCAAGGTAGCAGAGAAATGGAATAGTAATGTCATATGTTTCTCTCTGTAGCAAAAATGTTAACAGCTTATAAAACCATGCTCAGTAATTTTCATACCTCAGATTTGTTTGAACTTTTACAAACCTCACAAGGGTTTATATTCAGTTGTATTTCTTTTTAGCTATGGTGTATGACATGTAACAGTGGGACTTCATTAAAAATATGCCTGAAGAACTTGGGTATATTTTAATGGTAAATGACATGCTGACATCTGCAATGATTAGTCTGTAATCACAGGCACTGCACAAAAAATATCCAAAGATTGTTTATGAATGAAGATGTAGGACAAAATCCCTTGATGTGTTGCACAGTTGCCATGTGCAATACTTCCATAAAACAAGCAAGAATTCTACCCCCTTGATATATATCAACTTTTCAAAAAGGATAATCTGGTACCTGCTACTCAAAACTACACACTGGAACTATTACTGATACATTCCATTTTATTATGCCAGACAGGGTTTGAAGGTCCTTTTTAATCAGTGTCATTATTGTGGTTAATGATTTAATCCTACACATATTCATAGGCCTATCAGATTTCATTGAATGGATGGTTTGATCTGAGAAAATAATGGGAATACTGCCCTTGGTCTACAAAAATTTTATTCACTACTGTTGGTTGGGGCCCTTGGTTTGTCCCCTTGCAGATGGGAAATCCCGACCTGTCCTGGCTCTCCCTGACCCCACCCATACTGGAAAGCCTAGAATACCCAGACAGCACCAAAGCCTTAGTTCTGCATTCCAAGTGACTAATGTAACCTGCCCCCTCTGATGTCACCAGCCCACTCAAGTGTCCCACCAAGTGCTCATCTTGTAACCATACTTGGGCACAAAACCAGCTCCTAACATACACATCATCTCTCCTTGCCAGTGACCCATTGGTCACAACTTCTCTGGCCCTATTCTCTGGGACAGATAAACTTTTCCCTGGAGCTGGGCCACAAAACCCTTATCTGTTTGTTATTAATCTGGTCTGATCTGGCCTCTTTGCATCAGTGAACCTTTCTTTTTTTTTTAAATGGTATTTTAATGTTTTAAGGATCCATATTTCACTTCTCTACAATGTTCTTTCTTAGAACAAGCTTGATGACTTTATTCTCAGATACAAAGATATAAGATATATCAAATCACTTATTTTTTTTCTTAATTTTCAAGGTTTAGCCTTTTCTAAAAAGCATATAAATGATGTATACTTTATATATAAGAAGAATTAATCTCAGTTTTCTAATCATATCTACCCAATAAATATGCCAGGAGAGTTACAAATTGTAGTCAGTTTACTAATATAATACTCAAAATTGTACATAGATCCATAGAACTATGGGAAATAAAACTGTCATTATACAATATCTTCTTTTTGTAATTTTATGTGTATAATTTAGTAAAAATTCCAGTATCTGTGATAAAGTTGATATATGTCAATTCACAAAAGAGACATTTCCAATATTTGTTGTTGTTGAATAACCACATCACCAAAGAAAGGAAATTTTATTTTTCTTTTTACTCTTCCTTTAAAACACAGTATAGAAAATCATCTTTACGAGAAATCCTATTTTGCGTATGGCCTGTGGCATCATTTCTGGAAATCACATTCTAAGTTTAGGCAGGGCAATTTGTGAACTATAGAGCTTAAATATACAAAGAACAGGCAGTTTGTTGTGTCAAATCAATGTGAATGTACAGTGTAATATTATTTTTTTTATTGATGCTTTGTGTATTTCATACATCATTTTCCAATTCAGTTCAGGTGTATATCCCCTTCCCTTCACCCCGCCCCACCCCTACCCATCCCAGATCATGCATTCTGCCATAACTTTTCTGCATCTTTCTGTTTTTTTTGTTGTTGTTGTTGTTTTGTTTTCATTTTTTTAACAATAAGTGATAATTTGTGAGTACAAGCATCCTCATTGTCAACACCAATTTGCAGGCAGTGTTTGCCCAAACCCAACAGCACTGGGTCCCACCATCCAGCGGGGGGGGGGGGGGGGGCTTGTATGTTCAATCAGTTATCAAATGAGTGGTCCATCTCATATTGTCAGGAATTCCTTCAGGTGATGGGGATTAAAGGTGAGGCAACAGACATTGTCTCTTTTTTTTTCAAAGCCAATTTTTTATTGAACCTCTGTGCATTTCATAAAAAAATTACAAATCAAATCTAGACTGTGCACCCTTCTCTGTCCCCCCAGCCTAGCAGAGCTCATGCATTCTGCCAAAAATATTTTTCATTTTTTCCCAGTCTCTCTCAAAATTCTCAATGCAGTTTACTGTTTAGAGCAGAAGTTGACCATTTCAGTCAGTTCTTTGATGCAGTCTTTCTGCTGTTGTTGTTGTTATTCCTTCCAATGTGCATCATTCCAAAATAAGCACATATGCATGCCACATATATCATAGGTTTTAGCATATTCAGCTTATGATTGTTTTTCTTTATTAGGTTGAAAGATGTCATGTTTGAAGTCTCCTCCTTGGCAAGCCCAAACTACCATCAGTTCTGCCCTTGTGTTCCACACTGGGGTTTTCCCTTCCTATGGTCACCAAATGAGGTCCAGTAAGCCCCACGTCCTGTCCTGATCTACCTGTACTGGTTTCCATGATACGGCCTGGGTAGTCCAACAATGGTAGTCTATACTCTGAAGAGGCTGAAACCCCAGTAGTAGTTCAGTCCACAAGTTGGATGTCTCAGCAGTCTCCACCTGGCACTGAAGGTTTGGAGGGACATGAGTCTTCAGTCTATATTAGAAGGTTGAAAAGCTATGTCTCACACCTTTGAAGGATGGCAAAAGCAGTGGCAGCCACAGGGTAGCTGCACTTGCCAGTAAGATAGGCAAAACAGCTGTGCTCTTTTTTAATCTATTTTTTTTTTTTTTACTTTTTGTCTTTTTACTAAGATCTCAAGTTTTATTCCTGAAGTACAGTTTCTCAGGATTTACTATTTATATATTTCTGGTTATACTTTCCTTTTGGATGGTGAAGGCCACACAGTCCAGATTAACCAAGGTTTTTGTTTTCTCAAGGTCAGTTGAGGATCTGGTCCTCAAGAGTCACTCAGGTTTTTGGTGGGGGAAGGAGCCCTTGGCTCCTTTTGGCTTTTCAATCACCAGTTCCATCCACTTGAGGACAAAGTCAGGTCTTGATAGACCAGGCTTCCCTTTTTGAAGCATGAGCAGACTTTCCTCTTTATAAACTGGACACTGGATGAAATCCCATTAGTGGATCTCCAAGACCTCCCTGCACAGGAAGACTGGTGATTCACATTTGCAGGAAATTTCAAGAGATGCCCCCATGCATAGTTAGTCCCCTGGGGCTTAATTGACCTCTGAAGGCAAGGAACAAAGTTATCCCTTAAGACCCTTGGCCAAATTGGTATGAGCATTAAGTATGGTCATTAAGCATCCAGAAAGGCTAAGTTACACCAGCCAGATACTTTTAACTACTATGTAATATTTTAGAAAAGGCTTGGACAAAAGCTCAAGCAGCCTTGTATAAGAAATACTAAGAAGTACTCCCATTAAATAAATACTGTAGCTAGACAAAATGTCATGAGAAACCAGTATTTTCTGCATTCCTTTGATCTTATATTACTGTAAAATATGCATACATATCCTCCATCTATATATCAAAAAATCCTAACTCTGAAAATAAATGGTAGCTTAGCTCAGAAGCTGTTAAGGGATTCACAATATAAGAGCACAGTTGTTTTCAGATCATGAGGAATATAATATAAATGTCACTCAGATTGCCTTACAAGTAGGTAATTGTTGCTAGCATCCACAGATGAGGGATACCATTCATCGTTTCTTTTTCTGGGACTGTGTTACTTCACTTAACATGATATCTTGTAGTTCCATCCATTTACCTGCAAAGTCAGGCATTGTCTCTTTGCCCTGTGGAGCCTTATGTTATATTTCAAAGAAGTAGAAAATAAACAAATTCCTAGTAGTACTCATTCAACAGTGCTACTTGAGGGCCAAATGCAACACCATGGCTAGCGCTTAGCACACTTAAGATGAATTGCACAGGAGAATCATTATATTATTAATTGTGTATACTACATCATTATATGAATATCAGGGATTAACACAGGGATATGTATGTGCATGTTATATTATATATTACATATTATATGTAATAATACAGTCACTTCTACAGTATTGTGGACTGAAAACAGGGCCAGGAAAAAATACAACCTGATCCACATATAGAAGATAATTACTCACAAAAGATTAAACATTAGCCTAAAAATGTGGCAATCTAGCTATATTATACCCAGGAAACAGTCTGTCAACACAATGAACTGGTAAAGTGTTAGGCTCTGAGCTCAGACATAATTGTGGTTAAGAAGAGAGGGTACCTAAGTTTTAACCTACATTTAATCCTTTCACATGATATTGAGAGGTTGGAATTCTCATTACATCCCATTACATAAAAAATATATCCAGAGACGCACAGGCTAATGGACTTTCCTAAATTCGCAATCAGTAAGGAAGGAGTCAAGTACAAACCTAATTACTCTGATTAGAGTATGTAAAATATACTAAGAACTACATTTCTAACTGTTTGACATGTATTATTGACTTAATCCTCGAAATGAAACAATTTTTCTTAAAACGTACAGTTCTCTTCCAGACATGATAAGATCTGCATACAAAAATTTCAAATCCAGGTCTGGGAAGACAGCTTAGTGAATAAAGAGCTTGTTGTGCATTTGGCTTGCCAGAACCAATATAAAGCCAGGTCTGTCATCTCAGTGTTCCTATGAAAAAGATGGGAGGCAAAGATAAGGGATCCCCAGAAGAGGGTGTGTGTGTGTGTGTCTGTCTGTCTGTCTGTCTGTCTGTGTTTCTGTATGTGTGTGTGTTCATGCATCCATATGTACAAGTACTTAAAAATTTCAAAATCAGCAGAGGCAGGTGGAACTTTGTGAGTTCAAGGTCAGCCTGGTCTACAGAGGGAGTTCCATGACAGCTGGGGCTACAGGGAGACCCTTTCTCAAAAAGACCAAAAAAAAATTTCAAAATCATAAATATGGGCATTTTTATAATAAAATATTTTATTGAAGTTTTGTGTATTTCATACATCATTTCTCAGTCCAATTTAGAGACATTCCCCTTTCCATGCCCCCCACACCACCCCAGTTCAAGCATTCTGCCATATATATCTTGCATCTTTTTCTCAAACTTTTAAAAGTTTTTCTCTGCAGAGGTTTATTGTTTTGGGTAGAGCTTAACTGTTTCTGTCAGATCTTTGACCCAGTCCTTTTCTTGTTGTTCCCTCCCATTTGTATTGCTGCAAAATATGCCCATATATGTGGGGTACATATATGGGCATATATGGGCATATGTGACATATGTACCAAAATTATGACCTCTGAAAATAAACTGTATGTAATTCCAAAATATGTTTAGGAATTCACATTTTTCCCTTTAATTTTATATTACTCTAAAATATGAATACATACCCTCCACCCAAAGTCTGAAAATAAGTGGTAATTTAATTCTAGAGCCCATTAAGGGCTGCATTCACATTATAACAGCACAGTTGCTTTCAGATAGAAAGAAATATAGCATTAACATTGCTAAACTTGCCTTTCAACTAGGGATTTGGTGCTAGCATTCACAAATGAGGGATACAAATCATCATTTGTTTTTCTGGGACTGTGTTACTTCACTTAGCATAATGGCTTAAAGTTCCATCCATTTACATGCAAAGTTCATGATGTCATCTTTTTTTACCACTGCATAGAACTCCATTGTGTAGATGTACCACAATTTCATTGTCTACTCCTCAGTTGAGGGCCATTTGGGTTGGTTCCAGATCTTCGCCATTGTGAAGAGTGCTGCAGTAAACATGGGCATGTTTCTTTGAAGTAGGATGAGTCTCATGGATATGAACCCAGGAGTGGTATGACTGGGTCAGGTAGTAGGCTCATTTTGAGTCTTTAAAGGGTTCTCCACACTGCTTTCCATACTGGTTGTACAAGTTCACATTCCTACCACCAGTGGCTGACAACCTCTCCAACATTTGGTATCTTTTGTTTTCTTTGTCTTATCAGAGTGAGATGATATCTTAAAGTGGTTTTAATTTGCATTCCTTATTAATGATGTTGAACATTTTTTAAGATGATTCTCAGTAATTTTTTTCCTTACTCCATCTTTTGAGTGGGTCATTTGTTTAACTACTTCTTTGTTTTTTGAGTAGTTTATATATTCTGGATGTTAATGCTGTTTCAGATGTATTACTGGTAAAGGTTTCCTCCCACTCTGTGGGTTTTCTCTTCACTTCATTGATTGTTTCTTTTGCTCTACAGAAGCTTTTGAGTTTAAGGAGGTCCCACTTATCAATTGTTGACCTTATTTCCTGCACAGCTGCTGCTTGATTTAGAAAGTCTTTTCCTATGCCTATGGGTTGCTGCCAACTTTTACTTCTATCACCTTCAGAGTTTCAGGTTTCACTTTGAGGTCCTTGATCCATTTGGAGTTGATTGTTGTACAGAGTGAGAGGTAGGGATTCAATTTTGTTCTTCTACAAATGGTGATCCAGTTTAGCCAGCACCATTTGCTGAAGATGTGATCTTTCCAATGTTGAGTCTTCATGACCCCTTTATCAAATATAAGGTGGCTGAAATTGTATGAGCTCAAGTTTGGATCTTTGATTTTGGTCCATTGATCTTTGTTTTTTTTTTTTTTTTTGTGTGTGTGTGTCAGTACCAGGCTGTCTTTATGACTATAGCCCTGTTATATAGTTTGAACTCTGGTAAAGTGATCCCTGCTATATTGCACTTTCACGCAGGGTTGCTTTACATATTCAGGAACTTTTGTTTTTCCATGTGAATTTAAGGATTTTTTTCAAGTCTGTGAAGAAACTCATGGTGATTTCAATTGGAGTTGCGTTGAATTTTTATATTAATTTGGGTAGAATGGACATTTTTACTATATTATTTTTTTTAATCCATGAGCATGGAAGGTCTTTCCATATTTTGATATCATCTTCAGTCTCCTTCAGGGGATTAAAAAATTTTGTAGAAATATTTTATGACTTTGCTTAGGTTTGTTCCTAGGTATTTCTTTTTGAGGCTATTATAAGTGGTGGCAGGGGTGAGGGTCTTGCTTACATTCCTTCTCCAGTTGCTTTTATTTTTTGTAAAGAAAGGCTACTGTTTTTTCTAGGTTAATTTTGTATCCTACCACTTTACTGAAACTCTTAATCCCTTCTAGGAGTTTTCTGGTAGAGTTTTGTTAGCATCCCTTAGGTAAACTATCATATCATCTGCAAAAAGGGATAGCTTGACTTCCTCTTTTCCAATTAGTACTCTTTAATTTCTCTTTCTTGTCTTATTGCATGAGCAAGCTTTTCAAGCACTATATTGAAGAGAAGTGGTGATAGAGGGCAGCCTTGCTGGGTTCTTGCCTTTAAGAGAAATGCTTTACTTTTTCTCCTTTTAGGATGATGTTGGCTGTGGGTTGTTGCATATGGCTTTGATTATATTAAGGAATGTTCCCTCCAGTCCAATTCCCTCTAAGACTTTAAACATGAAAGGATGCTTGATTTTGCCAAAGGGTTTTTCTGTGTCAATTGAGATGATCGTGTGGTTTTTGTCTTTCAGTCCATTCATGTGTTTTATATTTATTGATTTACATATGTTGAACTATCCCTGCACTTCTGGTATGAATCAAACTTAGTAATGATGGATGATCTTTTTGATGTGGTTCTGTATGCAGTTGGCAAGTATTTTGTTGAGAATTTTGCATCTATCTTCATTAATGAGGTGGGTATATAGTTTTCTTATTTGATTGTATCTTTGCCTGGTTTTGGTACTGGAGTGATGCTGGATTCATAGAAGGAATTTGGGAGATTTCTCTCTGTTTGTATTCTTCTGAACAGTTTTAGTAATAATGGTTGTAAGACCTCTTTAAATGTTGTATAGGATTCTTCCATGAAACCATTTAGGCCTGGGCTTTTTTTAGTTGGGAGGCTTTTTATTACATTTTCAATTTCCTCAAATACTATGGGTCTGTTTATGTTGTGAATCTCTTCTTGTTTAAGCTTCATTGATTTCCAGGATTTCAGATATTCATCCATTTCTCTTAGGATTCCTAATTTAGTTGAGTATATGTTTTTGAAGTATTCTGGTATGATCGTATGGATCTTTTTTGTCTGTTGTGATGTTTCCCTTTTCATCACAAATTCTATTGATTTGGAGTTGCTCATTCTTTCTTTTGGTTAACTGGTCTAGAGTTCTGTCTATCTCGTTTATCCTTTCAAAGAACCAGGTTTTGGATTCATTGACTATTTGTATTGTTTTCTTTGTTTCTATTTCATTGATTTCTGCTTTGATTTTTGTTATTTCTTCCTGTCTGTTCAGTTTAGGGTTCATTTGTTGTTGTCTGTCAAGTGCTTCTAGTTGCAATGTTAGATCATTTATTTGTTCCTTTCCTTTTTTAAAAAAATGTAGGCACTTAGGGCTATAAATTTAGGTTTTGTTGTGTTGTATTGTCTTTTTTGTTTAGTTCCATGAATACTTTTATTTCATTCTTTATTTCTTCCCTGACCCATTCATTATTCAGGAGTGAGTTTTTTAGTCTCCATGTGTTCTTGAAGATAGTAGGGCTTATTCTGGTGTTGATATTGAGCTTTATTGCACCATGGTCTGATAGCATGCATGGAATTATTTCAGTCCTTTTGTATTTGTTGAGATTTCTTTTGTGTCCCAGTATGTGGTTGATTTTCAAGAATGTTCCATGGGATGCTGAGTAGAAAGTATATTATCTGGTGTTTGGGTGGAATATTTGCTAGATGTCTGTGAAGTCCATTTGGTGTGTTATTTTGTTCAGTTCAGATGCTTCTCTGTCTATTCTTTGTCCAGTTGACCTATCCAAATGGCTCAGTGAGGTATTGAATTCCCCAAATATTAGTGTGCAAGAATTAATCTGTGCCTTGAGATCTTGCAGAATTGTGTTTATTACAGTTTGGTGCACCAGAGTTTGGTGCATAAATGTATATGATCGTGAAATCTTCATGGTTAATTGTTCCATTTATAAGGATGTAATTGCCCTCTTTGTCTCTTCTGATTAGTTTTACTCTGAAGTATATTTTTTTCTGATAGTAGAAGAGCAACTCCTGCTTGCTTTTTGAAAGCATTTGCTTGGAATATTTTTTTCCATATGCACTTTAAGTTGGTGTCTGTCCTTGAGGGTGAGAAGGGTTTCTTGTAGATGGATTCTGTTTCCTAATCCATTTTCCAAGTCTATGTCTTTTGATTGGGGAGTTTAGACCACTCATATTTAAGGTTATTATTGAGAGATATATGTTATGTCCTTTTACCTTGTTTTCTGTTTGCATTCTTAGTCTAGGTTTGTATTTCCACTACTATGCTTTTATAAATTTCTCTGTTTAGTTGTCTGGGGATAGCTGCTCCTTTCCTCTGTTCTTTGAATTGCTTTGAATATTTTCTGGTGTTGGCTTTTTAACATGTATCCTTCCATCTTGTTTATGTCATGAAAGATTTTTCTTTCTCCTTCAACTATATTCAATATTTTTTTTTCAGGTATAGTAATCTGGGTTGGCATCTAAAGTCATTTAGCTCTGGGAATACTTTGGTCCACGTTCTTCTGGCTTTCATAGTTTGCACAGAGAAGTCAGCTATTTCCCCCTATATGAAACTTGTTTATCTCTTGTGGCTTTCAGTATTTTGTCTTTGTTTTGAGCGTCTAGCATTTTAACTATGATATGGCATTGGGAATTTCTTTTCTGGTCTTGTCTATTTGATGTTCTATGTGCTTCTTGTATTTTATAGGTTTGTCTTTTTTCAGTTTGGGGAATTTTTCTTCTGTTATTCTGTTGAAGATGTGATCAATACTATTGTCTTGGGATTCTTCTCCTTCCTCTATCCCTGTGATATGAGGTTTGGTCTTTCAATAGTGTCCCAAATTTCCTGGTTGTTCCACTCTTTTTTTTTTTTAATTTTTCATAATCTTTACTTGAGCATTCTAGTTGTTCGTGTTATCTTCCAGGTCTGATATTTCTGCATCATCCATTCTGCTTCTGAGGCATTTTCCCCTCCTTTCCTCTTGATTGGATGAGTGTTTGATTTCCTTTTTCATTTTGTCCTGAGATTTCTTTAGTGTTTCCACTTTTATTTGGAGCTTGTCATTCTCTTCTCTTAGCTCCTTGCTTCCCTGGTTGGTTCCCTTTTTCATTTCAGCATGGGATCTTTCCATTGTTTCCACTTCCTCCCAGAATTTTCCATTCTCTCCCTCTAGTTCTTTCCAGAGTTTGTCATTCTCTCCCTCTAGTTCCTTCCTGAGTTTTTCGTTCTCTCCCCTTAGTTCTCTGATTTGTTCTTTATATTCTTTGATTTCTTTGAATATGTCTATGATTGTTCTTCTAAGACCTGTGTCCTGGGTTCTTTCCAGGATAGACCTCATTGTAGGGGTATTCTATAATACTGGTAGAGTTTGGTGTGGATTTATTATGAGCTTTTCCCATGTTGTTGGTTTTTTGTTTTTTGTTTTTTTGGCATGCAGATTTGTTTTGTTGCTTGTATTCTGGTGCTAATCTCAAATGTTTATATGGAGGACTGGCTGGTCCAGGTATCAACCAGAGTGGCAGGTTTGCTCTCTCTTCTGTAACCTTCTACAGGAGGTAGGGAGCTTTGATTTTGTCTATGTGCCAGTAACCCAGGTACACCAGGTCACGGGGCTAATCTGCACCATGGCGGTAGCTGAGATGGGAGCCGAGGTGGACCCGAGCCCTGTGCCTGAAAGCTGCTGCACTCCTCTAAAAGCCAACATGGGGGTCCTGGTGGAGTCGGGGCCCATGGCAGGGCCTTGAGGGTGCTGATCCTTGTCTGCTCCAAGTTGAGAGATTGACCTGCACCCTGAAGTGAGCCAGGATGGGGAGCAAGGTGGAGCAGCAGGGGACGCACCTGTACACCACTGCTTGCTGCCCACTCTTCTCTTTCTATTCTGAAGAATGATTCTCCAGAAACCAGATAGGTAAGGACCACGTCATTTCGCAACTGAGCTCCTGCCTGCTCACTCATTTTCCTACCACAATTTCCTCTAGATTGGCGTTTAGCCTAGTGTCCGGGGACTGGAGTTGTGGCAGGTTCACCATCTCTTCTACTGCCTTGTGCCCAGAGTCACTAATACTGCTCCCACTGGATCATGTGCACCACAGCACCACAGCTTGAGCAAATGGGGTTGGGCAGCGATTTTCTCCCATGGACCCTGTAGTCCTACTGTCTGCCTAGCTAGCTCTACCTCCACCACTGTGCTGGGGACAGGCCTTCCCAGTGGCTTCTGCTGACATGTGGTCCTGCTCTCTGCCTGGCTAGCTTGGTCCATGCGTCTGTGCATGCTCATCAGGACCTAGGTGGGGTCTTCCGAATGTGCCCATGCTGCTGTATGGCAGAGGCCTCCAGGCAGCTTCTGCTGACCTGATTGCCACCCTGTGGGCCTGCTGTCTGCCTGGCTAGTTCTACCTACACTACTGTGCAGGCTGGTCAGGCCCCACGTGAGCTCTTCCTGGGGGCAGGGCACCTCCAGGCAGCTTCTGCAGACCTGGGTGGCACCCTGTGGTCCTACATGGTGCCCTGTGGTCCTGCTGTCTGGAAATATTGGCCTTTTAAGATGCAGAAATAAGTAGAAGAGACACAAAGTGAGGCAATTTGCCTCAACTTGCTAGAGCACATAAGTAAAATATGAACTTACAGGGAAAGAAATTATGGTGATAGAAAATTTAAAAATACCTAAAATGAAAACTATTTTGGGGGACTTCACAATGCTCTATTATGTCCTTCATTTGTATCTATATTATGAAGATATTTTGAAATGATATATTGCTACACTGCTTTTCTCAGGTATGTCGTTGGCAACTTCATACTGTTAGCCTGTATGTGGCAATTGACATTGTATAATAGAGATCATGATATCAGTGATTAATTTATTGTTATATTGATTTGCTAAAATTAATGACATAAAATGTTAATGTGAGTTAAAATTAACTTAAATTAGTGCTCGTAGCCCTTACATTGTGAGTAGAATACCATATACAATTGAAGAGCTATCAGGATTTAAAATACTATCATCAAATTTTACACAGAAGTCACTGGTCTGACTGACAGATTAGTGAAGTTCTGAAATAATCCTTCTTTGTACGATGTCTGTCTTATGTCAATGTAAATACATTAAAAATAAAAATTTCTGTCAGAACTATATTTCAAACAATAGTTAAGTATTTACCAGTAGCCAATACCTTCAACATACCCTCACCACCAAATGACCTGACTATCCAGTACTGCCCAGTGGTTCCAGAGCAGTTGAGAATGAAGATGAAATCAGAAGTGATGGTCAGAAAAGTGTTATAAGGCTGTGAAACAGAGGGAAAGGGAATAAAATGGACAGGGGCAGAAAAAAATGACAGGGAGAAAGATCTAAGCCATTTCTAGAAATAGACATATGTGAAGCAAAATATATCAGATATTCCATTTTTATTACTTTTATTATTTTTATTTTATGTATGTGAGTGTATTGTGTGCAGGTGTTCAAGTGCACCTTGTCAGGCAATGACCACAGAGGTCAGAAGAAGGCTTTAGATGCCCCTGGAACTGGAGTTACACAGTTTTTAGCAGCCATGTGGGTGCTGGGATTAGACCTGGGTCATCTCAAGACCAGCTGTTCCTCTTAACTGCTGAGCCATCTCTCAAGCCCCCACGCCCATTTGCTTTTATATATAAACTTGGATGCATATTGCAAGTATGTCCAATGCTTTACATTGTGTGTGCATATACAATTAGATTTTGAAGGACTGAAACAACATTAATTTGATAAATATTGTCTGTTCATTTTTAAGTTAATACATGGACACAGTAAAGTGTATCTAAAATGAATGTTCAAGAAAATTTTCAAAGCTGCTGGGTAGTTGTTGGTCTATTTTGTTTTACTCAAAAGGTAAAAAGAGAAAATTCGCTTTGCTGAGTTTTTCACCTTGGCAGGCAGTAGCTCTATTTTTTTTTTTTGAAAATTTTCTTAATAAGTCTAAATGTTATAAAAACATGATAGCAGTTCAATTTCACTGAGTGGCACAAAATGGGTGCTATTTGTTTATGTAATTTTGTTTTGTTTCCTCTTGTTTGAGTGATGGATATTGAACCTAGGACCTCTAACACTGTATTATACCCTTAGTTCATCTTAATATATTTATATACAGATATTTACTCAATGCTGATATGTGAGATGCTATCTGGGGCATTTGAGATTTAGAAAGAGTTGGATAGCTTCTTGTCCTCAAAATTCACACAGAATTGTAGTTTTATTTCTGTTGCTGTGATAAACACTGAACAAAACTCAACTTGTGGAAGAAAGAGTTAATTTGGCTTCCAGCTCACAGTCCATCATCAAGGGAAGCCAAAGCAGTAACTTCCGGTGGGGTCATGAAGGGAGCAATTGAAGAAGAGACCACAGAAGAAAGCTGCTTAGTGGCTTGCTCACTCTGGCCTTATACAACCCAGGTCCACTTACCAAGGGGTGGCATCACCCACAGTGGAGTGGGTCCAGTGGACTGAGTCCTTTCTCAGTCACTCAACAATCCAGAAAATGCCTCATAGACACACCACAGGCCAATCTAATATAGGAAAACCCTCAGTTGAGGATCTGTCTTCCAGGTGTGTCAAGTTGACATCTAAAGCTATGCAGCACACAAACAAATCAGCAATTATGAAAACTGTTTTCTGACATTGGGAGTAGGACAGAAGTCTGTTGTATGCATCATGATCTATCCACCTTCTAAGAGATACTCAGCTTGATGTTTGTTATCAAGATATCTAAAATGCTCTGTTTTCTGTGAGTACCTCCATTTTGCTGTTGTGTCTTGTCTCTCTGCTTCCTCTAGCACACTGAACTCCACAGGGACTCAGAACAGGATACCTTGCTCATTTCAATTTGTCAGTCCCTACTTCAGTACCTGGCTGTAAAGAAAGATACTACAGCAGCTGAGAGGCTCAGTTCACAAGATACAGGCAAAATTTAGTGAGACATACTGCACCCATATCAGTTTTCTGATCATATGCCACAGTGAAACCCGTATAATATAATGAAAGATTTCAATTTGCTCATGGTTGTCTTTCCTTCCTTCCCTCTTTCCTTTCTTAATCCATTGTTGAGATGAGGTATTGCAAGGTTGCTTTGTGTAGTCTTGAGCTCCTAGACTCAAAAGATCCTCCTGTCTCAGTCTACTGAGTACCTGGGATTACAGGCATGTGACACACGACCAGTGAAAGTTCTTTTCTTTTTGTCGATTTTTTCTCTATTATTCTTTGACTACTTCATACATGTACATGACATGTTTTGGTCATTGTCTCCCCATTACCTTCTCTTATCCTCCTCCCACTCCTATTGAACACACTCTTCCCAGTAAGAATGCTTGTATTTCCATTTCTTTTGTGTTTGTGTTAAGGTTGCTTGCATGATCACGGATGGTAGATTATTTACATGGGCAACTTAACAGTGGCTATACCACTGAAGAAAATAACTGTTCCTCCCCCTCCCCTGGCAACCATTAAGTGCCACTAGCAATTCAGGGAAGGGTTGGCCTTTAGTGAGTGTCCCCCACACACAAATCCATAATGGATTGTAGACAGACCCAATCTTATGCAGGTCTTGTGCATGTAACTAAAGACGCTGTGAGTTCATAAGAACCATGGTCATATCATGTCCATAAGAGTGTTTCACAGCATTCTGTTTATCCAGCTCTTAAATTCTTTCTACCCGCTCTTCCATGTCTTTGTTTAATATACCAAAACGAGCCATATGTCACTTAGCACAGAATTTTAAAATACCTAACAATAGGACCTTGGATCTTTTATTTTATGAGACTTGCTGTTTTAGGAAAAAGAAGCACACACAGTTTCTAAAGATATGGCTCAGCAATTAAGAGCACTGACTGCTCTTGTAGACCACCCAGTTTAGAATTCCAACACCCACATGGCAGCTAACAACTGTCTGTAACTCCAGTTCCAGGGGATCCGATGCCGTCTTTTGCTTTTGCAGACACTGCATGACATGGGTGCACTTACATACATGCAGAAAATATACTCATATACCTAAAATAAAATGAATTAATCAAAAAATAAAATGAACACACAGAAAGAGATAGGATTTCTTTGGTGTTTCATGCTATTCCTCCTGGTTAAAATTATTGGAGTATGTACTGTAGAGGACTGACTATTGGCAGTATTTCCAGGACAGTCTGAGGTCAACATCACTCACCCTTTTTGTATTTCTCCAGTGTTACAGAAAAAAAAAAAATCCAATAATGTGAAGTTGCTCGTAATGTCCAGTGGAGGGCGATATGTTACTGCTAGTGCCCCTTGTGTCAGCCCTTTCCCTCTCTTCCCACAGCTCCTGGTCTTTATCCATGCCATATTATGGCAGAGATGGAGGGTTGAAGCTCTCATGTACAGGATAAAACTGATAAAGGCCTGAACAATGTATTTTGTTCATTCAGTAGATTGAAAATTAACAAGAACTTTGTATCCCTAATTAGCTTAAGTGTGTCACCATTGTCTATTTTGGAAATAGCTAGCATTTTTTTTTCTTTTCTTTTCCTTCTTTTTCCATGTCTTCCCATTCACAATACAGACCAGGCACAGTGGCCTAGGCTGAGTTGTACATGGGGTAGGTTTGCTCTGCCTCCTCTTTCTATTCAGTCAGTGTAGAAATACAGCCTGTGGTAAGCACCAGGAGGCCATAGTTAGCAATTTTAATCTTATATAGGATCATTTTAGTTAATACTATGAGACTTAATAACATTTACTAACAGATTTACTCTTAGTTATTAAAATTTAGTAAGTATTTAATATTTATTCCCATATGTAGATCGAACAGCTATTTAAAAAATACTGTTATAAACTGTAAACTTTGACATGTCCTTGCAAGCCTTGGAACTGATCCTAAATAATAAATTTTTCCCCAATATTTAGAAATGCTGTACATAGGTTTAGCAAAAACTCTGTCTGTTTATTCCAAACATGTCCTACCTAGTGGTCAATTGTTCTACATATAAAACCTATTTAAACATAGAAATAAATTGCACCTTATAACAGAAGCAATCATTCCTTGAAATTAACTTACATCCTTAAGGAACAAGCACCTTATTGTAATTTACATTCTTAGTTCACACAAAAATTTATTTATCAGAGAGTAGATTACCAACAAACTTGCTTACAGTTTTGAAGGGGTGTAAACAGTGAGTAGAGAGAGACAATATGTACTTAGAAAAAGATTAAGTTGATATTATACATTTGAAATTTTATTCATTACTTTTAATATAGGCATTATATACCATGAGATAAATAAACAATAATAGCTTTTGTTGAAATTAGTTTATCCCTTACCTTTTTTTCAACTTTACAATGTCGTTACTCTTATGATGTTTGGCTGTTTTAACAGGCTTGAGTCTGAAGTGGGAGGGTCAATTCCATCTTCAGAGTCAACTTCTGAGAGACCTCAAGCAGCACATGATCATTCACCAATAATTTATAAAAGACCAAATAAAAACTGACAATACCAAAAGCATGAAGTAAATAGTTTATATGAGTTAGATTTATCCACAGTTATTTGTAGTTAACTGTTTATTACACAAGAACCTAGAAAGTCATGAGGGATTAAAACATAAGCATGCCTGCACACACACACACACACACACACACACACACACACACACACACACACACAGTGTTAAGGGGAACAAACTGTGAGACAGCCTGTGAGTTGAGAATTTACATTATTGTTTAATACACAAGGAGAAACACAAAATAATTCCCAAAAGCATCTTCAGGCTGCCTTCCTCCAACCCTGGCATAGGCAACCCTGGATGCCTGGGAGTACCCAGGTTCCCAAAATTTCCATATAAATCACACCAAAGTTTCTGGTCTTTGTTGTTAATTTGCCTTAGTTTACAGAGACTCACCAGCTTTTGTTTTCCATGGGCTGGGATTAAAGGCATGTACCATTACATCCTGTTGTTTAGAAATATTTTTTAAAGGTTCAGCCACCCCAGGTCATCAGGTTCAGAAATGCATTAGGGTCTATTGTTGAGTAAAGTATTTTTAAAATATTTTTTGAAATTTTGTGCATTTCATACATCATTTCTCAGTCCAATTTAGACTCATTTCCTTTCAATGCCCCCACCACACCCGAGTTCATGCATTCTGCCATACCTGTCTTGGATTTTTTCCGAGTATTTTTAAAATTTTCCTATGCAGAGGGTTATTGTTGTGTGCAGAAGTTAACTGTTTCTGTCAGTTCTTTGTCCCAGTCCTTTTGTTGATGTTTTTTCCTGCAATTTGTATCACTCATATAGAGATGTATATATAGTATATGTATATATATATGTGTATATGTGTACATGTATATATGTACATATGTATGTATATATTATGTGTGTGACACATATACTAAAATTATGTCATCTAAAAATAAACTGCATGTTATTTCCAAAACATTTTGGGATTCACATTTTTCTCTTTTAATTTTATTTTTTATTCTTTTAGATACTTTTATTGATGATTTGTGTATTTCATACATTATCTTTCAATCCAGTTTAGACACATTCCCCTCTTCCTGCCTCCCCACCCCACCCCAGTTCATGCCCCCTGTCATACAAGTCTTGCATCTTTCTCTCAGTCTTTCCAAAATTTTTCACTATAGAGGCTTGTTGTTTCAGCAGAATTAAACTGTAACAGTCAGTTTTGGCCCAGTCTTTATGTTGTTGTTGTTCACTCCCCTTTGCATTTCTCCAACATATGCCTATATAACCATCACATGTACATCAAAATTATGACCTCTGAGAATAAACTGTATGTTAATTCCAAAATATGTTTAGGCATCCACATTTTCCCCTTTAATTTATATTACTCTTAAATATGAATATGTACATTCCACCCATATACAGTAATTACAGAGTCTGAAAATAAGTGGTAGGTCAATTCTACAGCCTGTTAAGAGATTAACATTATAACAGCACAGTTGCTTTCAGATAAAAAGAAATATAACATTAATGTTGTTCAGCTTGCTTTTCAACTGGGGATTTGTTGTTAGCATCCACAAATGAGGGAAAACATTCACCATTTGTTTCTCTGGTACTGTTTTATGTCACTTAGCATAATGGCTTTGAGTTCTATCCATTTACCTCCAGATTTCATGATGGCATCTTTCTTTTTTTTCTTATCAATCTATTTTATTTTAATGACTTATTCTTATTAGCTTATGTTAATTATATAAAGCAATAGGATTCACTCTGGCGTTTTCATACATATATACAATATATTTTATCATATTGATCCTCTCTCATCCTCTCTTATTCTGCTTTCTGCAACAGCTGATCACTTTCTTCTCAACAAATCCCTCTTCTACTTTCACATTTTATTTTTCCACTTAGCATTTTGACCACTAGTAGTCTATGCAGTTACCACTGTCCACTGGAGAAAGAAGCTTCTCTGGCCAAAGGCAATGGTTAGCACTAGTGTATGGAAATAAATAAACGTACTTATTTAGAAAGAACATTGATGGACACATCATGTCCATTTTTCAAAACAGTAGCAGTAGCTCCCCACTAGGGCCTATGTTTTCCCTAACCATGAAATTGTTTTTCTTTATTAGGCTGAAAAATATCATGTTTTCCTTAAGGAATTGTTTGAAGGCTCCTCCTTGGCAAGCCCAAACAACCATCAGTCCTGCCCTTGTACTCCACACTGGGGTATTCCCTCCCCATGGTCACCAAATGAGGTCCAGTAAGCACAGGGTCCTGTCTTGATCTGCCTGTACTGGCCTCTGTGATATACCCTGGGTAGTCCAACAATGGCAGTCTATACTCTGAAGAGGCTGATACCCCAGTAGTTGCTCAGTCCACAAGCTGGATGTCTCAGCAGTTCCCATCTGGAACTGAAGGTTTGGGGGGTTCTTGGAGAGACATGAGTCTTCAGTCCATAGATGCCATCTTTCTTTTTTTTTAATTTATTTATATTTTTATGTGTATGAGTGTACTATCTGCATGCAGGTCTGTGCAGCCATGTCATGCAATGCTGCAGAGGTCAGAAGAGGGCGACGGATTCCTGTGGAACTGGAGTTAAAGATGGTTCTTAGCCGCCATGTGGGTGCTCGGGATCGAACCCGGGTCCTCTGCAAGAGCAGTCAGTGCTCTAAACCGCTGAGCCATCTCTCCAGCCCCGGATGTCATCTTTCTTTACCACTGAATAGAACTCCATTGTGTAGATGTACCACTTTTTTTTTTATCCACTTGTCAGTTGAGAGGCATTTGGGTTGGTTCCAGCTCTTCAGGATTGTAAAGAGAGCTGCAATATACATAGATGTGCATGCATCTTTGTGGTAGGATGAGTCCTGTGGCTATATACCCAGGAGTGGTATGACTGGGTCAGGTTGTAGGCTCATTTTGAGTCTTTGAAGGGTTCTCCACACTGCTTTGCATAGTGGCTGCATGAGTTTACATTCCCACCAGCACTGGATGAGTGTTCCTTTCCCCACAATCTCTCCAGCATTCAGTGTCTTTTGTTTTCTTGAGCCTAGGCAGTCTTATCAGAGTGAGATGATATCTGAGAGTGGTTTTAATTTTCATTTCCTTAATTATTAAGGATGTTGAACATTTTTTTAAATGTTTCTCAACCATCTTTACTTTCTCACTGGTGAAGTCTCCATTCAGCTCTTTGCTCCATCTTTTGAGTAGGTCAAATTTTTTCTTACTTCTTTGTGTTTTGAGTAGTCTATATATTCTAGATGCTAATGCTCTCTCAGATGTATCTGTG
>VZQC01011140.1:31153-91829 GCA_009823505.1 Rhizomys pruinosus | reverse complement strand
GTGTTTTCTTTAGTACTTCCATTTTCCTTTTGAGCTTCTCAATCTCTTCTTTGTGATTCTCAATCTCTTCTTGGTCCTCCTTACTTCTTTGGTTGGCTTCCTTTTTTAGTGTTTCTACTTCCTTTCTGAGTTTGTTTTTTTCTTCCTCTAGTTGTTTCTGGAGTTTGTCATTCTGTTCCTTTAGTTCTTTCCAAAGTTTGTCATTGTATCCCTCTAGGTCCTTTTTGAGTTTTTCATTCTCTCTCTTTAGTTCTCTGAATTCTTATTTATCTTTTCTCCCTCTTGTTCGTTCTGGAGTTTGTCAATCTGTTCCTTTAGTTCTTTCCAACGTTTGTCATTGTATCCGTCTAGGTCCTTTTTGAGTTTTTCGTTCTCTCTCTTTAGTTCTCTGACTTCTTTATTTTTTTTTAATTTCTCTGCATAAGTCTGCAATTATTCCTCTAAGCTCTGTTCCTTGGGTCTCCTCCAAGGGGATCCCATTGTAGCTATCTCCTCCAGGTTTGGTAGGGCCTGGTGTAGGAATATCCTGTGCCTTTCCCATGTCGTCCATTCGTCGTGTCCCTGGCATGTGGGTTTCCCTTTTGTGGTTCAAATCACAAATGACTTTTCAATATATTAGTGGATGGTTTTGCTTGCCTCCTTCCAATGCTTTTTTTTTTTTCCTTTCCTCCTCCTTTTTTTTATGGAGTATTGACTTGTCCAGGTTTCAGGTTTTCAATTTTGTTTATATATTGGATGTTGGAAGCCTAAGTCAGTCTTCTCTTTCTGTTCTGAAGGTTCTCCAAAAGGAAGTCCACTTAGATTCCCACCAATTCCCGTTGGCGCGGGGGGGGGGGGTGCATGCCTGACCTAGCCCGCTCCCTGGTACCTCCAAGACAGGGACCCCCGAAAGAGGGCTCAGAGTCAAGACCCTCTTCTAGCTGCCCCTGTGCCAGACCACCCCATCTGTACCTGCCTTGCCCGCGTGAGTTATGGTGTCCTGCCTGTGACTCAGGAGCCCGCCCACAAGGCTGCCCGCCGTGACCAGAGCAGAAGTAAACACGAACCTCTCTTCACTCTGCAAAGGCAAAGCATGGTCCCTCCAAGATGGGATCCCCGAAAGAGGGCTCAGAGTCGAGACCCTCTTCCAGCCGCCCCTCTTGACAGACTCAATCTTATGCAGGTCTTGTGCATGCAACTAAAGATGCTGTGAGTTCATAAGTACCATGGCCATATCATGTCCATGAGAGCGTTTCACAGCATTCTGTTTATCCAGCTCTTACATTCTTTCTACCCGCTCTTCCATGTCTTTGCTTAATATACCAAAACGAGCCATACGTCACTTAGCACAGAATTTAAAAATACCTAATAGGACCTGGGACTTTTTATTTTATGAGACTTGCTGTTTTAGGAAAAAGAAGCACACACAGTTTCTAAAGATATGGCTCAGCAATTATGAGCACTGACTGATCTTGTAGAAGACCCAGTTTAGAATTCCAGCGCCCACATGGCAGCTAACAACTGTCTGTAACTCCAGTTCCAGGGGATCTGATGCCCTCCTTTGTTTTTTGCAGACACTGCATGACATAGGTGCACTTACATACATGCAGAAAATATACTCATATACCTAAAATAAAAATGAATTAATCAAAAAATAAAATGAACACCCAGAAAGAGATAGGATTTCTTTGGTGTTTCATGCTATTCCTCCTGGTTAAAATTATTGGAGTATGTATTATAGAGGACTGACTATTGGCAGTATTTCCAGGACAGTCTGAGGTCAACATCACTCACCTTTTTGTATTTCTCCAGCGTTACAGAAAAAAAAAATCCAATAATGTGAAGTTGCTCATAATGTCCACTGGAGGGCGATATGTTACTGCTAGTGCCCCTTGTGTCAGCACTTTCCCTCTCTTCCCACAGCTCCTGGTCCTTATCCATGCCATATTATGGCAGAGATGGAAGGTTGAAGCTCTCATGTACAGGATAAAAGTGATAAAGGCCTGAACAATGTATTTTGCTCATTGCTCTGTTTTAGCATAGAAAGCAGTGCTGGGCAACAGGAAGGCATAAAAGGGAGATAGGATGAAAAGGGAACAGGGTATGAGGTGAGGAAAGATGATGCTATACCTGCGGAAATTCCTGTTAGTATTTTGCATGAATAATGGCAGGCATTTCTGTGAAGACAGGGAAGACACTGCATACATGGAACACCCTATGGTCTCGTGACCTATTTCTCCTTCAACCCTATCATGGGATTGTTCTTATTGTCTTAGTGTCTTAAAATGACAACTGACTAGATGTACATAAAAGTGTCTAAATTTGAGGACTGAGGACTATCATGACTATTGGTTCCTTCTACTGAACCTATTAAGAGCAATAATCACAGCAAGCTCTTCCTGAGTGCTTGTGGTGTGTATGAAAATTATAATCATGGGTGTTTTGTGATCAAGGTTTTGATTCCAAGCATGAGAAAAACTTGAAAGGAAGGCCAAACAGAGAAAGGAAGCAAACCTTTTTTATTCTTTCATTCATGTGTGCATGCATGCACGCACACATATTTTAACATGTGTGTGGGAAAGAGAAAGAGAGAGAGAGAGAGAGAGAGAGAGAGAGAGAGGGAGAGAGAGAGATGGAGGACAGAGGGCAACCCTCAGAGGTCATTTCTTTGTCCAGGTAAATCCTAGAGATCAAACTCCTATTCTTAGGCTTGGGGGAACGTGCCTTACTGCTGAGCCATCTTTCTGGCACCCTCACACTCTGGCTGTCAGGACTTTCATATTGTGGTGGACTGTACCCTTAAATGGTGAGCCAAAATAAGACATTTTCTTAAGTTAAGAAACAAAACAGGCAATAACAGCAACAACAAATTGTTGCTGGAGGTACCTGAGGAGATACACTCACACATGTTTAGGTGTGTTTGGTAGGCAGTCACTGCTCCTTTTCATAAGGATGGACAGGTGTTCTGGATATTCTGCTGCCCAGAGACTACACACCGTGCCTGCAGCAGAAGGTGTGAAGCTCTGGGTGTGTAATGAATTCATAGGTGAGCATGCCATCCTGGAACTTCATGAGGCAGGAGACTGGAATGAGGAAGAGTCCAAGCTGCTGGTTGTCTACTTTTATCATTTGTGTGTGTATATGTGTCTGTGTGAGTAATATGCTAGTGCCTGTGGAAGTTAGTAGTGGACATCAGATCCCTTGAAGTGGAGATAAAGAAATTCATTGAAACGAGTGTCCCTCTGTTGTCAGCTTGTCTGTCCTGCAACAATTCTTGTGACGCCACAGGAAACCGGGAGGCAGCTGACCATTGCCTCCACTGTCTCTCTGAGGCTTGATTTTCCTGGGATCCTGAGGATGCCTCACCTGTTGACTGCATATAACAGGCTATTTTCAACACCCAGGAGGAAGGACTTCCAGCTAGAATGCCACAAGGGTTGTTAGACATCTCCAGCCATGTTATCTTGTCCGCAACTGGGGTTTGGATGACAATGTCGTCCAGAGATTCCAAGTATCTGGGCGCTTTGTCCCCAGCTGCTGACGCTGTTTTCAGAGGTCTTAGAATGTGTGGCCACGCTGGAAGATGCATGTCACTGGGGATGGACTTAGAGAGTTCTTAATCCTCTCCAGGTCTCCAGTCGTTCTATGTCTCTGTGCCTGCTTGATGGTGTGAGCACGGAGCTTCTGCTCTTCTCCAGCCAGCTCTGCTGCTATGCCTCCCCTCCCCGCTATCATGCATTATTGCCCCTTTGGAACTGTGAGTGAAATAAGCCTTCTTCGCTCTGAAGTATACCTCCCAAAGTATCAATGCTGCTCTGCTGCGCCTTCACTGTTAGATTTGACTCCTCCCTCCCCTTGATGGGGATGAAATTCTTGTTCCAGGATATTGTCAGGTGGTATCGATATGGCAATCTCACGGACCTCAGGAATTGCTGTACCCTGGACATCATAGAGTCCAAAAGATAACCCTCTGTCTGGAAGAAGTTGCCATCATGATTAGGATGCTTTGCCAGAAAAGTCTCTACTTTTTGGCATGGAACCTGAATGCCTGATTCTCACTTTAGTAAGGGCCTATTCGATTGGAACATGAAGCACAGTGGCCTCTTCACTATCTCCCTTGAAAGTTTTCCTGGTGCTATTGAAAATCACTTGCCTGCCCATCTGCTCTTGGCCAGCTTCCTGGAATTGCCATTAATGCCCCCCTCTTTCATCCTAATACCCCAGAACAACCCTGGGACCCACCTCATATTCTCTGATGCCTCCAATAAAGGGGATGCACTGGCGTCCATTTGGCTGGACTCCTCCTCCAAAGTCCAGCATTTCTGGCCACAGCACAAATTCTCTGTACAGCTTAAGGAGCTCTTTGCTATCTATCAGGCCTGTCAGGTGTTCCCCTCCAAACCCATTAATCTCTTACTGATAGCAAATATGGTACCTTTTTTGCCTTATGCTATGTATCAAATGGACCTTTTTGGACCTTTCCAAACCACTTGTCACCCCCATTTTTTCTTGAAGGAAGTGCTTGAGGTGGACTCAGGCCCCCTTCTTGTCCAGCATTTCTGATCTCACGCTGGGCTGCCAGGGCCACTGGGACCTCTCTTATTGAAGCAGATAGACCGGCTGCAGGTGGCCTACCTTCCTGCTGCTCTTTCTTTTTACAAGCTACGCACACAGTTCCACCAATCAGCACATAGTCTACATCAGATGTTTCCCTCCTTGGCGGTGGG
The DNA here is from genome assembly GCA_009823505.1 of Rhizomys pruinosus. Lineage (NCBI taxonomy): Eukaryota > Metazoa > Chordata > Mammalia > Rodentia > Spalacidae > Rhizomys > Rhizomys pruinosus. Next base: position 87,123 of record VZQC01011140.1, on the reverse strand, counting down.
TCAATGCAAACAACTGGTCCGTAGCTGCAAGTCCTGTGCCCCTTTTCTGCCCTCAGGCCCTCTTCAGCCCTTAGGAGTTAATGCCCATGGCCTAAAGACCATTAATGTTCTTTGGCAGATGGATGTTACTCATTATCTCCCCTTCGCCCATCTCAAATACTTCCATGTTACTGTGGATACCTATTCTCAGGTTGTACTCCAAATTTGTCCAATATTTCTAATATTTCATTATTTTAAATTTTCATATAAATGAAATTGGAATGGAGACATGGCCCTGGGTTCAGTTCCCAGCACCCACTTTCAGGCAGCTTATAACTGCCTGTGAATCTAGCTCCATGCACTCACATGCACGTGTACACACACACACACACACAATTGGAATGGAGACATGGCCCTGGGTTCAGTTCCCAGCACCCACTTTCAGGCAGCTTATAACTGCCTGTGAATCTAGCTCCATGCACTCACATGCACGTGTACACACACACACACACACACACACACACACAAACACACTGCAATGTTCATATATATGATTAAAAACAAATCTTAGAATTACTTGTCTATGTTTATTTTCAAATAGCTATTCGATGTATGTTTTAATGTACTTTTTTTTTTTTTGGTCTTTTTGAGACAGGGTCTCCCTGTAGCTCTGGCTGTCCTGGAACTCACTCTGTAGACTAGGCTGGCCTTGAACTTACAGAGATCTGCCTGCCTCTGCCTCCCAAGTGCTAGGATGAAAGGCCTGTGCCACCATGCCTGGTGTTTTAATGTACTTTTTATAGTAGTAGCAGATATTGTATTTACTAAAAAAGAAAAATAAAATTACTCAGTTTGACTTCCAAATAAGGATTTGGTGCTAGGATCTGTAAATGAGGGACACCATGTGTTGTTTGTTCTTTTGGGACTGTGTTACTTCACTAAGCATGACTGTTTCTAGTTCCATCCATTTACTGCAAATTTCCTGATGCCATCTTTCTTTATTGCTGCATAGAATTCCATTGTGTAGATGTACCACATTCTATTTATACAATCATCAGTTCAGGGACATTTGGGTTGCTTCCAGCTATTCACTATTGTGAAGAAAGCTGCAATAAACATGGCTGTGCACATATCTTTGCAATAGGATGAGTCGTAGGGGTATATACCCAGGAGCATGTATATAAGTACACCCGTTTCATGTAGTACACACAAAGGTCAGAAGAAGGCATCAGATTCCTGGGAATTAAGTTGCTGATGGTTGTTAGCTGACATGTGGATACCTGGAACTGAATTGTGTCCTCTGAAAGAACAGCCAGTGTTCTTATTAAACACTGAGTCATCTCTCCAGCCTCTAATTTTGTTTTATGAGGGAGGTGTTTTTTGAGACAGAGTCTCTCTTTAGTCCCAGCTGGCCTGGAGCTCATTATGTAGACCAGGCTGGCCTTGAACCCACAGAGATTTACCTGCCTCTGCCTCCCGAGTGCTGGGACTAAAAGCATGTGCCACCACGCCCAGCCCAGCCTCTAATTTTTTAAAAACATTTTATATGAAGGAATTAAATGGTGGGTAACTATTTAGGTCTATATTATTTACTCAGAATTGTCTAGTTAATATCTAAGTTGTTGAGTATATCAGTAATTGATGAGTTTTTATTATTAAATAGTATTCTATGCTATTTCTAATTTCTATCTATGCCAAATAAATCCTTATGAATATTTGTGCACAATTTTCTGTGCAAACACAAGTTTTCATTTGGCTAAGATAGAGAGCAATTTTTGAAACATGTAGTTATTTCATGTTTAGTTTTATAAAATCTGCCAAACTACTTTTGAAAGTTTCTGTATGATTTTACACTCTTTCCAGTAATCCAGCAGCAAATACATTTCTCCCTATGCTCACTAGCACTTGGTATCATCACTAATTTTTTTTTTTTTACTTTAGCAGTTCTGATAAATGTGTATTGATAATCTTATTGTAGTTTTAATTTGTGTCTCTGTCATGACTAATGGCAGGCATGGCTTTTGAAAACTTTAACTCTTTAAATTTTTATGTGTATGAGTGTTATGTCTGCATGTATCTAAGTGTACTCATGTTATACAGTGCTTTCAAAGGTGAGCAGAGGGCATTAGATCCCCTGGAACTAGAGTTACAGACAGTTAAGTGCAGTCAGTGCTCTTAACCACCGAGACCTGTCTCCAGTCCCATGTCAGGCAACTTTACCTGTGTTGATATCCATCACTATATTTTCACGTCTTTCCTTATGTTGTAATGGAATCTTAGCTGGCTTTTTTTCATAATTTTTGCTATTACATTTTTGATAGTTCTTTAACTATTGCATATTGTAGTTTGATACTAGATATATGGGTTATAACTAATGTCACTTAGTTTTCATTTAGTTTTTGATTCTCTTCACGGTGGCTTTTGTAGGGAAAAGCTTTATTTTTAAACTTTGAAACATCCTTTTTATTTTAAAATAATTTTAAGTTGGCACATCAAGTAATGGATTTAAACATGACATTTTCAAGTACATATGTGTGTGTGCAATTATTCAAGAACAAAACATAATGACACTTGTTTTAAGTCTTCAACTGCACAGAGTTTTCACATGTACTTGATGGAAAGTCTGTCCATCTCTTTCCATTTTTGTGTTAAGATCACTGACTGTGTTATGTAATAATTCATTTTTAAAATCTCTTTTTAATTGTACATTTTAATTGATTTTTATGTGTTTCACACATAATTTTTCAGTCAGTCTTAATCAATTTTATACCTGCTTTTCCCTTGACACTTTCCTACAGGTCACTTCACTCCCCCCCCCAAGAGTTCGCATATTCAGTTATTTTTGGTAGAGTGCATTGCACAAAATTACCATCCCCAACAACTCAGTGTTCGTTCATCCTCTGAGCTCTTGTCAGCCTATCTGGAATCCCTTTCAATCTTTAAGGCCAATTCTTCCTCACCCAAGCGCCATCATTTGCCAATATGTATTCAGCCAAGATTGGGTTCTGCTATCCATTTCTGCAGTTCTATTTGTGGTTTTGGTCTGTCTGAGCTTGCATGGGTCTTGTGCATGTTGATAGCAAGGCTGTAGGTTCATATGAATGGGGTCCCAGGAACTTGTTGGATTCATTTCCATTTGGTCTTGCACCACGTCCCTGGCTCTTAAAATTTTTGTGCCTCAGTCTTCTGTAATGTTCCCCAAGCCCTGGATGAGTGAAGCTGAATATAGGTGGCCTGTACATGGAACCATACTCTGTAGAATCCTAATCTTTGTGGTTTGACCCTTCATGCCATTTTGATTTCCTGGCCTCCTAGTTCATGGTGTAGGTTCCTTAATGAGAGTTAAGAGGCTAATTAATACCTTCTTGCATCCTTGTTCTATATTGGTTGAGGAATATGTGTAGAGGTTGCATTTTTGCTTAGGCATGAGCAATTCACAGGCCATGTCTGTGTCTGTCCAGTTGTGGGACTCTGTACTACTCTTTATCTGGTGTAAAAGAAACTTCTCTTTTGAGTGGTGTCTGGGATATTTGACTATAAATATAAGGATATCTCTTTTGCAATTAGTAAGATGTTAACTTAGCCTAGGGATGTGTCAACCTTGGAGATTTCTCTAAGATCTATGACCTTTCCAGTCATGGACATCAGGTTATTGTATGAAACACTTGCACACTTGTAGGAAACTCTTGTATAAAGCCACAGCAACAAAGCACCTCTCGCTCGTTCTTCTCAAAGCGGTTTATTCAGGCAGGCAGGTCTTGTCAGAATGGTTTATTCAGGCACATCTTTTCTCCTTCTCCAAGCTTCTCCCTCTAAGCCTCAGGTCTTTCCCTCTAAGCCTTCTTCCTTCTCCAAGCCTTCTCCTTCCTCAGGCAAGCAAGCTTCTCTCCTAAGACTAGAAAGGAGAGAGTGTCCCTCTATCTAGAAAGTCCCTCTATTTATCCACCTTCCCAGTCCAGGTTGCGTGGCCTTAGTCTATTGGTATCATCTGGTCTGATCTTGTATACAAGGTGCACCTGCACAGCTCAAATGGTGAGTGTGGCTTTACTTAGAGGTAGGAGGGAATCAGGTGTTAGTCATAAGACTCAGGTGTTAGTCATAAAACTTTGCTAAAGTCTCGGGTGCCTTCTTAGGACTGTAGCCACACCCGCTCCCCACAGGTTATGTTTACAGTACTACATATGAATTTCCTCCTACTGAATGGGCTTTAGGTCCAATTAGTTAGCCATTGATTATCCCCAAGATAAAAGCGCCACTATTGAACTGATGTCCTGCACTGTGCCAGTCATGGATGTGGGCATTTTGTCTTAAAGCAGATGTTGTATTATTGATTGATGTTTTCTCTTAGTGGCTTGCATAGTGCTCTCCAAAGCTATGAGATCTAGCCTTCAGGGGTGATGGCTTCCAGGTCAGTTCTAGCTCCAATGCTTCAAATCCAGTCTCCAAAATATGTCCTGTCTTCAAATATAGTCTTCAGGATCTGGGAGGCAATCAAGGGCTGTGGCAATAGCCTGTATAATTTAGGGAGTCTCTTGGACTACCCTGGCAAACAACTCAAAGGAAGGTTTCTCCCATATAATACCATTTCTTCTTATGCAGCCTTCATCGTTGCACATGGACTCATGTAGAGGTATTGTATGTGTAATTTGTCAATAGATTGCTAGATTCAGTTTTTTACCCCAGCTAGGCATTATTTATCTCTTCTCTCTCCCCTTACTTGTCTAGCCCTCCTCCATGTCTTCTCTGTTTAAAGTATCCCCATTTCTCCCATTATACTGCCAGTCTCCGAAGGCCCCAGTACTCTTGAGCTACTTTTCCCCCTTTATCCCCACGTTTCCTTCTATCTATAACCCTTTCTCTTCCCTCCCAATTAGATACCCTGATTTTATCCATTCCTCTGTTAGTAACCAACCTACTAGTTGTCTGTCTCAGGTTCCCTCTTTCCCTTTACCTTCCTGGTTCCTTTGCATTTACCTGGTTCCTGCAGTTATAGCAGGATATATACTTACATAGAAGGATTTGGTGCTGGGATCCACAGATAAGGGACAACATAGGTCATCTTTTCTCTGAGTCCGTGTGACTTCACTTAGCATAACACTTTCTACTTCCATCCATTTACCTGTAAATTTCATGATGTCATCTTTTTCTTACCACTTAATATAAATCCATTGTGTAAATGTACCACATTTTCATTATTCATTCATCAGTTAAGGTTGCTTCCAACTCTTCACTATTTTGTGAAAGGAGCAACAATTAACATGGATGTGCAAGTATCTCTGCAATAGGATGGACCCTTTGGGTATACACCAAGGAGTGGTGTGACTGGGTCAAATGTTAGGTTCAGTTTTAGTCTTTTAAGTGTCCTCAGGGCTGGAGAGATGGCCTAGTGGTTAAGAGCACCGATTGTTCTTGCAGAGGACCAGGGTTCTATCCCCAGAACCCACATGGTGGCTGAGAACCTTCTTTAAATCCAGTTCCAGGGGAATCTGACACCCTTTTCTGACCTCCTCCTCATTTCACAACACGGGTGCACAAACCTACATGCAGACAGTACATTCATACACAGTTTTAAAAAAAGAAAAAAACAGAACCATGCAGTTTCCAAGGGCAGGTGTGATGAAACTCGCGTTTGATCCCAGCACTCAGGAGGCAGAGGCAGGTGGATCTCTGTGAGTTCAAGGCCAACCTCGTCTACATAGTGAGTTGCAGGCCATATAAAACCTATTTAAACATAGAAATAAATTGCACCTTATAACGGAAGCAATTATTCCTTGAAATTAACTTACATCCTTAAGGAACAAGCACCTTATTGTAATTTAACATTCTCAGCTCACACAAAAATTTATTTATCAGAGAGTAGATTACCAACAAACTTGCTTCCAGTTTTGAAGGGGTGTAAACAGTGAGTAGAGAGAGGCAATATGTACTTAGAAAAAGATTAAGTTGATATTATACATTTGAAATTTTATTCATTACTTTTAATATAGGCATTATATACCATGAGATAAGTAAACAGTAATAGCTTTTGGTGAAATTAGTTTATCCCTTACCTTTTTGTCAACTTTACAATGTCTTTACTCTTATGATGTTTGGCTGTTTTAACAGGCTTGAGTCTGAAGTGGGAGGGTCAATTCCATCTTCAGAGGCAACTTCTGACTGACCTCAAGCAGCACATGATCAATAATTTTTTTTTTAGTTTTAAAAAGTATTTTATTTATTATTTTTTATTTTATGTGAATGGATGTTCTGCCTATGTGTATTTCAATAATTTATACAAGACCAAATAAAAACTGACAATACCAAAAGCATGAAGTAAATAGTTTTTATGAGTTAGATTTATCCACAGTTATTTGTAGTTAACTGTTTATTACACAAGAACCTAGAAAGTCATGAGGGATTAAAACATAAGCATGCCTACATACACACACACACACACACACACACACACACACACACACACACAAACACAGTGTTAAGGGGAACAAACTGTGAGATAGCCTATGAGGAGAGAATTTACATTATTGTTTAATACACAAGGAGAAACACAAAATAATTCCCCAAAGCAGCTTCAGGCTGCCTTCCTTCAACCCTGGCATAGGCAACCCTGGATGCCTGGGAGTACCCAGGTTCCCAAAATTTCCATATAAATCACACCAAAGTTTCTGGTCTTTGTTGTTAATTTGCCTTGGTTTACAGAGACTCACCAGCTTTTGTTTTCCACGGGCAGGGATTAAAGGCATGTACCATTACATTCTGTTGTTTAGAAATATTTTTTAAAGGTTCAGCCACCCCAGGGCATCAGGTTCAGAAATGCATTAGGGTCTATTGTTGAGTAAAGTATTTTTTAAAATTTTTGAAATTTTGCGCATTTCATACATCATTTCTCAGTCCAATTTAGACTCATTTCCTTTCAATGCCCCCACCATACCCAAGTTCATGCATTCTGCCATACCTGCCTTGGATTTTCTTCTGAGTATTTTTAAAATTTTCCTATGCAGAGGGTTATTGTTGTGTGCAGAAGTTAACTGTTTCTGTCAGTTCTTTGTCCCAGTCCTTTTGTTGATGTTTTTTCCTGCAATTTGTATCACTCATATAGAGATGTATATATAGTATATGTATATATATATGTGTATATGTGTACATGTATATATGTACATATGTATGTATATATTATGTGTGTGACACATATACTAAAATTATGTCATCTAAAAATAAACTGCATGTTATTTCCAAAACATTTTGGGATTCACATTTTTCTCTTTTAATTTTATTTTTTATTCTTTTAGATACTTTTATTGATGATTTGTGTATTTCATACATTATCTTTCAATCCAGTTTAGACACATTCCCCTCTTCCTGCCTCCCCACCCCACCCCAGTTCATGCCCCCTGTCATACAAGTCTTGCATCTTTCTCTCAGTCTTTCCAAAATTTTTCACTATAGAGGCTTGTTGTTTCAGCAGAATTAAACTGTAACAGTCAGTTTTGGCCCAGTCTTTATGTTGTTGTTGTTCACTCCCCTTTGCATTTCTCCAACATATGCCTATATAACCATCACATGTACATCAAAATTATGACCTCTGAGAATAAACTGTATGTTAATTCCAAAATATGTTTAGGCATCCACATTTTCCCCTTTAATTTATATTACTCTTAAATATGAATATGTACATTCCACCCATATACAGTAATTACAGAGTCTGAAAATAAGTGGTAGGTCAATTCTACAGCCTGTTAAGAGATTAACATTATAACAGCACAGTTGCTTTCAGATAAAAAGAAATATAACATTAATGTTGTTCAGCTTGCTTTTCAACTGGGGATTTGTTGTTAGCATCCACAAATGAGGGAAAACATTCACCATTTGTTTCTCTGGTACTGTTTTATGTCACTTAGCATAATGGCTTTGAGTTCTATCCATTTACCTCCAGATTTCATGATGGCATCTTTCTTTTTTTTCTTATCAATCTATTTTATTTTAATGACTTATTCTTATTAGCTTATGTTAATTATATAAAGCAATAGGATTCACTCTGGCGTTTTCATACATATATACAATATATTTTATCATATTGATCCTCTCTCATCCTCTCTTATTCTGCTTTCTGCAACAGCTGATCACTTTCTTCTCAACAAATCCCTCTTCTACTTTCACATTTTATTTTTCCACTTAGCATTTTGACCACTAGTAGTCTATGCAGTTACCACTGTCCACTGGAGAAAGAAGCTTCTCTGGCCAAAGGCAATGGTTAGCACTAGTGTATGGAAATAAATAAACGTACTTATTTAGAAAGAACATTGATGGACACATCATGTCCATTTTTCAAAACAGTAGCAGTAGCTCCCCACTAGGGCCTATGTTTTCCCTAACCATGAAATTGTTTTTCTTTATTAGGCTGAAAAATATCATGTTTTCCTTAAGGAATTGTTTGAAGGCTCCTCCTTGGCAAGCCCAAACAACCATCAGTCCTGCCCTTGTACTCCACACTGGGGTATTCCCTCCCCATGGTCACCAAATGAGGTCCAGTAAGCACAGGGTCCTGTCTTGATCTGCCTGTACTGGCCTCTGTGATATACCCTGGGTAGTCCAACAATGGCAGTCTATACTCTGAAGAGGCTGATACCCCAGTAGTTGCTCAGTCCACAAGCTGGATGTCTCAGCAGTTCCCATCTGGAACTGAAGGTTTGGGGGGTTCTTGGAGAGACATGAGTCTTCAGTCCATAGATGCCATCTTTCTTTTTTTTTAATTTATTTATATTTTTATGTGTATGAGTGTACTATCTGCATGCAGGTCTGTGCAGCCATGTCATGCAATGCTGCAGAGGTCAGAAGAGGGCGACGGATTCCTGTGGAACTGGAGTTAAAGATGGTTCTTAGCCGCCATGTGGGTGCTCGGGATCGAACCCGGGTCCTCTGCAAGAGCAGTCAGTGCTCTAAACCGCTGAGCCATCTCTCCAGCCCCGGATGTCATCTTTCTTTACCACTGAATAGAACTCCATTGTGTAGATGTACCACTTTTTTTTTATCCACTTGTCAGTTGAGAGGCATTTGGATTGGTTCCAGCTCTTCAGGATTGTAAAGAGAGCTGCAATATACATAGATGTGCATGCATCTTTGTGGTAGGATGAGTCCTGTGGCTATATACCCAGGAGTGGTATGACTGGGTCAGGTTGTAGGCTCATTTTGAGTCTTTGAAGGGTTCTCCACACTGCTTTGCATAGTGGCTGCATGAGTTTACATTCCCACCAGCACTGGATGAGTGTTCCTTTCCCCACAATCTCTCCAGCATTCAGTGTCTTTTGTTTTCTTGAGCTTAGGCAGTCTTATCAGAGTGAGATGATATCTGAGAGTGGTTTTAATTTTCATTTCCTTAATTATTAAGGATGTTGAACATTTTTTTAAATGTTTCTCAACCATCTTTACTTTCTCACTGGTGAAGTCTCCATTCAGCTCTTTGCTCCATCTTTTGAGTAGGTCAAATTTTTTCTTACTTCTTTGTGTTTTGAGTAGTCTATATATTCTAGATGCTAATGCTCTCTCAGATGTATCTGTGGGTTTTCCCTTCACTTCTTTGATTGTTTCTTTCACTGTACAGAAACTTTTGAGTTTGATGAGGTCCCATTTGTCAACTGGTGACCTTATTTCCTGCACGGTTGCTGTTTGATTTAGAAAGTCTTTTCCTATGTCTATGTCTTGTAGGTTGCTGCCAACTTTTTCTTCTATCACCTTCAGGGTTTCAGGTTTCACGTTGAGATCTTTGATCCACTTGGAGTTGATTTTTGTACAGTGTGAGAGGTACGAGTTTAATTTTGTTCTTCTATAAATGGGAAGGGTAAGAGGTAAGGGTTTAATTTTGTTCTTCTACAAATGGTGAGGGTGAGAGGTAGGGGTTTAATTTTGTTCTTCTACAAATTGTGATCCAGTTTTGCCAGCACCATTTGCTGAAGATGCTATGCTTACTTCCTTGAGCTTTTTTGGCCCTTTGTCAAATATGAGGTGGCTGAAATTGTATGAGCTCAAGTTTGGATCTTCAGTTTTGTTCCATTGGTTAATGGGTCTGTTTTTGTGTCAGTACCAGGCTATCTTTATGACTATAGCCATATTTATATAGCTTGAAGTCTGGTAAAGCAATCCCCCCTGTATTGCACTTTTAACTCAGGATCACGTTAGCTATTCGGGGTCTTTTATTTTTCCATATGAACTTAAGGATGTTTTCTCAAAGTCTGCGAAGAAAGTCTTGGCAATTTTAGTTGGGACTGCATTGAGTCTGTATATTAATTTGGCTAGAATGCTTTTTTCCCTATGCTCATATTGTCTTTTCCTTGATGCATACTCAGTGATGGTAAAGACAAACATCAGATTTCCGCTTATAAGATCACTTTTCCTATCAGATATTACAATTATGATTTCATTTAACCTTAGTTACCTATGCAAAACCTCATCTTAAATACAGTCAAAACACGTATAGCCAAGGGATTCATCATATGGAGGGGATACATTTCAGTCTCTAGCATGAAAATTTTGGGAGTAATTGTAAATAATTGTGCTAGAAATAGAACTTATTTTAGTATATTTTTATCCCATAGAACAGTGATCCTTTAACTACTTAGTAATATAATAGGATTTTTGCTCTGTATTAATACTTGGATGTTTGATAGCTTACTTGATAATCATGTCATCTTCAAATACAGGCAATTTTTTAAAAAATTAAACAAGTGTTTTTCCTTATTTACTCTACTCACTATAAATTGTGTTGTTGCACAGATCTTTGTTCTGTTACAGTCTTAGAATGCAAACATTCAGGCTTTTTACTTTTTCTTGAGTCACCTATTTTTGTATGGATGTTCAAGGAACCAATTCCATCCCTAACTGGCTTAGAAGGTTTCTATGTTTATTTCTGCTTTATCATGTATAGGTTTTCATTGTTGATTTGGATTTGCTCCTTCTTTCTTTTGGTTACCTGGGCTAAGGGTCTGCCTATGTTGTTTCGGATCTTTCAATCTTGTTCTATCTAGTTTATCTTATTAATTACCTTGTTTATTATCTTGCTTATCTTATTTCTTATTTTTTTCTTTTTTTCATTTATTATATTTTAAGGGATTCACAATATAAGAGCACAATTGTTTTCAGATCACATTGACGTTGCTCAGTTTGCCATGCAATTAGGTAATTGGCACTAGCATCCACAGATGAGTGATACCATTCGTTGTTTGTTTCTCTGAGACTGTTACTTCACTCAGCATGATATCTTCTAGCTCCAGCCATTTACCTGCAAATCTCATGATGTCATCTTTCTTTACCTCTGCATAGAACTCCATTGTGTAGATGTACCACATTTTCTCTATCCACTTGTCAGTTGCGGGACACTTGGTTGGTTCCAGCTCCTTGCTATTATGAAGAGAGCTGCAATAAACATGGCCGTGCATGTATCTCTTTAGTCATAATTATGATTGCTCTTTTAAATTCTGTGTCCTGGTTATCTCTAGAGGGTTCTCATTGTCAAAGTCTTCTATAGGACTGATGGTGTTTGGTGGGGACATATTATTTGGATTTTTCATGCTATTATTTTTCCGTTATGATTTTGGCACATGGATTTCTTTCATTGTCTGTAATTCCAGTGTGAAACTCAAGGCTTCCACTGTTGAGTTGAAGTCCGTTTCTGTTTGTATACTTTGATGCACCTTGATTGTTCTCTTATTGGGTATGAAAAGCTGGTTGATCTAGGCTCCTGGTTCTTTCTTTTAATTGTATATTTGAGGGACCAGATGGCGCTAGTCCACTACTCAGGACTTCATGCAGAAACCCAAGTCAGTCACCAGTTAGATACTCTCAGTCTTCTTCTAAGCTCTGTGCCGCAGTAAGTCAGGAGGCATAGTCCAATTTGAGAAGCTTTCTAGGAGGAGGCTGGATTCAGGTGTTCTAAGGTATTCTGCAAGGTCTGGGCCCTTATTAAAGGGCAGCAAAAAGCCTAGCTCTTGAGCACAGGGAGGGGCTTCAGATGGTCCCAAAGTAGGGGGATGGGCAAGGTGCCATTTAGAGAGCTCACTGCTAAGAGGGTAGTCCAGATATCTGGGGTGCTAAGAGAAAAAGTGTGCTTGTGCCCATGGCCTGAAGTGTCCAAAAATCTATGCTGGAAATTTGAGCTGNAAATTAGTTTTATTATTAAAAATCTGCCAAAACTACTTTTTTTGAAAGTTTCTGTCATGATTTCTACACTCTTTCCAGAATCCAGCAAGCAAATACATTTCTCCCTATGCTCACTAGCACTTGGTATCATCACTAATTTTTTTTTTTTTTACTTAGCAAGTTCTTGATAAATGTGTATTGATAATCTTATTGTAGTTTTAATTTTGTTTCTCTGTCAATGACTAATGGCAGCATGGCTTTTTGAAAATTTAAACTCTTTAAAATTTTTATGTGTATGGAGTGTGTATGTTCTGCATGTATCTAAGTGTACTTCATGTTATACAGTGGCTTTCAAAGTGTGAGCAGAGGGCATTTTAGATTCCCCTGGAACTAGGAGTTACAGACAGTTTAAGTGCAGTCAGTGCTCTTAACCCCGAAGCCATCTCTCCAGCCCAGTCAGGGCAACTTACCGTGATATCCATCACTATATTTTCACGTCTTTCCTTATGTTGTAATGGAATCTTAGCTGGCTTTTTTTCATAATTTTTGCTATTACATTTTATTAAGTTTCTTTAACTATTGCATATTGTAGTTTGATACTAGATATATGGGTTATAACTAATGTCACTTAGTTTTCATTTAGTTTTTGATTCTCTTCACGGTGGCTTTTGTAGGGAAAAGCTTTATTTTTAAACTTTGAAACATCCTTTTTATTTTTTTAAATGAATTTTAAGTTGTGCACAAAGGTAATGGATTTAAACATGACATTTTCAAGTACATATGTGTGTGGTGGCAATTATTCAAGAACAAAACATAATGACACTTGTTTTAAGTCTTCAACTGCACAGAGTTTTCACATGTACTTGATGGAAAGTCTGTCCATCTCTTTCCATTTTTGTGTTAAGATCACTGACTGTGTTATGTAATAATTCATTTTTTTAAAATCTATTGTTTTAATGCTACATTTTAATTTGATTTTTATGTGTTTTCCACACAATAATTTTTCAGTTCAGTCTTAATCAATTATACCTCTGCTTTTCCCTTTGACACTTTCCTACAGGTCACTTCACTCCCCCCCCCAAGAGTTCGCATATTCAGTTATTTTTGGTAGAGTGCATTGCACAAAATTACCATCCCCAACAACTCAGTGTTCGTTCATCCTCTGAGCTCTTGCAGCCTATCTGGAATCCCTTTCAATCTTTAAGCCAATTCTTCCTCACCCAAGCGCCATCAATTGCCAATATGTATTCAGCCAAGTTGGGTTCTACTATCCCATTCTAGCAGTCTATTCTGTCGTTTGGTCTGGTTGAGTTTGCATGGTTGTGCATGTTGATAGCCAAGGCTTAGGTTCATATGATGGCGGGTCCCAGGAACTTGTAGTGGATTCATTTCCATTAGTCTTGCACCAACGTTCCCTGGCTCTTAAATTTATTGTGCTCAGTCCTTCTGTCCAAAGTGTCACCTAAGCCCTGTGGTGAAGCTTAATAAAGAGACTGTCCATGGAACCACGGCACTTAGTCTAATCTTTTCTGTCTTGACCCTTCATGCCATTTTGATTTCCTGGCCTCCTAGTTCATGGTGTAGGTTCCTTAATGAGAGTTAAGAGGTTATTAAGCCATTCTTGAGCTCCTTTCTTATATTGGTTGAGAATATGTGTAGAGGTTGCATTTTTGCTTAGGCATGAGCAATTCACAGGCCATGTCTGTGTCTGTCCAGTTGTGGACTAACTGTACTATTTTCTCATCCTGGTGCAAAAGAAGCTTCTTTTTAGTGAGTGTTTGTTCTGGGATATTTGACTATAAATATAAGGATCTAAGTATATATTTTGCACTTAGTAAAGTAAAACTTAGCCTAGGGATGTGTCAAACACTTGGGAATTTTCTAAGATCTATGACCTTTCCAGTCATGGACATCAGGTTATTGTATGAAACCTTGACACAGTACATTGTAGAAACACGTACACTTGTATGAGCCCAGCAACAAAGCACCTCTCGCCGTCTTCTCAAAGCGGTTTATTCAGGCAAGGCAGGTCTTGTCAGAATGGTTTATCTCAGGCACATCTTTTCGCCTTCTCCAAGGCTTCTCCCTCTAAGCCTTAGGTTCTTTCCCTCTAAGCCTTCTCCCTTTCTCCAAGCCTTCTCCCTTCTCCAGGCCTTCTCCTTCCGTCAGGAAGCAAGCTTCTCTTCCTAAGACTAGGAAAGGAGAGAGTGCCCGCTATTCTAGAAAGTCCCTCTATTTTTCCACCTTCCCAGCCCAGGTTGCCGTGCCTTAGTCTATTTGGTATCATCTTGGCCTGATCTTGTATACAGGTGCACCTGCCACAGCTCAAATGGTGAAGTGTGGCTTTACTTAGAGGTAGGAGGGAATCAGTGTTAGTCATAAGACTCAGGTGTTAGTCATAAAACTTTGCTAAAGTCTCGGGTGCCATCTTAGGACTGTAGCCACACCCGCTCCCCCCAGGTATGTTTACAGTACTACATAATGAATTTCCTTCCTACTGAATGGGCTTTTAGGTCCAATTAGTTAGCTATTGATTATCCCCAAGATAAAAGCCCCACTATTGAAACTGATGTCCTGCACTGTGCCAGTCATGGATGTGGGCATTTTGTCTTAAAGCAGATGTTGTATTATTGATTGATGTTTTCTCTTAGTGGCTCTTGCATAGTGCTCTCCAAAGCTATGGATCTTAGAGCTCAGGGGTGGATGGGCTTCCAGGTCACAGTTCTTAGCTCCAATGCTCCAAATTCCATCTGTCTCCAAAATATGTCCTGTCTTCAAATATAGTCTTCAGGATCTGGGAGGCAATCAAGGGTGTGGCCAATAGGCCTGTATAATTTAGGGAGTCTCTTGGACTCCCTGCAAAACAACTCAAAAGGAAGGTTTTCTCCATCTAAACCATTTCTTCTTATGCAGCCTTCATCTTGCAATGGACTCATGTATGAGTGTATTGTTGTTGTATTTGTCAATAGATTTTGCCATAGATTCTCTAGTTATTTTTTAACCAGCAAGGCATTATTTTATCTCTTCTCTCTCCCTTACTTGTCTTACCCTCCTCCATGTCTTCTCTGGTCAAAGTATCCACATTTCTCCCATTATACTGCCAAGTCTTCGAAGGCCCCCAGTACTCTTTTAGCTACTTTTCCGCTTTATTCCCCACGTTTTCCTCTCTATTCTATAACCCTTCGTTCTTCCCCTCCCAACTTAGATACCCTGATTTATCCATTCCTCTGTTAGTAACCAACCTACTAGTTGTCTGTCTCAGGTTCCCTGTCTTTCCTTACCTTCCTGGTTCCTTTCATTTACCTGCGTTCGCAGTTTGCAGGAATATATTGTTACATAGATAGGATTTTGAGTGCTGGGATCCACAGATAAGGGACAACATAGGTCTCTTTTCTCTGAGTCCGGTACTTCACTGTAGCATTAACACTTTCGTACTTCCATCCATTTACCTGTAAATGTCATGGGATGCTCTTTTTTTCCACTTAATATAATATCCATTGTGTAAATGTACCACATTCTCTCATATCACTCATCAGTTAGGCACAGGTTGCTTCCAACTCTTCACTCATTTGGGAAAGGAGCAACAGATTAACAAGATGTGCAAGTATCTCTGCAATAGGCATGGCCCTTTGGGTATACACCAAGGAGTGGTGTGACTGGGGTCAAATGTTAGGTTCAGTTTAGTCTTTTAAGTTTCCTTCAGGGCTGGAGAGATGGCCTAGTTTGGTTAGAGCACCGATGTTCTTTGCAGAGGAACCAGGAGTTCTATTCCAAACCCACATGGTGCTGAGAACCTTCTTTTAAATCCGAGTTCCGGGGAATTCTGACACCCTTTTCTTGAACCTCCTCTGGATTTCACGAACAGGGTACACAAAACCTACATGCAGACGAGTACGATTCATAACACAGTTTTAAAAAAGAAGAAAAAACAGAACATTGCAGTTTCCAAGGGCAGGTGTGATGAAGACTCGCGTTTGATCCCAGCACTCAGGAGGCAGAGCAGGTTGGATCTCTGTGAGTTTCAAGGCCAACCTACGCTAAACAAGTTGAGTTGGCAGGCCATATAAAACCTATTTAAACATAGAAATAAATTGCACCTTATAACGGAAGCAATTATTCCTTGAAATTAACTTACATCCTTAAGGAACAAGCACCTTATTGTAATTTAACATTCTCAGCTCACACAAAAATTTATTTATCAGAGAGTAGATTACCAACAAACTTGCTTACAGTTTTGAAGGGGTGTAAACAGTGAGTAGAGAAGAGGCAATATGTACTTAGAAAAAGATTAAGTTGATATATACATTTGAATTTATTCATTACTTTAATAATAGGCATATTATACCATGAAGATAACGTAAACCTATGTAATAGCTATTTGATTGTGGTGAAAATTAGTTTATTCCCTTACCTTTTTCAACTTTACAATGTCGTTACTCTTATGATGTTACTGGCTGTGTTTAACAGGCTTTGGAGTCTGAAGTGGGAGTGTCAATTCCATCTTCAGAGGCAACTTCTGACTGACCTCAAGCAGCACATGATCCAAAATTTTTTTTTTTTAGTTTTAAAAAGGTTTTATTTTATTTATTATTAATTTATTTTATGTGAATGGATGTTCTGCTACATGTGTCAATAATTTATACAAGACCAAATAAAAACTGACAAACCAAAAGTTATAAGAAATAGTTTTTATGTAGTTAGATTTATTTGCACGTTTTGTAGTTAACTGTTCTATTCTACATAAACCTTAAAGTCTGATGGATAAAACATAAAGTGCATTGCCTACATACACACACACACACACACACACACACACACCACACCACACACAAACCACCAGTCTTAGAAATTAGATAGCCTATGAGGAGAGAATTTACATTATTGTTTAATACACAAGGAGAAACACAAAATAATTCCCCAAAGCAGCTTCAGGCTGCCTTCCTTCAACCCTGGCATAGGCAACCCTGGATGCCTGGGAGTACCCAGGTTCCCAAAATTTCCATATAAATCACACCAAAGTTTCTGGTCTTTGTTGTTAATTTGCCTTGGTTTACAGAGACTCACCAGCTTTTGTTTTCCACGGGCAGGATTAAAGGCCATGTACCATTTTTATCTTTTAATTTTATTTTAAACATTTTTTTTTTTTTTTTTTTTTTAGAAATATTTTTAAAGGTTCAGCCACCCCAGGGCATTCAGGTTCAGAAATGCATTTAGGTTCTATTGTTGAGTAAAAGTATTTTTTAAAATTTTTTTGAATTTATCGCAATTTAACACATATTCTCAGTCCCTAATTTAGACTCATTTCCTTTCAAGCCCCCACCATACCCAATTTCATTGCATTTCTGCCATACCTTGCCTTGCGATTTCTTCTGAGTATTTTTAAAATTTTCCTATGGCAGTCAGGTTATTGTTGCTTGCAGAAGTTAACTGTGTTCTGTCAGTTCTTTTCCACAGTCCTTTTGTTGATGTTTTTTCCGCAATTGTATCACTCATATAAGAGTATGTTACATGTATTATGGTATATATATATGTGTATGTGTGTACATGTTATATATGTATATTTATGTATATATATGTGTTGTGGACAATACTAAATTTATGTTCATCTAAAATAAACTGTATGTTATTTCCAAAACATTTTGGGATTCACATTTTTCTCTTTTAATTTATATTTTTATTCTTTTAAGATACTTATTATTGATTGAATTTGTGTATTTCATTACATTTCTGATTTCAGTCCAGTTTAGACACATTCCCCTCTCCTGCCTCCCCACCCCACCAAAGCCCAAGATTCATGCCGCGCATACATACTTGCATTCTTTTTCTGTACAGTCTTTTTCCAAAAATTTTCACCGCAGAGCTTGTTGTTTCATCAAATAAACTGTAACAGTCAGTTTTGGCCAGTCTCTTATGTTGTTCTGTTGTTCACTCCCCTTTTGCTATTCTCCAACAGTATCCTATAAACCATCACATGTACAATCAAAATTATGACTCTGAGAATAAACTGTATTTAATTCCAAATTTTAATTATGTTTAGATAAAATTTCCTTTAATTTATATTACTTCTTAAATATGATACATATTGTACATTCCACCATATACAGTAATTACAGAGTCTGAAAATAATGTGTAGGTCAATTCTACAGCCTGTTAAGAGAATAACATTATAACAGCACAGTTGCTTTTCAGGATTAAAAAGAAATATTATAACAATGTATGTTGTTCAGCTTGCTTTTCAATCTAGAGGGATTTGTTGTTAGCATCCACAATGAGGAACATTCACCATTTGTTCTCTGGTACTTGTTTTATGTCACTTAGCATAATGGCTTTGAGTTGGTTTAACCGTTGCGATTCCATTAACCTCCAGATTTCATGATGGCATCTTTCTTTTTTTTCTTATTAAATCTATTTTATTTTAATGACTTATTCTTATTAGCTTATGTTAATTATATAAAGCAATAGGATTCACTCTGGCGTTTTCATACATATATACAATATATTTTATCATATTGATCCTCTCTCAATCCTCTCTTATTCTGCTTTCTGCAACAGCTGATCCACTTTCTTCTCAACAAATCCCCTCTTACTTTCACATTTTATTTTTCCACTTAGCATTTTGACCACTAGTAGTCTTATGCAGTTACCACTGTCCACTGGCAAAAAGAAGCTTCTCTGGCCAAAGGCAATGGTTAGCACTAGTGTATGGAAATAAATAAACTACTTATTTAGAAAGAAACATTTGATGGACACATCATGTCCATTTATCAAAACAGAGTCAGTAGCTCCCCACTAGGCCTATGTTTTCCTAACCATTGAAATTGTTTTTCTTTATTAGGCTGAAAAATATCATGTTTTCCTAAGGAATTGTTTGAAGGCTCACTCCTTGGCAAGCCCAAGACAACCATCTGTCCTGCCCTTGTACTCCAACTGGGGGTATTCCCTCCCCATTGGTCACCCAAATGAGGTCCAGTAAGCACAGGTCCTGTCTTGACAGCCCTGTACTGGGTCTCTGTGATTACGCCTGGTAGTCCAACAATGGCAGTCTATACTCTGAAGAGGCTGAATAACCCAGTAGTTGCTCAGTCCACAAGGTGGATGTCCCAGACAGTTCCCATCTTGGACACTGAAGGTTTGGGGGGTTCTTGGAGAGACATGAGTCTTTCAGTCCGTAGATGCCAATCTTTCTTTGTTTTTTTAATTTATTATATTTTTATAATAATGTGTATGAGTCGTACTATCTGCATGCAGGTCTTGCAGCCATTGTCATGCAATGCTGGCAGAGGTCAGAAGAGGCGCGCGGATCCTCTGAGAACTGGGATTAAAGATGGTTCTAGCTGCACTGTGGGTCCTGGGACGAACCCGGGTCCTCTGCAAGAGCAGTCAGTGCCTCTTAAACCGCTGAGCCATCTCTCCAGCACCGGATTGTCATCGTTTGCTTTACTCCTGAATAGAACTCCATCTGTGTAGATGTACACTTTTTTTTTTAGTCCACTTGTCAGTTAGGCATTTGGGTTTGGTTCCAGCTCTTTTTCAGTATTGTAAGAGAGAGCTTGCAATAGACATTAGATGTGCATTTGCATCTTTGTGTCGGTAGGGATGAGTCCTGTGGCTATATACCCAGGAGAGTTGGTATGACTGGGTCAGGTTGTAGGGCTCATTTTGAGTTCTTTGAAAGGGTTCTCCCACACTGCTTTTGCATAGTGCTGCATTGAGTTTACATTACCCACCAGCACATGATGAGTGTTTCCTTCTCCCCACAAACTCTCCAGCATTCAGTTGTCTTTTGTTTTCTTGAGTATGGCAGTCTTATCAGAGTGAGATGATATCTTGAGAGTGGTTTAATTTTCATTTCCTTAATTATTTAAGGATGTTGAACATTTTTTTTAAATGTTCTCAACCATCTTACTTTCTTCATTTGGAATCTCGCCATTCAGCTCTTTGCTCCATCCTCTTTGAGTGGAGTCAATTTTTTTCTTACTTCTTTGGTGTTTTCGAGTAGATCATATATTCTAGATCTAATGCTCTCTCAGATGATATCTGTGCATCTTCCCTCTCTCTTCTTTGATTGTTCCTTTTCACTGTACAGAACTTTTGAGTTTTTGATGAGGTCCCATTTGTAATGGTGGACCTTTTTCCTGCACAGTAGCTGTTTGATTAGAAAAGTCTTTCTGAGCCTAATGTCCTTGTAGGTTGCTGCAACTTTTTTTTCGTTATCACCTTCAGGTTTCAGGTTTCACCTTGGAGTCTTTGATCCACTTGGAGTTGATTTTTTGTACATGGGTGGAGGAGAGGTTTTAATTTGTTCTTCTATTAATTGGAAGGTAAGAGGAGGGGTTTAAATTTTTTATTCTACAATATGGTGAGGGTGAGAGGTAGGGGTTTATATTTTGTTCTTCTTCAAAGGTGATCGAGTTTTGCCAGCACCATTTGCTAAAATGCCGTAGCCTTCCTCCATTGAGCTTTTTTGCCCTTTGTCAAATATTAGTGGCTGATAATTGTATGAGCTCAAGTTTGGATTCTTCAGTTTTTGTTCCAATGTCTAATGGGTCTTGTTTTTGTGTTCATACCAGGCTATCTTTCATGACTTAGCCATATATAATATTATAAGTATATATATATATATATATATTAATACTCTTTGAAGTCTGGTTAAAGCAATCCACTCCCGTATGTGTACTTTTCACTCAAGATCACTTTAGCTATTATGGGGTATTTTATTTTCCTTATGATTTAAGGATGTTTTTTCCAAATCTGTAAAGAAAGTCTTGGCAATTTAGTTTGGGATTGCAATATTGAATTTGTATATAAGTTTGGCTAGAATGCTTTTTTTCCTATGCTCAATATTGCCTTTTCCTTGATGCATACTCAGTGATGGTAAAGGCAGACATCAGATTTCCTCTTTATAAGATCACCTATCCTGTCAAGATATTACAATTATGATTTCATTTTAACCTTAGTTACCTATGCAAAAACTTCATCTTAATACAGTCAAAACACTTATAGCCAAGGGATTCACATATGGAGGGGATACATTTCAGTCTCTAGCATGAAAATTTTGGGAGTAATTGTAAATAATTGTGCTAGAAATAGAACTTATTTTAGTATATTTTTATCCCAATAGAACAGTGATCCTTTAATTACTTAGTAATATAATAGGATTTTTCCTTCTGCATTAATACTTGGATGTTTGGTAGCTTCTTTGATAATCATGTCATCTTCAAATACAGGCAATTAAAAAAAATTAAACAAGTGTTTTTCCTTATTTATTCTACTCACTATAAATTCTGTTGTTGCACAGCTCTTTCTTCTGTTACAGTCTTAGAATGCAAACATTCAGTCTTTTTACTTTTTCTTGAGTCACCTATTTTTTTTAATTGATGCTTTGTGCATTTCATACATTTTTTTCCAATTCAGTTCAGGCATATCTCCCCTTCCCTTCCCCCCACCCCCACCCCAAACGAGATCATGCAATTCTGCCATGACTGTCCTGCATATCTCTCTCAGTTTTTTTCCATTTTTTAGCTATAAGTGATAATCCATGAGTACAACACATCCTTCATGTAAAACCAATTGCAGGCTGTTGTGCCCAAACCCCCACAGCCCCACCTTCCAGCGGGGAGTGAGGGGTTGTATGTTCAATCAGGTAATCAAATGAGGGTCCAGACTACATCGCGTGTAGTTTCACCATTCACCCCAATCCTCAGCCCTTACATTCTACCACGCCCCCTCTTCCGCAAGATATTCCCTGGGCTTAGAAAAGGGGCACAGGTTGGTGAGAAGCAGAACAGTCCACTCTCTCTGGAGCTGTTGTCCTGGATTCTGGTCAATTCTGGCTGTTTCCTTTCATGGGCTGGACAGTCTGTCCAGGAATAACCTTTCGATCCTACTAATGAAAGCACAAGCAATTAGATATAAGGTTACTTTAAGACAGCATTATAATTATGGTAGGTTACTTTGGTATAGACACAACATATGTTAGTGAATGTGATCCACGAACTACATTTTTTCCTTTAAATATGACAGGGTCTTACTGTGGCTTATATGACATCTCCTAAACCTTAGAGGATGTAAGCTTGTGGCATCAGCCATGGGGTCATCCTCCAAGGAGAGAGCCATAGCCAATTAGATTTGGGATATACAGGCATATGGCTGCCTCTGCTGCACAGTAATTTCCAGGCAGGTGAGGTGGTAGCTGGTGCTGCTGACGGTGGAGTCTTGCTTGACTCAAGGAGAACCCTATTTGCTTTATTGGTTTAGGGCCCTTGGTAACACTCTCTGGTGCCAGAGGCCATCTTGTACCACTTGCATGTGTGTCTCAATTCATCTTTCCCATTGTTAACGTCAGGTCTTCAGCAGCCAGGGCCATCCTCTATATGCCTCTCTTTTGCGGGTATCCCAGGTTTAGAGGCAAGCGAGCCTTTACCTTTGTGGGGCCTTGAGATCCCCTGGCCAACATCTTCCTGGTGGAATAATCCATTACTGATGTCAGAGCTCCTGTATACAAGCCTACTCAAAAAAACAAAGAAGAAAGAAAACAAATGAAACACTCAAAAGATTGAGCAAAAGATCTAAATATAGACTTCACCAAGAGAGGAAATAGAGATGGCTGGGAAACATTTAAGAAGTGTTCACATCTGCTGATAAATAAGGAAAATGCGCAAATTAAAACCACTTGAGATATCACCTTACTCCAATAAAGACTGGGCTAGGATCAAGAACACAAATGATACCAAGTGCTGGAGAGGTTGTGGGAAAGGGGAACACTCATCCATTGCTGGTGGAATTAAACTCGTTACAAGCCAATATGGAAAATCATAGTGTGGAGAACCATTAGGAAGACTCAAAACGAACCTTCCATTTGACCCAGCCATACCCACTCCTCGGTATATATACCCACAAGACAACATCTTACTGCAAAGGATACATTGCACACTATGTTTATTGCATTGCTCTGTTCACAATAGCAAAAAAGCTGGAACCAGCCCAGGTGCCCTCTAACTATGACGAGTGGATAGAGAAAATGTTTGGCTACTGTATACAATGGAGTTCTATGCAGCTGGCTAAAGAGGGAAACATCATGAACTTTGAAGGTAAATGTGATGGAGCTGGAAGGACATTATGTTAAGTGAAGTAACACAGTCCCAGAAAAACAAACGACAAATGGTGTCCCTCATATGTGGATGCTAGTACCAATAACCCAGATATAAATATTTCTCGTGGAGAGGGATGCATAGTAAAAGAGTCACCTATTTTTGTATAGATGTTCAAGGAACCACTTCTATCCCTAACTGGCTTAGAAGGTTTCTATGTTTTTTTCTGTTTTATCATGAATAGGTTTTCATTGTTGATTTGGATTTGCTCCTTCTTTCTTTTAGTTACCTGGGCTAAGGGTCTGCCTATCTTGTTTATCTTTCAATCTTGTTCTATCTAGTTTATCTTATTTATTACCTTCTTTATTATCTTGTTTATCTTATTTCTTATATTTTTTCTTTTTTTCATTTATTATATTTTAAGGGATTCACAATATAAGAGCACAGTTGTTGTCAGATCACATTGACGTTGCTCAGTTTGCCATGCAATTAGGTAATTGGTGCTAGCATCCACAGATGAGTGATACCATTCATTGTTTGTTTTTCTGAGACTGTGTTACTTCACTCAGCATGATATCTTCTAGCTCCAGCCATTTACCTGCAAATCTCATGATGTCATCTTTCTTTACCGCTACATAGAACTCCATTGTGTAGATGTACCACATTTTCTCTATCCACTTGTCAGTTGAGGGACACTTGGGTTGGTTCCAGCTCCTTACTATTATGAAGAGAGCTGCAATAAACATGGCCGTGCATGTATCTCTTTAGTCATGATTATGATTGCTCTTTTAAATTCTGTGTTCTGGTTATTTCTAGAGGGTTCTCATTGTCAAAGTCTTCTATAGGACTGATGGTGTTTGGTGGGGACATATTATTTAGATTTTTCATGCCATTATTTTTCCGTTATGATTTTGGCACAAGGATTTCTTTCATTGTCTGTAATTCCAGTGTGAAACTCAAGGCTTCCACTGTTGAGTTGAAGTCCGTTTCTGTTTGTATACTTTGATGCACTTTGATTGTTCTCTTATTGGGTATGAAAAGCTGGTTGGTCTAGGCTCCTGGTTCTTTCTTTTAATTTTATATTGGAGGGACCAGATGGCACTAGTCCACTACTCAGGACTTCATGCAGAAACCCAAGTCAGTCACCAATTAGATACTCTCAGTCTTCTAAGCTCTGGGCCCCAGTAAGTCAGGAGGCATAGTCCAATTCAAGAAGCTTTCTAGGAGAAGGCTGGATTCAGGTGTTCTAAGGCAGTCTGCAAGGTCTGGGACCTTATTAAAGGGCAGCAAAAAGCCTAGCTCTTGAGCACAGGGAGGGGCTTCAGATGGTCCCAAAGTAGGGGGATGGGCAAGGTGCCATTTAGAGAGCTCACTGCTAAGAGGGTAGTCCAGATATCTGGGGTGCTAAGAGAAAAAGTGTGCTTGTGCCCATGGCCTGAAGTGTCCAAAAATCTATGCTGGAAATTTGAGCTGGTCTGAGTTCCAGAGACCAACATGTATTGGGCAGGTCTGGACCAAGTGACTATTAAAGAGCACTGGTGTGCCTGGAGCAAAAACAGGCCTGTTTCCAAGGCAGGGAAGAAGGCTGGTCTTGGGAATACAGGCAGGGTGGGGTGGGGAAGGCCAGGACAGAAGGCTGGTCTCAGGACTCCTAGGGCAAGATGGGAGTGGAAACTGCCTGTGAAGCCTGTGAAGGGTCTAAGCAGCCAGTCTGGAAAATTGAGCTGGCTTGAGTACTGGTGCTCAGGACACACTGGGCAGGTCCAGACAGGTGGGTAGTCCAGAGATCTGAGTTCCCCAAAGCAAAAGAAGACCTGTGCCCAAGGCTAGAAAGAAAATAGTTTGTGTCATTAAGGAAAATGGAGACTTTCCTGCTGTGGGTGGTTTTTAGTTGTTGTTAATTCAAAACATTTTCAGTACAATAACTGTAGAAAACTCCCCACATCTAGGGAAAGAGGCCCACCCAGACACAAGAGGCATATAGACCACCAAACAGAGAGGAGCATAAAATAAATTCCACATATCAAAGTTAGAACATTAAACATGCAGAACAAAACACTTGAGCTTAAACTGGTACAGACAAATGCATTTACATTTGCTCTTAGATGTGTAAGAGCATAGCATGGTCATGTGAAGAACAGGTGACTTCTCACCAGAAACTGTACAAGCAAGAATGGTGCAGAAAGATGTGTTTCAGGTCCTGAAGGCCCGCAGTTGTGAACACAGATGAATATATTCAGCAAATCTGTCATGACTTGGGCTGGAGAGATGGCTCAGCAGTTAAGAGCACTGGTTGCTCTCACAGGGTACACGGGTTCAATTCCCAGCACCCACATGGCTGCAAACAATAGTCTGTAACTCCAGTTCCAAGGGAATCCAGTGTCCTGGACCTCCACAGGCATTGCATGACACAGGTTCACTTACATACATGCAACCAATAGACTCATACACACAAAAACAACTTAAAAACTGCCATGGTTGAGAAAGAAACATATATCATGATGAAAGCAGACAAGATGGATTTATGACCACTAAGCAAACCTTACAGCAAAATGACAGGAATTACTACATTACTTTCAGAAATAACACTAAAAATTGATTGTCTCTTTTCCTGCAATCAGTTGTGGGTGGTACACAACTTTGATACCAGCAACTGGGAGGCAAAGGCAAGTAGATTTCTATGAGTCTGTGGCCAGTCTGGTCTCCATAGTGAGTTCGAGTCCAGGCAGGGCTATGCAGTGAGAACCTGTCCCAAAATGCATAATGAAAGAAAGTAAATAAGAAAGACCGAAACTGAAAGATTGGATTAAAAAACATGATACATTTGGGGATACAAACTTATCTCATAGGTCTTAAATATATGACAGAATGGATGAATTTTTGTGGGGGGTAGGGTATGGAAGTGGGTGTAGATAAGGGAGGGTGATATAAGTATGATCAATATGTATTGTATGAAATGTACAAAATCCAATTTAAAAATGAAAAAATAAAGATCCATCGAATTCATGCCTCCAACTATCAAACCTCACCGTAATAAGCAGACATTACTTAAGGTAAAGGGATGGAAAAATGGTCCAAGCAAATGGAATTAGAAAGAAAGGAGATGTTGCTGTTCTAGTATCAGACAAAAGTGACTTCAAATCTAAGTAATCCCACTTGGATTTTCATTTAATAACCTGTGACTTTTGGGCCTGGAAGTTATCCATTCGTGCAGAGTACCTTTACTCACTATGTCAGGTATTAAGCATTTCTCTTATCAAGGAATCAAGATGTTAAATGTCATAATAAAGTGCAGTGGTAGAACATGAAGGATTTCTTCCATTTCTAGCAGTATCAGTATGATTCAGTGGTGTAGGTTTGAGGCCATTTGATGGCAATCTCCAGAAGTCACTAGCCCATAACCAAGGGTTCCTTGGAGCAAACTTGTAGTGTCTAGGTGACAGTAATATGCGGCTTTTCCCACAGAGAAACAGGACATCTCATGGTTTCCTGCTTATCAACTAGTCTCCTCCCAGTTTGCATAACCCAGGCTCTCACCTGGGATAGGCTCTGATTACTACTGCCAGCTGAAGTGCATGGCCTTTCTGTAGCCTAGAGAGTCCTCCCTAAGCTGTTACTCCCTCTCTACGCCACCGAATACCCTGTAATCAGGCAACCAGCTGTCCTGAAAGGCCCGTCCTCTCTTTGATCACTTTAGGCACTTGGATATCAAGGCCACTCAATGTGCTGAACATCCTGCCTCACCTCCACAATGCTGCCTTTCAGCCTGTCCTCAGTGAGACCAGCTCCAACCTTGCTACTTAAGCCAGCTTCTTTGCCAGACGTTGGGCTGAGGTTGACTTTGTGCCTAGAGAGATCTGTAGACCCTCAGCGCATTTCCTTCCTTCTGTCCCCCAGCCCTATGGCATCATGTACCATTTTCCTAAACTTTATACTTACTGTGAGTCACAGGTTAATAATTATATATGTGAAACTTAGCCAGTTGAATCTGCTATATAAGCCTTTTGAATCTGCTATATAAGCCTGTTGAATCTGCTATATAAGCCTGTTGAATCTGCTATATAAGCCTGTTGAATCTGCTATATAACCCTGTTGAATCTGCTATATAAGCCTGATTAGACCCACCCTCATCTCCGATAATATTATTATTAGAATATAAATTGTTAATTACTTGGAATATATAAACATATATATGTCTCCATTGATTTCTGTATTGTTAATATTTTTCTTGACAATTTTCCATCTGTTTTTCTGAGAATGTTGATTTTTTTGTCCTTTACTTATTTAAAATATGCCCATTGCCATATTTAAAATATTGAGATAAATTATTTTTACCACATGCTAAATTTGAAAATGATCCCCCCCAAAAAAAGAAAATGATTCTCTTTTCCTATGTTCCTTTGATTCAAAGAGTCTGAGATTTAATGTTTTGTGGACCGAGAAATTTTCGTTTTTTGTTGTATTCCATTAGGAAAAGTCCTATTATTAATATTATTCAGGATATGACTGTGCAACTCTGCAAATCTTGAAACCTGCAATGTAGAAAGGTTAGCCTCAAACTCACAGAGATCTTCCTGCCTCTGCTTCACTCCAGAGTCCTTGGATTAAAGTAGTGTAACCACTAAGGTTACAGTTTCATTTTTTTATTCAAATGGCTATTGCTCAATTCATAATTTCTGATTTTCATGGGTCCCTTAAACTATATTTCTCCATTTGGGGCTCTGGTTGAAGAATATGACCCCTGGTGCCAGGACCCCCCTGACTTGATGGATGTTTCCCCCAAGTAATCAATGTAGTCTGCCTGTTCTTCATCCACCATTCTCCCAAGAAAAGCATGCCCAAGATAAACATTAATTCAGCCAGTTATAAAGTTAGGACTCTAGGAACTGCTCTGCAACACCAAGGCAGAATTCTACTTAGAATTTAACTTCTCTTTTTAGATTTCTAACCTCAATGTTACTTAGTGGGGCATGACTAAATCCAATTCCTCCCCTTATGAGGGGGAATTAGGTCTGGATTTTCTCCTGGGGAATCATGGTGAAGTGGATATTTTGAAGATGCTGTTTGCATTGTTCAAAAAGTTTTTCTTTTCTGCCAGGCATTGTGGAGCAAGCCTTTAATCCCTGCAATCAGGAGGCAGAGGAAGGTAGATCTCTGCGTTTTCAATGCCAGGCTGGTCTACATAGTGAATTCCAGGCCAGCTGGGGCTACGGGAAGACCCTGTCTGAAAAAGATCAATTTTTTTCGTTAGTATGAGAGAGGAGGCTATTATGAAAGGGGTGTGAAAGCCTCTTGGCCAGCCAGAGGAGTTAATTTCCCCAGTGTCTACAGAATGGGTTTCTGTTCTTTTTTAAATTTCTTTTGCTTTCTTGTTTTTGTCTTTTTTTCCCCTAGACCTAATTTTGGCCTAATTATTTCCCATTCTGTTCCCTTAGAAGTTAACTCCCCTCCCCCCTTGATAAGGAGGAAATTTCTTACATCAAAATTGAGAATATCTTATAAACTGAATCCCCCATCTCTAAAGGGGAGGTTTCATGCATCTAAATCTTCTGTATCTCCCATTTCTGAATAAGTCTCCTGAAGGTTCTACCAACTTTTGGAATGCCCTGACCACAAAGGCAGTACTTTCTTATCCCCACGACCTTTCTTAACTTGTTAAGTGCACAGAGTGGGGTGGTCTCTGCACTGTTTACTTGGGTCCTTTCCCTACATCACTAAGAAAATTTGCTGTCTTGGGATTATTTCTAACCCAAATGCCCAAGCTTGTGGCCCCTGAAACAAGGCAGTGGGACCTGTCTCCTCAAATTCAGAGTTTTGGGAAACTTCCTAGATGGAATTAGAATCCCAGACTGAGGCCCCAAATTGTTAGAAAGAAAATCCAGGGTCCAAGGTTCCCATCAATACTGTTCAAGGATCATGCAGACAAACCAAAAATAACTCGGCTAGGCAGATTTTACCTTTGCAAAAGTGTGTATTGTATGGTCGGTAACATCCAGCAAGTACAGAGGACTGAGAATCTCGGTAGGCTTTTCTCCCAACTCCAAGAGTACTGAGTTTTTTAACCATTGACAGGGGTGTGATCTCAAGGTGTTTCCTGGATGCTCAGTTTTCAAAGAATCCACACAAAGGGAGAAGAATCATACCACCCAGGGCCATCATGTTCAGTAAAGCATCAAGGCCTTTCCTTAAACAAAGGTCTTACAGGGTATGGTGGGATTAAAAGATTAGAACTCCTTGCCTGGGTGGTGATGCACCTCCTTAATTCCAACACTTGGGAGGCAGAGGCAGGTGGATCTCTGTGAGTTCAAGGCCAGCCTGGTCTACATAGAAAGCTCCAGGACAGCTGGTACTAAAGGGAGGCCTTGTCTCAGAAAACAAATAAATAAAAATAAAAATAAACTAAAAGAATAGAACTCCTTGTGATAAACCAGGTTTCAGGTTTTACAGGTTTTGAAAGAAAAGGCTAATAGTTTCATGTATCTTGCACTTTGATGTGCCAAGCTATTGCAAGAAAATTCCCTCCTGAGTTCACATGGTCATTAGAGTTTACAAAGTAGATAACACAGGCATGGGTCAGGACAGATGCTAGCTTCTCATCCTCCGAAAGATCAGGCTAATTAGGCTAGAACACATTCCAACTGTCATTAGAGGTTATGGAAAAGATGTTATCAGCAGAGGTTTAGTCTGAGATGATTGATCTACACTTTTCGTGGATTGACTGGACCAAGTGACACAGTAAAGCATTTGGTGAACTTTCCATTTTCTTAGCTTCACATCTTTATCAGTAGTTTAAAAAGTTGAATGTAAAGCATCACAGAGCTTTAAGCAACAACAACAACAACAACAAAAATCACTGAGCAGTAAAACATTACAGGATTGCATTTAAAGATATCTACCCAGTAAGCAAAAGAAGAGGGAACTTGAAATGGCCTATGAGCACAAAGACATTTATATAAGAGTATCGTTAGGTTATGAGAATATAATTTCTCCTTATCAATGTGCCACCTTCTACCAGGCCCACTTCTTGAAAAGTTACACTTCAAGTGAATATTGCCTCTGGTGAATCCAGGAGCAACTCCTGACAGATGATACTGTGGGAAATCACGGTCCCCTCTTGGGGTTCTTAGTCTCATTAATAAAAGAATTTAAGAATGGACTCAAATAACAGCTCCAGGATCATTAGATTAGTGATTAAAAGAAATCCCCCAGGACAGGCAATCTGTGAGGCTGAGTAGCTTACAGGGGGCCGCAATGAAGGAGAGAAGGCAGAACACCAGGCCGTTCTTGTTACTGGGGTGGAAAACCACCACTTGGCTGAAGGCAGCCACAGCGCATGGAGGGGGGTTTAGAGAAAGAGTAAGGAAGCCGAATTCACCACACAAAGCATACTTGGGTTCTGGCCCACATCCAAAAGAAGAAAAGAGAAAAAGAAAGGCAACTTCTTCAAGGCTTGTAGGGACAGCACTAGGGGGTTGGAATTCTGGGAAGAAAACTTGAAGTATCTCATTAAGGATGAGATTGTCTCATCCATTGTTGTAGCTCAGCTTAAGGTGAGCTTGTGTTGGAGATGGGGTGACCTGGTTTAAGGAAAGTAGCACTTGGGACCTTGAAACCCAGAGTGCTTCCTCAGATACTTGGTGAGGTGCTGGGCACAGTATCTCAAACCCCTGTCAGGCAGAATATTACATGACTGATATGAGGAGTCTGTCTGGGTGAGAGGGTCTGAAGGTCCTTGTTCTGAGAAAAACACCTCTGTTAACAACTCGCGGCTCTTACCTGGCACAAACAGGTCAGCTGTATAAAATTCTCTTGACTTCTTCGTAAAAGGCCATGTGTCCTGTTTTTTCAAATGTTTTCCTGGAATGCTGCTTTTTCATGGGCTTGCAAAGGGATGCCAGCTCTTGGCTACATAAACCTGATTCCTTAGGGAAATACACTGTCTTTCTGTGCGAAGACAGGAGTCCCGGGGTCAACCCCTGTATGCTGCTGACCTCACCATTCCAGGCATGAGGACCCCACACCTAGCAGGACCCACCACAGCTTGCCTTCCCAGGTGTGGTCCCCCTTCCCTAAGGCAAAGGGGTACCTTTACCAGGCCATTGGGCACATAAATAGTCTTCATCCAGGCCAGATCTTCTATTCTCTTGACAAGAAGGAGCCTTCCAGCTACTCTAATATTCCACCATCTAAAGAGGTAACCCTAAAATCATTTAAGAACAAGATCATGGAACAAACAAAGCTCCCAAAGGCTTCTGACATCTCTGGCTTCTGACAAGAACAAGACTGCCAATAGGCCCAAGGACCTGTCTGGATTTTAGCCAACTGGTTTGTTTTCTCTCCGGTCTTTTTTTACCCTAAAGTGCCTAGCAATATTCTCCCTCCTGCCCTCATCTTCTTTAAGCTAGCACTGTGGATGACTCCTCTGTGTGATCCTTTTGCCCTTGTCTGGCCTTGCCCTGCCCTTCTCAACCATTCCTTGCCTTGCCCTTCTCTGGCCTTTCCTTGCCCTTCTTGCCCTTTCCTGAAAATCTCTTCTTTGAAGATTGATAAAGCCTACCCAAACTTGTGAAATCTTTCCCAACTCTAGTTCGTCATCCAAACAGTTCACATACAGTCTCCCAGCCAGTCTCCCAAGGCCAGGAGTTACTTGATGCCTGTCCTTCCATTTTCTGCCTGACCTCTATCCTTGGCTCATTCTTAAATCCAAGCATTGTAACATGTCAACTTGCCCTGTGAGCATGTCTCCTTTCGGCACTACTAATGCAGTTTGAATCCAGGTCCATGTCAGTTTGCCGTGCTTCATTTACTCGGAGTTATTTTTTCACTGTCCCTTGCTTAGCTTTTGTAGTGGCCCCCTGACCAGTTGACTCATTTCCAGAGGAACCTCCCTCCATTTCATCCTGCAGGCCAC
Source organism: Rhizomys pruinosus (assembly GCA_009823505.1). Lineage (NCBI taxonomy): Eukaryota > Metazoa > Chordata > Mammalia > Rodentia > Spalacidae > Rhizomys > Rhizomys pruinosus. The sequence goes on along the minus strand of VZQC01011140.1, from coordinate 55,017 downwards.
CCTTGGAAAAGGTAATCCTGAATCCTTTCCTCTGTGACAAAATCAGCTTCGACATTCCAAAGGATGAATGCCAATCATTTCACTACAGCCTATTAAGAGCATTTTTGAACATGTCCTAGTATTAGAGTCCGAACTAACCAAAGGCACATCTGAGCCTCCAAAACCTGGGAATCACACTGGGGACTTCCATTCACACCTAGAAAACATCATTCTACCCACAGACTAGTGTCCGTACTTGACTGGTGTCTGCTCATCACTGGTTAGCACGTTGTTAGTTAGAAAGCAGCATCCAGATCCTAAAAGCAAATCTTGACAGACAACGTTTTTCTATCAAGCACAATGTCACTATTTGACAATGCTCTCCTACAAAAAATATTTTCATGGTAGCCATGGTGAACCTCTCTGCAGTGGCCAACAGTCTGGACATCTACTCTGAACAACAGGATCTTTGATTTCATGAATACCATAAACTTTGTTAGGGATCAGCATGGACACGACTCCACTAAGAATGGGCAGGTATCCAAGCCCATCTCATGCTAAGAGGTGTCCATCTCCCAGCAGTTGCCTTTCAGTCACTGAGGTTATTAGTCACATGGTGCTCCCCTCTAATTAGCCTCCTCAAGCACTGTTCTCCTTCCACTGCTCCTTGCTATCATCTCATTAGCCACCAAACCACTCACTATATAAGCCCAGCCCCAGAGGACAGGCAACCAGGGTGGACAGGAAAATAAATACCAGGCTCTTCATGGCAACAAATAGCTTCGAGAACCAGTATTGCAGAGGATACAAAGCAGTGCTTTCTACAGAATCCAGAATTCCAGTAGCCATGCCACATTAAGTCCAGGTAGAGAAGTATTGTGGACTGAGTATTTGTGTTCTCTCAGAATCCAACGCTGGTACCCAACTTGCCCATGTGATGGTATTAAACTATTCAAGAGGTAATTGTCCACAGGACGGGAGGGGGTCTCTGAAAAGGACTTGTGTCACTACAGAATCCTAAGAGAAACTGTGTCCATCCCCTCTCTGCTGTCTGCCATGTGGTGATAAAATGAAAGCCAGTAGTATGCAACTAGAATGAGACTTTAAAAGAACCCAAGCATCCTGATCTTGGATTTCACCTCCTAGAAGCATGAAGAAGAAATTTGTTGTTTATAAACTATGCCACCTGTGAAATCTTCTTACAGCTGCCCAAACTTACAGGGATTCTGAGAAAGTAAACTATCTGCCCTTCTTTGTCTAGTCCCTTCAAACAACAGGTCTCCCACTCACCTTGCAGCAGCCAGCAGGTGCTGGTGAGTCAGAAACATCACAAGTATATGCAAACAAGGTCTTCTGGCCTTTTATTGCAGATCCTTCCTCTGTCTGGTTAATTTCCTACAGGACAGCTCATTGATTTGATAGGAGACTACTGCTTATTTCCAATTAGTGACTTCTAGATCTACTGTCCAGAAGTATTTGCTAACAAAGTAACATAAATACAAAATAATGTCATTTCAAAACAATTTGTCTTAAATTGCTTGTCATGGTTACTGTTTTAAACACATACATGCTGTAAGGGAATGGAAAGTGTATTTTACCAGATGAATACAAAATCACAGATTAATTTTAAGTTAATTTTCTTTTCCTTTTTTTTTGGTCTTTTTGAGACGGGGTCTCCCTTAAGTCCCAGCAGAACTAGAGCTCGCTACATAGACCACGCTGGCCTTGAACACACAGAGATCTGCCTGCCTCTGCCTGCTGAGTGCTGGGATTAAAGGCATGCACCACCAGGCCGGGCTAGTTACTATTCTTGTTTCCTGGTTTTGAACAACAATATGGAGGTGTCATTTATAACCATAAAATGTTAAAATGCTAATACGATATATATATATAGTATTTTTTTTTTTTTTTTTCTGGTTATTCTTTTGAGACAGGGGACTCTGTGTAGCCCCAGCTGTTCTTTTGGAACTCATCATGTCGAGAGAGCCAGAGCTGGCCTTGAAGAAAAACCTCATCAATGTAGATTCCGCCTTCTTGCCTCCAAATACCAGGGTGCCCATCCCACAACCGGTGTTTTTATTTTTTTTTTTTGCTAACACGCTATTTTAAATTTGCTTAACATCAAGCATTGTTCTGGGTTACTGGCCTTCTTGTGTCTTAGAGCCTAGGATTCAAATTTGTAAAGTCATAGCATGCATTGCTCCTGGAGTTAATGCTCTGGGCAGTTCTCTAGAGTTGTCCTGGTTTCTAGCATTTGGAAGTTGATAGGTCAGTTTATCAGGCAACAAAGATGTTGATTTTGCGGGAGATGTGTGTTTCTGATCAAATAGTTGATATTAGCTTTATCTAAAATGTAGGCACAACAGAAATTTTTCTGTTGAAAATGTAGTCTCAGAGCTAGAGAGATGACTCAGGGGGTTAAGAGCACTGGCTGCTCTTGCAGAGGACTCAGGTTCTATTCCCAGCGCCTACATGGTGGCTAACAACTCTAGTTCCACAGGAATGCAATTTCCTCCTCTGACTTCGGAAGGCATTGCACAAATATGGGTGCACTTACATACAGGGAGGCAATACATCCATACGCATAAAATAATAAATGAAGAATAGAATATGTAGACTCCATTCCAGAACAGGAGGCATCAGTCTCTGTGGCATGGAGTTAAGTTGGACAGGAGAAAAGGAGGCTACAAGTAATCATCTCTGTGTGCCCCTAAATGTGCCTGAGGAACCGAGATTTCATTCAAACTTCTCTCTTCTTTCTTTATAAGGATAGACACCAGGCTGTTGAGGTGGTAAGTCTCTCTCAACCTCACCAGGGCCTTCCCCTCAATGGATTTGACATCTACTGTCTGTGCTTGATATCTGAGAATTAAAATTGCCTTGCCTGGTACCATCACTTGTAGGAAAACCCAGCTTGAATTGCAAACTAGGTGGCATGCCTCGGGGCCACATGGCCAAGAGTCTGACTCCGCCCCAAGGAGGGAACAGACAGCATGGGCTAACTACACACATAATGCTGGGTGGAGCAAGGTGTGCAATGGCTCAGAGTTGGGGGATCTATGATTCGCTCTGGGAGGTGACGTCATTTATTTTATAAAATCAGGCTGTAACAATCAATAAATTGGATTCCAAATTAACATCATTACGGAGTTCCCGGCCGATATTTTTATTAATTATTGTGCATGTACAGGCTAAGGTAGGCCTGCATTTCGTTTGGGTGGCCAGCGTGGTTGGAAAGAGACCCCTTTGCGGATCACCAACCTGGGTAGCTGGTGTTGTGGGTAAAATTCCTGTCCCGGCTCTGGGCAGGTGGGAAGTCATGGCCAAGAGTGGAACACGTGTCTCTCGTGGGTCCAGGCCAAGAGCCCAAGTTGAGAATATCACTCGGGCTAGGCTGCAGGAAGCAGCCAGCTGGTCTCTGCGACGAGGGACCAGCTCCTCACAGCATCTGCAGGCAGGTGCTGTGCCCCTCGCCACAAGCAGGGCCTCTAGGTTCTGCTCAGCACAAAAGAGAGATTAACCAACAATCACTCCTCACAAAAAAGTGAAGTGTTTCGAGTGGGGTAAGGTAGATGGATCCAATGTTTAAAAGAGGACAAAAATTTGATGAATATATGGACAGCAAGAAAATGTTTTGCTGCAGCATAGATCTGGACCATCCTCCAAATGTGCCTATGCTAAAGGCTTAGTGGCCAGACTTCAGGCTATGGTGCTATTGGGAGGTGTCACAACACTTAGGAGTTGGGGTCTACTAGGAGAAAGGTTTCTCTCTCTGTCTCTCTCTCTCTCTGTCTCTCTCCCCCCCCTTCATGGCTACATGAGTGAACAGCTTTTCTCATCTGGGCACTGCCTGCCAAAATATTTATAACACTACATGCTCACAAACAGTGAAGTCAAATAGTAGGAGAGACAGAGAGAGACTGGAAATTCTCAAAATATGATCCAAAAAAAAATCTTTGGATGGGGATACCATTTCAAGGCAGGGTATCTGACTTAGAGAAAGAAAGATTAATTCATAGGAAAGGAATAAGCCATGGAGACAGGTTTGGGGATATTTTAAGCCAAAAATTTGAGATGTTTTATTTACTTTCAGGAAGAAAAGAGAAGCCAAGTTCAAAATTGACTTTCCTGTGCTGGGGATGTAGCTCTGTGGTGCAGGGCCTCCCTGCCATGCATGAGGCCCCGACTTTCATCCCTTCCAGTAACCAAATAAGAAAGAAAATATTTTAAAATATGTTCTTTCCTGAGTTTGCAGTATGGTGCTCTATTTGACATTTCAGCATCATGGCCACTAGGTGGAAGCACTGCCTTAACATTGGGTATCCTAGAGACACTGCATCCCTTCGCCCATAGTTTTCATAGATCCCTATTTAATACACAGGGGTCACGTTAGTCTCCAGAATGTTCACAAAGTCCTATGAGCTAAGAATATGTAGGGTGTGGATGCACCTATATAATGTCTTCAGAGAACTGTGATGGACCGAAAACTTTGACATCTTCTCTGAAGGTTCTTCTTAGGTTGGGAAGCTCCAGACAGCCCATGTGGTTCAATTCCAAGGCCTAAGACATTCGTTGGGCCTATCAGTCAAAGTCTTCTGCGTATTTGAAGAAGTGAGTAGCCATTGAGGAAGTGGCACCCCAGGACCACACAGAAACAGGGACATTCACAACACTTAACATATCTGACTGGCAGTGACATTCATGTCCACTGTAGTAATGGAGTCATAATCATGTGAGATCTGGAAAAGTCTCACGCATTTGAGCACAGTCTTTCTGCAGTGGATGTTTCAAGCTCCTCCTCGAGGACCGACTTCCCTAACTGTAAAAGTGCTGCTCAAAGCTAGCACTTCTGAAACTTCCATTCACTGGGAGTGGGGATGGCGGAAGCTTCCCTCAGTAAATTTCTATTCTCACAGCTTCATGGGTTCAGATGATTGTTTCATTCTGGAGTACACATCCTGATTCTTGGTTGCAATTAGGAAGAGCCATCAGTTTTCGAAATCTCACTGGCATCACTTGGACTCCGTGTTCGGGTTGTATCACATTTTGGTTTCTCCTTATACCCAGTCCTGACCCTTCTCTCCCAGGTGTTGATTCATGGGGCATCCACAATAGTCTTTCAACGTAGTAAAGTTCAGGCTCAGAGTCAGCTTCACTGGGAAACCTAACCATTTTGTTTTCTCTCGTTAACTGAATTTTTGTGCATTTCACACAGAACATCCGGACCATCTCTGTACCCCTATGCCTCATTGGCACCCTTCCGCACACCCCCACTGGAATTCATACATTTTGTCATGTCAAGCTAATGTCCCCAGATGTCCCTCAGTGTCATTTCATCCACTGGGTTCTAGTCACCCTGTCCAAAGTCCCTCCCCTAAAGAAGATCAGCTCTTCATTACCCAGCAGTAATCATTGCCAGCAATCTTTTTCAAATAGGATTGGGTTCTGCTGCCCATTTGTGCAGTTTTTGGGCTGGGTTTTTGTCTGCTTCAGTTTGTAAAGATTTTGTGCATGCTGACACTATTGCTGTAGGTTCATATGAGCAAGGTCCCAGGAACCAGTAGGACTCTATGTCCATATGTTTGTGCACCTCCTCCCAGGCTCTTACAACCTTCGTCCCTGAGCTCTGGATGGGTGCAGTTTGATATAGCAGTCCTGTCCAAGGACCCACACTCTGCAGACTCTTATATTCTACGCTTTGGGCATTAGTGACCTTTTGTGTTCCTGACCTTCTGTTCCATGGGGGGTCTTCATTGATGAGAACTGAGAAATGCATTAGTACTCTCCTTACCCCTTGTTCCATGTTCCATGAACCTTAGGTATAGATGTGTTTTAGATGTGCCACTTGGGCTTAGGCAATTCACAGACAATCTCTCTGTATGGCCACTTGTGGAACTCTGTCATAATCACTGTCTGTTGAAAAGGAAGCTTCTTCAATGAGTTGTACCTGGGACACTTGTCTGTAAACATAAGGATCCATATTTAGCACATAGTAAGACTTTATATTTGTCTACGAATGAGACATCCTTGGGATTTTCTTTAAGATCTAAGGCTTCTCCAGCCAGCTGTATTTGGCTATATTTATAGGACCACATAAGAGGTTCCTCCCACTGAGTGGACATTAATTCCAATTAGGTAGCTGGTGATTAACCTGAAGATAAAAGTGGCACTAGTGTACCAATGCCATTTGCTATGAAAACATCACTGATGTGTTTAATAGTCCTCAAAGTTGGGGTTGGACATTAGCAGCTTGCATACTGTCCCCCAAAGCTATGAGACCGAGCTTTCAGGGGAGGTGGCTTCCAGGTCACTTCTAGCTCCATTGCCCCAAATCTTGTCTCCATAGTATGTCCTGTCCTCAGCAATAAGGTATACCTTCAAGATCTGGGAGGCAATCAAGAGCTGTGGCAAATTGCCTGTGTAATTTTGGGATTCTCTTGGATTACTGTGGACAGAAACTCAAAGGAAGCTTTCTCCAGTCTGGCACATGGACTAAGGTAGGGATATTGTCTGTGTAATGTGTCAGTAGGTTTTTGGACTAAGACAGTTTCTCTCTCTCTCTCTCTCTCTCTCTCTCTCTCTCTCTCTCTCTCTCTCCACTAAATGGGCATCATTGATCGGTCTCTGGTCTCTCTCTCTCTCTCTCTCTCTCTCTCTCTCTCTCCCTCTCAAATGGGCATCATTGATCAGTCTTTGCTTTCTCTCTCTCCCTGTCTAACCCTCCCTCCATGCCCTCCCTATGTAAATAGCCCCATTTTCTCTAGTGTCCCTTGATATTATCTGTCACTTTGGTCCCACCTCTCCTGAGCTCCTTTTTCCCCTTTATCCAAACAGATCCTTCCCTCCCCCACGCATTTAAATACCCCCCTTTTACCCGTTTCTCCCTTAGTAAAACCTGTGTCCTACTGCTCTTCTCTCTCAGGTTCTTTCTTTCCCTTTCCTCCCATGTTACTCTCCATTTTCCTGATTCCTCCCATTAGGTCAGGATATATACTCACATGAAAAGGATTTGGTACTCAGATCCACAAATGAAGGAGAACATACATTGTTTATTTTTCTGAGTCTGCCTTGCTTCACTTAGTATAACGGGGAAACCTAATCTTACCTTTGTTTTACTTGTGGATGAGACATGGCGACTTTGACAATTGGATTTCAGGTAAGAGTATGTTTTCTCTGTCCTTGAAGGCATGCTGTGAATTAAATGAGCTGCCCCTGCCCACCCCCACAGGGCCCCCTCCCATTTCTAAGTAGCAATAAAGACACATTAAAGGAGAACTCCTTTGGGTCAAGAGAATATAATCTCTGGCCTAGATGGAGACCTAACATTCCCTTTGGACCAGGTCAGACTCAGGCCAAGAGACCACCCTTCAGGAAAGAGGAAACACGCCTAGAAAGGTAAGCTCACCTTAAGCCAGTGTGAAGATAGGTGGAATGATTATTTAACAAGATACTCTACTTTTCCTTTCCATAATTTCCTACCCCTAGTGGGGTCCCTACAAGCTGAATTTCCCTGGGTGTCAGATGGGTCTGCCCACATATCCGAGTCCTAACTCAGAGGTGGGCCTTTTCTTTTTGCTTCTTACTCCCTCTTTCTTTCAGATGCTGGCCAGAGTGCAAAGTATTCTTTTTCTGATACGTTGGTCTTCCTTGCTTTTCCCAAGCCCCCCTCTCAACCATGTGACTGCCTGTCTTCACGTGGCTGATCTGTATATGGGCTTGACTCACGGGTCATGGCATTTTTTCCCCTTCTTGCCTCCATTCTTCTCTGGACGGATGCTGAGAACATATTGCCAAGAATCACCACTGAGAATGGCAGGAAGGTTTGGGATGGCAAGACCACCTCCGCTAGCCACTGGGCACGGAGACTAACTACCTTGAGTCCATAAAACTGTCAATCTGAGACTAGAAACCCAAACTATCTTTGTGAGACTTCACTGTAAGAATACAAATATTGGGGCTGGAAAGATGGCTCACCCTTTAAGAGCAGTGGCTGCTCTTGCAGAAGACCTGGGCTCTATTCCCATCACCCACATTGTGGCTAACAACCACCGGTACCTCGAGTTCCAGGAGATGCAACGCCCTCTCCTGGCCTCCTCAAGCACTACATGATACCGGTGCACTTCCATATATTCAGGCATTACACCCACACACAAAATAGACATAAATAAACCAAAATGCTTTAAAACTAATACAAATATTAAGTCAGATCCTGCCATTAATGCTGAAACACTGAAACAAAACCAGCAGCAAATGCTTCTGATTATTATATACGTGCCTCAACATCCCTATTGAAGAAAACTGGGAAACACCTATTCCTGGGCCCCTACTTTCCAAAATATCAAACTAGAATCTAGGATCATTTGGCTCAAAGGTCAGCATTATAATATGTCTTCTGAAATTTGACAATTACTGGTCTGTCATTTCAGAAGCCCAATATGGAGTCCTTCTAATAAAAGTGTTGCTGAGGTCTTCCTGCCAATCTTTGGGCTCAGGACAACTGCCTAGGGCCATGCTAATTAAACCATCAGTGCTTTGACTGTCAGTCTGCATGAATATCCTTAAAGAGACCTCACTTAGACTGACTTGGCTCCAGTGGAGTTTTTGCATGGGCAGGTAATTCAGACGGCTGACAGTTGGCAACACCCCAAATCCAGCAGTGTTCTTTAAAGGCGTCCAAATAGATCATAGGGATGGCCACTTTGTTTCTCCAGCAAAAGCCAAAAGTTGCATAGAAGAACTGTCCCCCATGGAAAGCCAGCCATGATTTTGCAGTCCAAGTCAGTGGAGGTCACTCCTTAAACACTCTTCAGATGTTTAGCTTTTTACATGTGGGTTCCAAGTGGTATGCACAGTGTTCTCTTAAGGTTCTTGAGCAAAGCACACTGTTATTGATTCCATAAGCAAGTACCAATATCCACTAGCAGAGGAATGAAATTGCTCCAGGTTTCCCTTTAACCCACTGATAAATGTGATTTAGTCAGGCAGGCCCCTTGCAAGGTGTTTGTGTGTGTGTGTGTGTGTGTGTGTGTGTGTGTGTGTGTGTGTGTGCGTGTGTGTGTGTGTGTGTGTGTGTGTGGCTTAAAGCACATTTCCTGTTTTATTGACACTTTTGTAATGGGTCTAACAGAAATGAGGATGTTCTAAAAGACATTTGTGTCCCTCACGTTGGCGATCAGACTATTGAAACAGTGGACCCCAGGAAATTGGAATTTCCCCCTTAATATCATGCTGAGAGATGAAAAAACTAAAGCCAGAGCCAAGCAGGTGGGGATCATGTCTCTTAGAAAGAGATTTACAACTTGTCAGTCCACCTTGCAGCACTGGAGCTGAGACAAGAGTGAGTCAGCGATGGGTAGGACTATACCTGGACCAGAAGTGTTTAGTTATACACACCTCTGGAAACCTCATGGGAGGTCCCCAAAGATGGATTGGTGGGAGGGTTCACTCAATCTCTTTGACCATCTCATCTAGACATTTGGAAACTTACCTGATCGTGATTTTTCCTCTGTAAGATTTTATTCACTGATTAACTTATTTTTCACTACAAGGCTAACATTAAGGGAACTCTTGTCATTATCCGTGGAGCGTATACACTATTACCTAATTGCAAATTTACATGTTCAAAATAATCCTAATACAATAATTCTGGGGATGCAGATATGGTTCAATGGTAGAATGCTTCTCTGACATTCTCAAAGATCCCTAGGACTTCAAACCCTACCATCACCAACAGCACCAGCACCATCATCATCTGGGAATGATGACTGGGAATGGAATAGGAAAAAATAGATCAATACTTCTGTTGTTTAATGTGGCTCAGTACCCCACTATGCATTTTTTGATGCATTTTCATATTAAAATTCCTTAACCACCCTATGTGGTAATATGATCTTCACTTTGCTCTATGGAAATGAATAACCTTTCCAAAGTCACAGAGCCAGGAGATAGCCTAAAACTCACCATTTATCCAGGATGTCACTTGTGTTTTCACAGAATATTCAAGTCATGATCTTGGGTCTATTTTTTTTTTTTAAAAGAAGTCAGGCATGGTGGCACAAGCCTTTAATCCCAACACTGGGGGTGGCCAGGGGAGAGGCAGAGGCAGGTGGATCTCTGTGAGTTCAAGGCCAGCCATGTCTACATAGTGAGTACCAGGCCAGCTGGGGCTACACAGAGACCCTGACTCATAAAGAACACAATTAAAAAAGAAAAAGACAAGAATAAAGAAAGAGCTGGACTGCTAAACTGGCAGTGCGTATTAAATAAAAGAGGAATAAATGTTGCCATATGGTCATTTGCTCCTTTGGGACCTGGACACACCCAAGCTGGCCACAACCATGGTCAGTGTTTCAGGGGTCACGTTGGAATGCTGTTTTCATATCTGCGCCTTCCTTTGGATGATGGAATTACAGGTGCTGGTCCAGTCAGTGGGCAGTGTTTCACAGGTGGAGGCTCAGATGCTGGTCACACCTCTAGGCAGTCCTCCAGGAGTCTGATTGTGAACTCTGGCCTCCACCCTGATGTCCAGCATGCCGTGCCACTTGAAGCCGGTGTCTCTGTTTCCCTGAAGACACAAGCTCTGACTAGATTTCTACCTCCTTGAATACTGTCCAGCTCTTGTTCTGCTGGTCAGGTTTCAGCATGTAGTCCCTTAACATTTGCTTTGAGTTTTCACATAGGATCTGAGGGTCTGGAACAGAGTTATTTAAACACACCACACACACACACACACGCGCACACACACACACACACACACATATATAGATATAGATATAGATATAGATATAGATATATATTTCTTATTTATTCATGTATTTGTGGGAGAGAGAGAGAGAGAGAGAGAGAGAGAGAGAGAGAGAGAGAGATTGTACACATGTAGCATCATAGTACTCAGTTCTCTCCTTCCACCATATTGGTCCCAGAGATCAAGCTCAGATCGTCAGGCTTGGTGAGAGGCACCTTTACCCACTGAGTCATTCCGTTGCCCACTGCAGGGGTCTCTTAAAAATGGCATCCTGCTTCTACCCCAGTGGAATGCCCAGGGTCAAAAATAGAAGGTTTTCCCAGCATCTCTCCTTTCTTATCCAATGTCATAAGATAGTAAATCTCAGCTGAAGAGATTCGAGCTATCTTAGTTAGCACAACACACAGCCGTTGATGCAAACTTGTAGCTCTCACATCAAAAGGAATAAGAGAGAGTTTTTCTGGTGCCAGAGATGAGTGACCAGTGTCTCAGGAATACAGATTCAGGTTACCCAAAATAAAACGTCCCAACATGGCAACAGTTTCATGATATTGTTGTAATTATAGAACAAAAGAAAGAACAAAAGAAAGAAAGATACTTTCAAAATTCATTGGTGGAATGGAAACATCAGTTGGGTAGATTGCAGCAATGAGGTACAAGTTACAGACGCTATCTGCTAACACTCTTAGTTTTCATGTTCGTGGAAGCTAATGGTCTGTTAAGTTAATACATCCCAAAGGCTTCACACGATAATCAGAAAGATGTTAGGTAAGGCACAGGTGAGAAATGAATGGCTCATAAGAGCGGTAAAGAGTGACCCAGATAAATTGGCTCTGGGACTGAAACTCTCTACAATCACAAAGAGCAGTCAGTCACTCGCAGATTCTTTAACATACGTATAGCCCTTTTCCTGGGAACTGCAGTTCATGCAGCCATGCACACACGTGCCATTGAGAAAAGTAAGGCTACCACATGAACAGCCTAAATAAAAGCAAAGGCACAGGAACAAGAGTTTATGCACACATACATATTCGATCTTTGCTACCTTTGTTCTCTATAGATGCTTGACATCAGTCATGCATTAAGTCCAGGCTAAGTATGAAAACAGCACAGAAGCGACTTCCTCTGGTGAGGGGCCCTTTTGTAACTGGCCAGCCTGGCTGGAATAAGTATGTTCTAAAGGGAATGGGGAAGGTAAAATGCTGAAGCCTGGGCAGCCCCCCAGGGAGAAAACTTGTCTCCCAGGAAGAAACTTGCACTTGCAGATCACCTTGCAGGAAATACAGGAGCCAACACAATGATGGAATAGAGGTGGACAGTACTACACCTTGAAGGAAATGTTTAGGGGTGATAACTGCAGCCCTGTTCTCAGGCGAAAACCCTGAAAATATTCTTGACCTGGTTGGAGGGGTCGGGGGAGGTCTCTGTTTCTCTTTGTCTTTGTGCCCAATGTGGCCCCATTAAATGAAACTCTATTTTCTGCTTTTCCCTATTATTTTGGTTCTTTTAACTGACCTAATTAACACATGGGTGGCTTAGTCTGGCTTGTTAGGGCTGCCAGGCCATAGCCACTAACCCTAGTAATTCTAGTAACACTTTATTCTGGAGTTATGAATCTAGGATCTTATTTCTGGAAGGACAAGTAAAGTGTGACTTGTTAACAATGTACCCTGTGGACTTTTCTACTCTTCAGACAGATGTTTGTCAAGCCCTTGTTAAATAGGATAGAAAGACAGAGAAAATTAAGGGGTCATGAGGAAGAAACGGAGCTCCTCATCTGAGCGAAGTCTCTCACTAGCTAAGATTCCAGAATCTCACTACAGCTGACAAAATACTATTAGAATGCATACACAGAAATAATCCTCTGTGTTCATAGAGATATTTCAATTTTCGCTTTTTTCCTTTTGTTTGTGAGATAGTTCACGAATGTTAAAAATAGCAAATGAGCCATGCTTAAGGCACAAGTGTACATGATTTTTATTTTCCAGCTTTAAAACCTGTAGCTTTCTGAGAATTCCAAAAACAAGAGTATGAACCTTATTTAATGAGAACATATGCCTTAATATCCTTGGGAACTACTATAATAAGGATTTCTTTGATCCTGGTCACCAATGATCTTATCAGCCTTTTTAATCTTGGCCAAATCTCTTAAGAGACCATCCAACCTACCACCCCAATTACAAACAGAAAGAGAAAAACCACTACCACCACCACCACCAGGTCCTTAGAAGTCTTTCCAACAAAGTAAATTTGAAAGCCACCAAAATTGTGAAGGTACTTAAATGGAACTCTTAAGGAGCCTAGATGTATGTCTTGGGTATATACGTCCCTATTTCTAGGTCTCTCTCTCTCTCTCTCTCTCTCTCTCTCTCTCTCTCTCCTCAGTGAATTCCATCTCTGCTTCAAATGACTCCTCCTAAAATTCTTTTCCGCAGAGAAGTCAAGAATCCCAGGTTAAGACCAAAAAATAAATAAAAAAATAAAAAAGCCAGGTGTGGTGGCGCACGCCTTTAATCCTAGCACTTGGGAGGCAGAGGCAGGCGGATCTTTGTGAGTTCAAGGCCAGCCTAGTCTACAGAGTGAGTTCCAGGACAGCTGGAGCTACAGGGAGACCCTGTCTCAAAAAGACCAAAAAAATAAAAAACATAAAAAGAATCCCAGGTTCCCCTGAGCAAAAGTATTGGAAATGGATCCCTCAGGCCAATGCTGGTTATATCACAAAATGGGGACCACTGCTGCAGCTGACTCCTACAGTTTTCAGAATTTTAGCTGCATCTTGTCTCAAGAGTTAAAGGGGTGGAATAACCCACTTGATGGGTATGTAAAACTGTAGGAAATACACGCACAATTTTTAGGGTCAGTGGCAGCACGGATGGAGGCACAGACAGCTTCACACTGTCACCCGCAGCTGCCTGAGGATTTCTTCTTCAAAGACCTTCACTTGGGCAAAATTGGACCCTTAGCCAAAGTGTTACATAGCTACACATGCATTGGTACCATTGAATGTCATTATAAATGGACCCTTGCCTCATGGTCAGGTTTATACCCCTCCTCCCATTTCATCTGCAACACGAGAAAGGGAAACAAATGCTTGGCCCACTTCTAAGGCCTCATGGTCAAGAGACCATAATCCCTCAGGCTCAACATGGAGACATGATATTCTGATCTGCTTCAAAGATTAATATAATACATACAATTGTCTCCTCTCTTAAGAGTTAATCCAGCTGGCCAGTAGTCTATCCCCCAGGAAAGCTGATTTACCTAAAGATAAGCTAAGGGGAAGGGAGGGTAGAGAATAATTCTACCCCCTTTCTGCTGAATAGATTTAGTGTCAACTTGACACATCTGTGTTGAGGGAGCCTCAGCTGGGGAATTGCCTTCATTGGACTGGCCTGTGGCCATGTCTGCAGGATATTTTTGTGATTGTTGAGTGATGTGGGAAGGTCTAGCCCACTGTGCCTGCTGCCACCTCTGGGTACGTTATTCTGTACTGTATAGGAAAGCACGTTGAGCATGGACCAGGGAAGCAAGACAGTAAGCAGCATTCCTCCATGGCCTGTGCTTCCACTCCTGCCTCCAGGTTCCTGCCCTGAGTTCCTACCTTGGGCTCTCTAAGTGATGAAATGTGACCCAGAAGAGTAGGTCAAATGAACACTCTTCTCCCCAAGTTGATTTTGGTCAAAGCCTAGCAATTGAAAAGAAACCAGAACACCCTTCTTCATGCAGCTACTTACAGAGCCTCTTCAGTACACCTACCCACTTTTCTGAGTTAATCAAAAACCCATATAACAAGAACATTCTTGTGCTTCATTCTGCATCTGCTTCTAAATACTTTTACTAAGGAGATGAAGACGCCAAATGAGGAAACCCCAGCTTTCCTGGAAATAAAACACGAGAGTTTCAAGATGAACCAATATGAAACAGACTTTGAGGTTAGTAAAAATGAAAGGGTAAAAAAAATGAAAGAAAGAAGGAAAGACTTGAAGGAAGGAAGGAAGGAAGGAAGGAAGGAAGGAAGGGAGGGAGGAAGGGAGGGAGGGAAAGTACTCAGAGAAATAATAAGAAACCTAAGAGCCTAGTGGTGATCTGTTCAAAGGAGAATCAAATTTAAATATTTTAGAGCTCATGGGTTATATCTCAAAGGGTTGGGATAGAAAAGACTTTTTCTAGCTTTCCTTATTTTCAGTAAGAGAGATTATGGTCTTATAGGGGTTAATGGCCTTGGAGGTTACTGGGGTTTTATACTCCCCTGATTTCCCCCATCCTACCCCGCTCCCCGCTGTCCCATGTCCACCCCTACCTCCTTCTCCTTGTCACCCCCACCCAACTTTGGTCCCCACCTCCCGTTGGTCAAAAGAATAAATTGGTCAAAATAAATAAATTCTATCTCTGACCCTGGGTAAGAGACTTGACATTCTAAGCTACCCAGAACATTCCATACTATTGTCTCTTCCATTAAGAGTTCTCTAGCTGGGCCAGGTAGGAGTCTAACTCCTGGGAAATCTGATTCACCTGAAGGCATGCTAAGGAGATGGAGGATTAATTATTCCCCTAATGAAATAATGGGCTTATGGGCTTATTCTTCACAGGAGCGCACCCCCCACCACCCCACCCCCTTGAGACAGACACTTTCTCTCATCAAATAGTACTGCAGAGCTGGCTCAGCTTTTCCCTTCTCTGAATTACAGAAAAGAATACAGGTTTTAAAAGCTTTCTTCTACTGGGCAGCAGCCGAGATTTACAGCTGATTGCCCTAGTGTTTTTGAAGGGTTCCTTTTCTTTTTCTTCTCGAACTGTAATGAAATTGTTCTTCATCTTCCTTATCAGTACGTTCTTAAATTCTTTTATGGAAAGAGACTGAGAACCCTGAGGAGAACCTTGGTTTGCCCATTAGGGAAAGCACCAATACATTTTTTTCTGCCTTGAAGGATGTATGTTGGATCTGTCGGTGCTGTGATTTTTCTCTAGGTATGTGGAAGTCCATCTTTTAGTGTCTGAGTAGCAGCCCCTGTGTTTGCGGGCCACTCCTGTATTTCCATTCTACTACTGATGTTTACGCTTCCTGAAGTTAGTAACACTCTCTATTTTCTCGAATATCTATGTACAAACAATTTCATGATGACATATTTGGAATCTGGAATTAGGAGGCAAAGATTGGTGGAGGAGCACGCACTGGTAAGGAGGACTCACCATGCGCTCTTGGTCCTCTGTGCACCCTCCTTGCCGGCCCACCCCTCCCCACAACCCCCCCCCTCCAGTTCGCTGTCCCAACTCCCCCAGCCATGCCCTCGGCTGCCCCACCTCCCAGACCCACCCCCCTCAACATTCCAGCTGCCTTGCCACCTCACCTCCTGCTACCCAACACCCTGCAGCCATGCCACGCCCAACCACAAATTCCCGCCCTCGCGGCCACACCCCTACCCCACTCCCTCAACAACATAACCCCCACTGNCGCTCAATTCTGTCCAAGCAACTCTGGTCAAAGGGCTGTGGTGAGATTGACCTTGGCTAGCCGAGCCCTCCTAGAGAGCCCCCCGAACTGGTGGAGAGAATGGGGGTTCCGGATTTTCCCTGTTCCTCCCAGGGCATGAGGGCAGCTTTCTGCAGCATCAGGCAGCCGGCCTTCAATGCTGTCGAGCAGGACTATCTGGTGACTAAGGGCATGGTGTGGAGTTGACCTCTCCGAGGTCTTTCCGAGCCCCCAACTGTGGAGAGAATGAGGGTTCCTGTGGTGGTTTGAAGTTTGGTACCACCAGATAGGCTCTAGGCTATCAGGACTGTTTAGTCTCCAGTTGGCGGCGCTGGTTTTGGAGGTCTTGGGTGTGTGTGGCATGCTGGCAGGAAGTGTGTCACTGGGGGCAGGCTCTAAGAGTGAGCTTAGAGCAATTAAGCCCTGCTTGCTCTACAGTTGGGTGCATGTTACCTCTCTGCTTTCTGTGCTCCTTAGGTGCGGGAGTATGATGGGACCTCTCAGTCATTGCTGCTCTGTTGTAATCCGTACTTCGCCATGCGCTTCCCGCCACAATGACTCTAATTCCCTGGAACGCCGCCAATCGTAATGCTCACATAACTCTTCCTTTAATAAGTCCCTTGGTCTGGTGTTTTTATCACAGGCAACAGGAAAAAGTGACTAATACAGTGTATTGGTACAGATGAGTGGGCCTGTTAGGCTGTGAAAGACCTGACCATGTGTATGTTTGGAGAAGTGTGGAAGACTTTGGAACGTTGGGCTGGAAAAGGCTGTTGACTTTGTTAAGCAGAGCTTAAAGGGGATTCTGTTGGAGGCCTGGAAGAAAGCGTGGCTGCAAAAGAATGTGGTTCCCAGGGGAAAATAAAGTCTTAGGCAGCAACCGGGATATTTTTGATAAAAGAGTCTGGCAGCAGTTTGCCCACAGCCAAATTGTTTGCCTGATGCTAAGTTGAAAAGTCGGTGACTGACTGTCTTTGGTGGAGGATTTTTCAAGACAGCCTAGTGTGGAAACGGTGGTGTGGCTTTTAATGGTGATATTATACAGATCTATAGTGAAACAAGAACAGATGGGCAGAAGAAATCACAATGTACAGTTTGCGATCGGATATTACTGCCACCTAGAAGATTATATTATTTTTTAAATGATGCACACAATGGCACAAACATGCATGCACACCCATGACACCTACAATAACAATACTCACAATTTCTCTTTTTTTTTTATTTTTTATTTTTTTTTTTTCACTTCTCGTGTTGGGGAGCGAAAGGGTTTTTTACAGCTTTTACATCTCTCGTGGGTCCACAGTTGATCACTTCAGGGAGCCCAAAGGTTAGAACTTCAGGCAGGAACCTGGGATCAGGGAGCTGAAGCACAGCCTATGGGAGGAGATGGCTGTCCATGCCCTTGCTTCCTGGCTTGCTCTCTGGCTCAATAGCGCCCAGTACCTGCCTTCCTTAAGGCTGTCACTGCTCACAATAAGACAATAGCACCACAGATGTGGCCACAGGGCAATCCAATGAGCAAATTCCCAATTGGGAGGCTCCACCCATCAAACCCATGGCTGTGTCAGTATGGACACTAAAGCCATCGCAGCACCAATTTGACTTTCGACCTGTGTCAACTTGACCAACATTAAAACAAATCACTATTAAACTGGAACCACCACCGATGTTCCAGTTCTTATCCCAAAATCATGTAACATGAATCACAACGTAAGACAGTACTAACCTCCAACAGCTCACAGTCCCTAAGGAAATGTCATAAATAAACTTTCAAAAAAAAAAAAGTTTAAAAGTTCTCTTAACTGTGGGCTGCTGTAGAAGAATCCCAAAATCAAGTCTCGTCCTTATTTCAAAGGGACAAGAATCGAGGCGCGTCGTCAAACACAAAACCTAAGTCCAGCAAAGTAGCCAAAGCTGGGACACCACTTGGAATTGGCACTCACGATGCTTCTGGGCTCCAAAGGGCTTCGCAGCTCCCCCTCTCCGACTCTTTCTCGTCGTGAGTGGCACACGTCATCTCCAGGCTCTCAGGGCTCTGACTCCATATTCTATTCATCCAGACTGTGTACTTGCGATAGTTCATCAGTGGTGCCAGGTACCGTTCATCTCCAAAAAGCTGGGGTTCACTCACTGAAACTTGTAGCAGCACACTTTCCACCCACTGGTCTATCTATTCTGGACCTGCTCCTGGTGCAGCTCAGCTTCTCTCCATGACCGCCTGCAATCCTGAGGGCACTTTTGCCACAGCAACCGAGGTGCAACTTCCACAATGTGTTGGTTTCACTGGACTTCTCACCGTGCCAAGCCTTGGCTGCTCTCTCATGTTTGATACCCCCTCAAATTTGCAAACACCGGGAACCTTTATAGGAAATCCTCTTACACGTTACGAAGTCCGGCTTTCTGTTAGCTCTCTTGGCGAGAATGGAGGTCAGGCCCTTCTCTGGGGCAACCAGCTTCTGTGTGTGCTTGACTCTTAGGAAGATATATATCTCCCCAGAGAGCATTTTCGACCATCAGTTGACTGTGACGTTTCTTGTTATCTTACAGCTGATTTTTCAGCCCCAGCTAGACCAGCATCAATGTGCCCCATTACTTGCAGTTTGAGAATGAATTAATTTTTCTTCAGGTTCTGGTCTACTTGTTACTACAGCTATATTTCATCCACAAGCCCCAGCCTGATCCAGGTTAGACCACTCACAGATTTACACAGTCCTGAGGATACTCTGCTTCTGTGGTTCGTAGCAACTTTTATGAAAGCTTTTCACCTAAGCTCAGGCCTCCAATCTTCATACAACTCCGTTCCAGATAAAACACTAGCTCCAAGCCTCCACAGCAATGATGCTTAAGGCATTCAATGATCTTACCCAGCCCAAAAGTTTCCGAAACGCCTTCGCACAATCCTTCCCCCAAAACAACAAGGTCCAGTGCTGTGTCCACAGCAAACGCCCCATACCACTCTCTGGTACCAATTCTTTCCTGGGTTTGTCTCCCATTGCTGTGACAAAACACACTCTTTCCTCCTGGCGACACCTACAGTTTAGCTTCCTCTCATGCTATCCTGTTGCTCTTTCTTCTCTAATCTTCCTAAGTGCAGTATATCAGATCCCAAACTGTACTACATTTTGCATTTCTTGTCTGCTCCATCTGCTCTTTTGCAACTGTACGAAGTTTCGATTAATTATTCCACACATCTAAAAGGCCACGCCGACCATTTTTCCACACAAGGCTCTCTTGAAATATCCATCACCAAAGACATCAGTCCACTGCTTTTCAACTTAGCATCAGGCAAGCATCTGGGCTGTGGGCAAACTGCTGCCAGACTCTTTATCAAAATATCCTGGTTGCTGCCTAAGTCTTTATTTTCCCCTGGGACCACATCTTTTGCAGCCATGCTTTCTTCCAGGCCTCCACTAGAATGGCCCTTTAAGCTCTGCTTACAATAGTCAACAGCCTTTCCAGCCCAAAGTTCCAAAGTCTTCCACACTTCTCCAAACATACACATGGTCAGGTTCTTCACAGCCAACAGCCCACTCTCTGGTACCAATAACTGTATTAGTCACTTTTCTGTTGCTGTGATAAAACACCAGACCAAGGAACTTATAAAAGGAAGAGTTTATTTGAGCTTACAATTGGCGGTTCCAGGGAATTAGTCCATTGTGGCGGGAGGCATGGCGGCCGGATCCAGAGCAGCAAACTGAGGGTCACATCTCGCAAAGAGCACAGGAAGCAGAGAGGAAGCAACTGTAGAGCACGAGGCTTGTTAAGCTCACTAAGCCTGCCCCCAGTGACACACTTCCTGCAGCATGGCCACACACCCCAAGACCTCCAAAAACAGCGCCACCAATGGGAGACAAACGTCTGAATACCTAGAGCCTATTGGGGACACACATTCAAACCACCACAGTTCTGGATTTCCCTGTTCTTCCAGGCTGAGGGCAGCTTCTGCAGCATCATGCAGCCGCTCAATTCTGTCCAAGCAACACTGGTCAAAGGGCTGTGGTGAGTTGACCTTGGGCTTCCGAGCCCCCAGAAGCCCCCAACTGTGGAGAGAATGAGGGTTCCGGATTTCCCTGTTCTTCCAGGCTGAGGGCAGCTTCTGCAGCATCAGACAGCTGCTCAATTCTGTCCAAGCAACACTGGTCAAAGGGCTGTGGTGAGTTGACCTTGGGCTTCCAAGCCCCCAGCTGTGGAGAGTTTGAGGGCTCTGGGTTTCTCTGTTCTTCCAGGCTGAGGGCAGCTTCTGCAGCATCAGGCAGCCGCTCAATTCTGTCTGAGCAACACTGGTGAAAGGGCTGTGGTGAGTTGACCTTGGGCTTCCGAGCCCTCAGCCGTGGAGAGTTTGAGGGCTCTGGGTTTCTCTGTTCTTCCAGGCTGAGGGCAGCTTCTGCAGCATCAGGCAGCCGCTCAATTTTGTCTGAGCAACACTGGTGAAAGGGCTGTGGAGAGTTGACCTTGGGCTTCCGAGCTCCCAGCTGTGGAGAGTTTGAGGGCTCTGGGTTTCTCTGTTCTTCCAGGCTGAGGGCAGCTTCCGCAGCATCAGGCAGCCGCTCAGTTCTGTCTGAGCAACACTGGTCAAAGGGCTGTGGTGAGTTGATCTTGGGCTTCTGAGCCCCCAGCTGTGGAGAGTTTGAGGGTTCTGGGTTTTTCTGTTCTTCCAGGCTGAGGGCAGCTTCTGCAGCATCAAGAAGCCACTCAATTCTGTCTGAGCAACACTGGTCAAACGGCTGTGGTGAGTTGACCTTGGGCTTCTGAGCCCCCAGCTGTGGAGAGTTTGAGGGTTCTGGGTTTCTCTGTTCTTCCAGGCTGAGGGCAGCTTCCGCAGCACCAGGCAGCTGCTGAATTCTGTCCCAGCAACACTGGTCAAAGGGCTGTGGTGAATTGACCTCGGGCTTCTGAGCCCTCAGCTGTGCAGAGTTTGAGGGTTCTGGGTTTCTCTGTTCTTCCAGGCTGAGGGCAGCTTCCGCAGCATCAGGCAGCCGCTCAATTCTGTCCAAGCAACTCTGGTCAAAGGGCTGTGGTGAGTTGATCTTGGGCTTCCGAGCCCCCAGCTGTGGAGAGTTTGAGGGTTCCGGGTTTCTCTGTTCTTCTGTGCTGAGGGCAGCTTCCGCTTCTGTAGAGGACATGGTCCTCAGCAGCAGCAAGCCCTCCTGCGGGCCGGGGCTCCTCAACTGGAAGATGAGGTCTGAGGCTGGGTGCTCTCCTCATCTTGGCACCCAGGCCTCACACCTTTGTGTTCCTTAGCTGTGTAGCAAGGCTGACGTCGTTGCCCTCCTCATCTTGTGTGCAAGACTTGTGGTGTTGTTCTCCTCAGCTGGGCATCGAGGCCTGCCAACATAGTCCTCTTCAACGGGGACTGAAGTGGTTGCCCTGCTCATCTTGGCAGAGGGGCCTCAGGCTGTCGTGTTCCTCAACTGGGCAGTGAGGCCCATGGCCATCCCACTCAGCAGCACTCTGGTGTCCAACTGGCCTTCTCAGCTCTAAGATGTTGCCCCAAAGTCCCATGCAGTCACTGCGTAATGAAGCCGTGTGCACCATCTGCCAGGATTACTTCAAGGACCCTGTCTCTATCAGCTGTGGGCACAACTTCTGCCGAGGGTGTGTGACCCTGCTGTGGGGCCGGGAAGATGAACAGCACCAGAACCAACCTCCTGCAAGGGACAGCGTCCAGCGACAGGTTATGTATCAGCAGCACGACAGCAATAGGAACCAAGGGCATGCTGGACCCAGGGTGAAGGGTGGCCATAGAAGGCATAGCGGCACCATGGACACTGAGCGGGGTGACGAGGAGGACACTCAGAACAATTCCCAAGCAAGATTCACAAGTGTCCCGAGAAGTATTGCCGTTCCAGAACACCACCGCTACCAGCACAACCGCCAGCAATATGATGACGATGACAGGGGCCACCATTATGGCTACATCCACCACTACCATGAACAACGCCAGTTAAGTCAGCATCCCGGCCGTGGCCACCAACTCGAATTCCACCAACCTGGCCACCTCAGCCAAGGGCATGACCCCATGCCCCACCACCAGGGCGGTCACCAGACCCGCCGTGAGCGTGCGCATCGACCACAGTATCCAGACACCCGCAGGCGTTCTCCACCTCGACCTAAACGAGTCTTCACTTGCCCCCAGTGTCTAAAGACCTTTCCAAGGCACAGCTTTCGTACTAATTTTCAGCTGGCCAGCATGGTCAAAATAATTCAAGAGATGTTTCCTGTTCCTCCAGGAAAGGACCAGAAGATCTGCTCCAAACACGAGGAATCCCTCACATTCTTCTGTGAGGTGGATCAGAAGGCCATCTGTGTGGTGTGCAGAGAATCCAAGCACCACAAGCATCACAGCATTGTACCAGTGGATGAAGGCTTTCGGGAGGACCAGGACAAGAAAAAGGAGAATCCTGTGGCACCTCACAGTCCCAGTGATGTCCCAGATTTGAGAAGTTAAGCACTTCCAAACTCCATTGCCTTCTGCAGTCTTAAACTGGGATTAGGGTTGGTGTTGTAGTTTGTGACCATTGTCAGACTTAAGGTTTTACCAGTTCATTCTTTGGGGCTGTTAGCTGAGATTAATTTTACTCAGGGGAGGATAAAGAAAACTGCTTTGCTTTAAAACAAGGCTTTCAAAACTGTAAAGTGTTGTTTTCATGAACCTGGTTGTATTTCACCACTGAAACTGTTTTTGAACTTCTGTTAACTGAATTGGGGAAATATTTTCAATTAAGAGTCTGTGTTGATGGTACGATAGCAAAATGCCATGCTTCATATTTTTGGCACAAGTAGAAGAAAAATGGTGTTCAAATTACTCTGTACCATCAACTTCTATTGATTATCTCCAGAATAGCTGCAAGAACATGAATTTAAGTTGTCTGAAGAGAAAGGCATTACTCTACTTCATTTTCCTTTCTCTCCATACACCTCCCTCTCCCCCCTACAGTAGACTAAAGGTGTTGTTGAAAATGAGTTATGTTTTATATATTAAGAAGACTTAAGCTTCACAGTGACGTGGAGATAGATTCCCTTCATAAACACAGCTGTTGGAGGAGACAGATGCATTCAGTTCTGGATCGAAGAGATTAGGACAGACATTCTTAATAATGTTATTTTCGAGGGAGGGTAGAGTCTCAGCACTCTTTGTTTGAGAACAGATGGAAATACCTGTTCATTCCTGTGCTGAGTATAATACGTGTACTCGGGCCCAATTTATGGCTTTGTCTTTAAAAGTTTGCAGGGCTGAATCCTCTATCATTTTCCATGAAGGTCAGGTGCAATCCAGGCCTCCTATGTTGCACTTTTGCAAGTCAGTTGTTAGTTAAGGGTTATGAGGCAGTTTCACAGAGGCATCTACTTAGAATTTAGAATATTATGTTAACAGGAAGGGTTTTTAGAATGTGGGAAATATAAATCAAATGCACTGCCTCTCCTTTCAAAGGCACTTTTACTGTTACAATGTAAAATAGAGGCCTCAAGAGTCAGGCACAGTCTGCATTTTCTTTTCTTTTTCTTTTTTTTTTTTTTTTTTTTTTTTTTTTTTTTTTTTTTTTTTTTTTTTTTTTTTTTTTTTTTTTTTTTTTGTTTTTTTTTTTGTGTTTTTTTATTCTTGTCTCGGCATTTTTTTTATTTTCGTGGTTGGAGTTTTGTCGTGTGCTCTTTCTGTTTTTTTAATGT